>ML677372.1:6275751-6369014 GCA_007922305.1 Dermatemys mawii | reverse complement strand
CCCCCCCGGCAGGGAGCGGGTGTGGGTCTGTTACAGGGTGTGCCCCCCCGGTAGGGAGCGGGTGAGGGGGAGTTACAGAGTGTGCCCCCCATGGCAGAGAGCGGGTGTGGGGGTGTTACAAGCTGTGCCGCCCCTTCCTCACGGCAGGGAGCGGGTGTGGGGATGTTACAGGCTGTGCTGCCCTCCTCGCGGCGTGGTGCCGGGCAGCAGTAAGTGAGGGAGCCGTGCTGCCTTTCCCGTGGCAGGATGCGGGGGGTGGGGGGTAGAGAGTGTTACAGACTTTTATATGGGGGAAACATATACAAATGGGGGATGTTGGTTTTATATAAATGTGCTTTGATGGTAACGTTTTGCATTTCCAATTCGGCTTTTAAGCCTGACTTTATGCCTGCTGAAGAGCTTGCTCCATTATAGTCTAGCTTCTTTTACTGCTTCATCTTGCAGTGAAATTTTAATCCTGCTTTCATGTCATTAGAATTGCTTTTCCTCCTCTCCAAAGCTTGAGTCTCTTCTCTATCGTCATTAGAATACCTGGACCTTGAGTTGCTGTCCAGACTCCCCCATCACCATCCTGGGGCTTCACTTTGTCTTTTACAACATAAACGTCAGACTAATCTGTGTCCCTGAGTTTGGCTTTCCTCAGGGTTTATCTCTAGGACCTCCTGTGTCTTAATTTCCTCTCCCTAGAGAGCCACTTTCACATCCTTTATACAGGGGTTCTCAACCAGGCGTACATGTACCCCTGGGAGTATGCAGAGGTCTTCTAATCTAGGAAGTATATCAATTCATCTAGATATTTGCCTAGTTTTTCAATATGCTACATAAAAAGCACTAGCAAAGTTAGTACAAACTTAAATTTTGTACAGACAATGACTTGCTTATACTGTTTTACATACGATACACTGAAAATGTAAGTACGGTATTTATATTCCAGTTGATTTATTTTATGAGTATATGGTAATAATAAGAAAGTCAGCAATTTTTCAGTAACAGCATACTGTGACACTTTTTATGTCTGGTTTTGTAAGCAAGTAGTTTTAAAGTCAGGTGAAACTTGGGGGTACCAATACAAATCAGATTCCTGAAAGGGGTACTGTAGTCTGGAAAAAGTTGAGAACCAGTGCTTTATAGATTGGATGGAGTTAATCAGACATCTGGTACAATGAATCAACAGAATTTCAGTCAATTTTATGCTGTGGCTAACAGTGGATCAGCAGATCCTTGCCCCATGTTTACGCTCTATTTTAGACTTTGCGTGCTCTGTACATTGTGGAACACAAGGCTGTAGAGTATACAAAATATGAATTAAATGTGCAGACTAGTAAACCAATTGTATTGGATCCCCTGACTTCAACATATTTCAGCATATATTGTTTAACTATGTTTGCTTGATTTTCATTAAGTGAGGCCAGAAGAGTGTATGTGTATTTTTAATTTTGTATTCATTGTTGTTATTTAGTTGTATTACAGTAGTTTCTAGTCTGAGTTAGGCACAAATGAGAAGATAGAGTTCCTGCCTTGAAGAGTTTACAATCTAAAAGGGGGGAAAAATAAAAAACAAAGGACTGGAAAAATGTATAACATACAAGCAAAGTTGGCCTGGTACTGACAGGCACGTGTGTAGAGGCAGGGTGTCAGAATTCAGGACCCTCACTTTTGTTCTTAGGCTGGCATGAGTTGGTGTGTGGAGGTAGCAGCACAGCCAGTCCCAAGGAAGCTAGTTAGGGCCTGTCTCTTGTATTTTACATCTTGTCTCTTGTATTTATTTGCTAAAAAAAAGAAAATAAATAGTTTCCATTTGTGTATGTAAACATCAAAATTGGCAGATGTCATGTGCTTGGTGGGTTGCATGTCAAACCTCTTATACCAGATATGGACGGCCTACAGAGCTTCCTTCCCAGAGAGCTGCACCAGAGATGCATTCACTATTAATCATGCATTGCCAGGAACTGCAGTTGTGAGCTTCAGTAAGATATGTTGCATATGGTGCCACCTAATGGCTGAACAGTAGAATGTAAGTTTAACATTCTATTAATTTCCCTCTTTAAGTTTTACGTTCCTCTTACCATTTACAAAATTTACATTGTTCTGCTATCTTTAAAGTTCAGTATGGATCAGTCTGTTAATATCTCTGAATTGTACTGTCTTTGAATCATTTCTAATTACACAACCCAGTCATGTAACAATTTGATCATCTGGCTCTCCATTGGTTGTAATGACAGATTGTGGTTGTTTGGAATCTTTGAGTCATCGTCTTCTTGTTCTGCATCTACCACCTGTACAGTTTGCTCTGTTGATTTTTTTCTGAGGCACACACTGAAGATGTTTGTAGTTGCTGTTGAACTCTCCATAGTTGGTTTCATCACGTATGATCTGAGTGAAGAATTCTTTATAATACCTGGAGTTGTCGATTTTTTTTTCATCCAGTGTGACATGTCACAAGTTTCTATGCCAGCCAGTTCTCTAACTGACATCTATTATAAAGTGTCCATAAGCTTTTTCTGGCTTTTTATTTGAGTACTCTCTTCGTGTATGGGCACCTTGGAGATAGGTTCTTTCCCAGGGTTAGAACTGTAGTTCTGAATTGTCTTCCCATCAGGAGTTGTGCTGGACTGTATCCAGTAGCTGTTACACTGGTCTACAATTTTTTAGAAGTCGTCTGCTTCAGAGATAAAATGTGATATTTATTATGTATTTTGATGTGCTGAATTCAGATATGACAATTAAAAGAACTGATTGGCTACTGTTTCTAAGATATTTACGTTTTTACATTTTATGTCTATGTATATTGTGTAGACAGTAGAGTTTTAATCATAAATTGTAAACCTAGGTCTTTTCATGTGTTTATGGTTGCTTTACATGATAATATTTCACCTGTCCTGCTTATGTAACACTTTAAAAATCAGCAGAAGGGTTCTATAAATAAAATGTATTATGAAACAAAAGGCAAAAAACTATTATGTACATAGTTTAGTCCTATTCAGTGTCTATTCGGCGCTTCTTGGCTTGTCTCTTGTATTCATTAAATGGAGCATCTCTTGTCAGTGTCCAGCAATAGTCTGCAAGCATTGATGGGCTCCATTTGCCCTGATAGCGTTTCTCCATTATTGCAATGTCCCGGTGAAATCGCTTGCCGTGCTCGTCGCTCACTGCTCCACAGTTCAGTGGAAAAAAGTCTAGATGAGAGTGCAAAAAATGTATCTTTAGTGACATGTTGCAACCAAGGCTTTTGTATGCCTTGAGGAGGTTTTCCACCAACAACCTGTAGTTGTCTGCCTTGTTGTTTCCGAGAAAATGTATTGCCACTGACTGGAAGGCTTTCCATGCCGTCTCTTCCTTGCCACGCAGTGCATGGTCAAATGCATCATCTCGAAGAAGTTCACGAATCTGAGGACCAACAAAGACACCTTTCTTTATCTTAGCTTCACTTAACCTTGGAAATTTTCCACAGAGGTACTTGAAAGCTGCTTGTGTTTTGTCAATGGCCTTGACAAAGTTCATCATCAGACCCAGCTTGATGTGTAAGGGTGGTAACAAAATCTTCCTTGATTCAACAAGTGGTGGATGCTGAACACTTTTCCTCCCAGGCTCCAATGACTGTCGGAGTGGCCAATCTTTCTTGATGTAGTGGGAATCTCTTGCACGACTATCCCATTCTCAGAGAAAACAGCAGTACTTTTTGTATCCAGTGTGCAGACCAAGCAAGAGAGCAACAACCTTCAAATCGCCACAAAGCTGCCACTGATGTTGGTCATAGTTTATGCACCTCAAAAGTTGTTTCATTTTGTCATAGATTTCCTTCATATGGATTGCATGACCAACTGGAATTGATGGCAAAACATTGCCATTATGCAGCAAAACAGCTTTAAGACTCGTCTTCGATGAATCAATGAAGAGTCTCCACTCATCTGGATCGTGAATGGTGTTGAGGGCTGCCATCACACCATCGATGTTGTTGCAGGCTACAAAATCACTTTCCATGAAGAAGAATGGGACAAGATCCTTTTGACGGTCACGGAACATGGAAACCCTAACATCACCTGCCAGGAGATTCCACTGCTGTAGTCTGGAGCCCAACAGCTCTGCCTTACTCTTGGGTAGTTCCAAATCCCTGACAAGGTCATTCAGTTCAGCTTGTGTTATGAGGTGTGGTTCAGAGGAGGAGGATGGGAGAAAATGTGGGTCCTGTGACATTGATGGTTCAGGACCAGAAGTTTCATCCTCTTCCTCGTCTGACTCAAGTGAGAATGATTCTGGTGCATCAGGAACCGGCAGTCCTTCTCCGTGGGGTATTGGGCGTATAGCTGATGGAATGTTTGGATAATGCACAGTCCACTTTTTCTTCTTTGACACACCTTTCCCAACTGGAGGCACCGTGCAGAAGTAACAATTGCTGGTATGATCTGTTGGCTCTCTCCAAATCATTGGCACTACAAAAGGCGTAGATTTCCTTTTCCTGTTCAACCACTGGCAAAGATTTGTTGCACAAGTGTTGCAGCATATGTGTGGGGCCCACCTCTTGTCTTGATCTCCAATTTTGCAGCCAAAATAAAGGTGATAGGCTTTCTTAACCATAGTGGTTATACTGCGCTTTTGTGATGCAAAAGTCACGTCACCACAAACATAGCAGAAGTTATCTGCACTGCTCACACAAGTACGAGGCATCTCTGCTCACTTTGGCTAAACAGAAATGTGTCCCTTTGCAAAATCAAACACTGACAAATAAGAGAGTACGACACTGTATGATTTCTAGAGCTGATATAGGGCAATTTGTTCAGCAGAGTGATGATTGCATCATCCATGACTTCTAGGAATAACATGATGCAATTCATATCATGTATGACGCAATACCAGCTTCAGATTGCATCATTCATTGTTTTGCCTAAAAAGCAAGTGCTGTCCAAACCCAGTCATAGATTTATTCATAGATCCAGTCAAAGATGTATTTTAGTCATTTCTGGTTTAAATGGAGATCCCTTCCCTTTATAACTCACTTATCCTCCGCCATTCCCATGTCAAGGGTCGTATATACTGACCCAATAGCATATCTTGAAAACTAGAGCCAATCAACAATTTTAAGCATCATTTTCATTCTCAGTGACCCAGAATTAGTAAAGTTTGACTACATTTATGTCAGAAGCATTCTGGCTGCAGAGCAGTGTTATCAGTGTTGATTTGTATTTTGGAAGACCAAGGATTGGATCTTCCTGCTGCAGGATTTTTTGGGGTTGTCTGTACTGTTCTTTCAGCCTCCCCATTCACTTGTGCATAATGTGGGCTGCTAGTAATATGGTCCAAATCATATTTCATTTGGCATGACTTGAATTCTGCTGCAGAAAATGGTGATCTGTTATCTGTCACTAGTTGTTCTAGAATACTGAAGAAAGCAAAATCGCACGTCAGGTTCTCAGTAACACTGTGGCGTGTTATGTCTTTCTAGTACATTATTTCTAGGTACTTGGAAAAATAGTCTGTTACAACCAGATAATAACATCCTTTGAAAAATTGCATAAATCTGCAGTTAGTCTCTTCCAAGGTTTGTCTGGTATAGGTGTTTGTGTACTATATGGTTCAGCATTGTCTCTTGAGGTTATTTGTATTGGCTCTCCTGTCAAAAAAACAATATCACCAAATTCTCTGTTGAGTTTTCCACCTTTCTCATTATGGCACATCATGATTGCCACACTGAGGCTGAGAAGATTGTTGGTCTTTGATCACATGCACTCTGAATGCATAGCTTTTGTCTTTTGTAAGTTTATCATGGCTGTCTCATGAGATTTCACCTGTGTGGGAAGGATTGAAGGATTTCTGAGAATCTGCTCCTGGGTCCATTTCAAAGTCAATATACTTGCCATGTATATTCAATTTCACTCTCCAGGTAGGCCCTGTGTCATCATGTGATAGATTGCAGGAACAATGACTCTTGATTGTCTGTAATTCAAGTCAATTTCCTGACTGCCTTGATATGAAAAACAGCTGGAAAACATCCACATTTTGTGCATGGGCGGCATGTGACCTACTGGCTGGGGGAGGCTAGCCCTCAACCCTGCCCTTTCCTCCAGAGGCCATGCCCCTTTCTGCACCCTCACGGGAGCCCAGAGCCCCCCCACCTCTGCCACCAGCCCCTGACCTAGGCTAGCCCCACTCCGCAGCCCACAGCTTCCCCACCCCCAGCCACAGAGTGCTGGGAGGGCAGGTGGCATGCCTGTAACCCCTTCCCCCATGTCTCAGAGTAGGAACTTTTTATACTAATGACTTTTAGCACTTGTGCTCTGTTTGTTAACAGCTTTTAAGCTAGTTTCAGGGTTTTTAAGTTGCGCTTGCCTTTTATTCTGCTGTTCGACTAGTTCAGGCTGCTTTGCTATCTCTATAGCTGGAGGTAGATTTAAGTGTACCTTTCAGTGTTGTTGCTGTGAGAGGCTTTTCTATGTTAATTCAACAACCAACCTGTCTCTAATATTTTCGTGTTTTGCAGTCCCAAAATCACAGTTTTCAGCCAGTGCATTCAGCATTATCTCTTGGTTCTTGAAATCTCTGATGAAAACATGCTCTTTCGTAAACCACATTTCTCGGAGGTATAAAGAATACATCCAAACAGTAACAAAACATTTATAAGCATTTGATCCAGATACTTACAAATGGGATAAACCCAGGGATGCTTAGACCCATGTTGATCAGCTCCAGCATTGTCAGGCAGCGATTAGCAATGAATCCTTTAGGAGTTTACTTTTTATACCCTTTAACAAACAAGTGATGTCATCAGCTAAAAAACAGTTTGAGACAGTTCCCCCTTATTTCCAATCTTAATCTAGGTAAGATTTACAACCTCCTTTCTATCTAAATCTTTTCCTCTCTAAATCTTTTCTGATCATTTGCTTTGAAATTAACATTTTCTGTTAAAGTCCTTATGTTCTTCATTAGCATTTTCCAAATTTTCTTTGGGTAATGTCGTTACAGTAAATGTTGCTGTTATGTTATAACAGTAATAGATAACCAAGACAAATACAGTAACAATCCATTAGTTTTCATGAAGTTTAAACATCTGAATACACCCCTATGCATTTAGTAATTACTTTGATCTATCCTAATAGCAAGTAAATTGGCCCAAATACATTCTTACATCTAACAGTTGCTTTTGAAATTAACACACAAGTGAACTGGGCTGTGGCCATGATTTGACCAGGGATTACCAGCATCACACTGCCTATTCAGGAGATCGTGAAAAAAATGTTGATGCCCAGTCAAGAAAATCCAGAGATGTAGCTGACAGGTTGGAAACCTGAAGACAGAATGAAAAGCGGGACCTCCAGCAAAAGCCAGAGATGAGGCAGGTCTATTGGAGATCTGGATGAAACACTTGACCATATTTACCAGAAGCCCTGATCTGGAAACCTTGCCCAAAACCAGAATTTTCACTTACAGATCAGTTGAGACTAGGGTGACCAGATGTCCTGATTTTATAAGGACAGTCCCAATTTTTGGGTCTTTTTTTAATATAGGCTCCTATTATCTCCCACCCCCATCCCGATTTTTCACACTTGTTGTCTGGTCACCCTAGCTGAGACAAAAAGAGCAGTATAGGTCAAGTTGTTCTTGTAGCATTTAGAGTCACGTTCACCATTTCCAGTTATTTTCTTTTTATGAACCAAGGACAGAATAGAGCCCTAAATATCCCTTTGTACTTTGGAATTTAAGTACATATACTATAGTGTTTTTCCATTCACAGGCACCGGCTTCCAGTTTTTCCTGGGGGTGCTCAACTGCTGCTCAGCCCCAGGCCCTGCCCCAACTCTACCCCTTTCCCCTAAGGGCCTGCCATGCTCCCACAACTCCTCTTCCTGTCCCACTCCACTCCCTCCTCTGAGTGTGCCCCCTCCCTGCTCCTCTCCCTTCCTCCCAGCACCTCCTGCACACCATGGAACAGCTGATTCACGGCAGGTGGGAGGCTCTAGGAGGGAAACGGAGGAGTTGATCAGTGGGGTCGTTGGTGGGCAGAGCTTGGCTGCTGGCAAGTGCTAAGCACCTGCTAATTTTTTTCCTTAGGTGCTCCAGCTTTGGAGCACCCTCAGGGTCAGTGCCTTGGTGCTCCAGCCTTGGAGCTTTTTTCCATGAGAGCTCCAGCCTTGGAGCACCCACAGAGTCAGCGCCTATGTTTCCATTTTAGAAGTCTGTGTTGCTTTGGTGTCTAGATCATGGAAATTATTGTGACTAACCCATTCTGTTTCTCAGGCAAGTACAATTTAATATAGTAATCTGTTACATTTTTCTTGTTTTATTATGCATTTAGATGCCATTGTCAAATAGATTGACACCACCCACTGATAAAGAAACTTGTAACAATCACTTGCCACCTATAGTTTTACCTACGTCATCGACAGCTGGAGTCTCAGCATCACGCAATAAACTATTGAAATACCGAAGATTCAAGGAACAGCAAAAGACGCTTAATCAGATAATGTGAGTTTCATATAATTCAGCCAATAAGTGATGTTCAGATTAAAGAGTCACTGCATTCCTAGGTGGCTGAGAGGTTTTCATAAGCTTTTTTTCTTTCTTAGAGGTTTATGCTGATGGTACCCTTTACCATCAAAGTGTCTTCCATGTAAAATCAATAGCAATAGCAAGGTTCCTAATGGACTTCATGGAGTCTCTCTTACACTTTACAGGGTCAAAAATCTGCTTAGTGTTTTTTTTCTGGAGGAGGAGAGTTGGGAATGAGCGTCAGTTACCATGGAAAGGTTTTCTTGAAAAAGAAGGCTTTGCAATGTTAACTAAAGATGGCCAGATCTGGATAGCCTGAACTCCTCTAGAAGATTGTTCTGTAGCTGAGTCCCTGCAACAGAAGATTGTTCTGTAGCTGCATCTCCTCGACCAAGCTGGCATGCTTCGTTCTGGGCTTAGTGATTTGCATTGTCCCTGAGAAGTGCACCTGTTGTGGTGGTTCATAAATAAGGCTATGATTTAGTCACAGGTATTTTTAATAAAAGTCGTTGGCAGGTCACAGGCAATAAACAAAAATTCACTGCCTGTGACCTGTCCATTATTTACACTATAAATACCCGAAATATCCCCAGACTAAATCTTGGAGGAAGGGGTCGCTGCTAGGGAGAGCATTGCTGTGGCGGGGTGGGGTCTGCAGCACTAGCTGCCAGGGGCCACTGCAGACTGGCAGCAGCTTCGGTATCCCAGGACTGCTGCCAGGTACTGCTGACCTCTGCTGCTCGAGCTGTCCCAGAACTGCCGCCATGGGCCTCTGACAGCGGCTGCTCCGGTCACTTGAGGACTGCTGCCAGGGGCTTCCAAGCAGCAGCTCCTCTAGCCACGCCAAGGATTGCTGCTAAGGCAGTCCCCTGGGCCAGCTGCACCAGCCACTGCTCAGGGCCTGAACAGTGACTGGTGTGGCTGGCCCCAGGGCTACTCCAGCAGCGGCTGGTATGACTGGCCCTGGCACTACCTGAGCAGCTGACCCCAGGGCCAGCCACACTGGCTGCTACAGAAGTCCTGGAGGTCACGGAAAGCCAGGGAATCCGTGACTTCTGTGATCTCTGTGACAGACATGGAGTCCTAGTCATAGATTGACATACATTAATATTATACACAAATAATGCTTTATAAGTCCTTTATATGAACAAGCATATACAAAAACATTAGAAAGGGTAATTTCATGTGATTTTTGTAGGTCTGACTGGTAATTAAATTAACATGGAAATCTATTGCTAAGTTTTATTTGAAAATTATTACTTGAAACTATCTTTTAAATTAATGTATTTCTTTTTCTGCAACGTTTTAAGGATGTATGAATGCCCTATTGGTATAAATGCAAGGATTATGTGGGCTAAG
The DNA here is from genome assembly GCA_007922305.1 of Dermatemys mawii. Classification (NCBI taxonomy): domain Eukaryota; kingdom Metazoa; phylum Chordata; order Testudines; family Dermatemydidae; genus Dermatemys; species Dermatemys mawii. The sequence continues at coordinate 6,359,174 of ML677372.1, read as the reverse complement.
AATGCACCTGTCAGGTTACCCTGGGAGTAATGTTGGCATTGAAAGTCAAGAATCAGAGGGGTAGCCGTGTTAGTCTGGAATTGCAGAAGTGACAAAGAGTCCTGTGGCACCTTAAAGACTAACTAAAGTTTTAGAGCATAAGCTTTCGTTGGCTAGTACCCACTTCGTCGGATGCATGCAGTGGAAGTCGTGATTCCACTGCATGCATCCGACGAAGTGGGTACTAGCCCACGAAAGCTTAGGCATTGAAAGTGTGCATGTTTGCTTGCTTGATGAAAGATAAAGTGGTGTAAAGGAAGCAATGTAACCTAGGTCTATAGGATTAAGAAGCATAGACCAAGTACATAATGGCCTCAGGATGACTGAATGGAGCCTAAGGCCCCATCTAGCAAAGGCTTTAGCACATGCTTAATTTAGCATGTGAGTCCTATTGATGTCAATGGTACTACTAACATATATAAAGTTAAGCACGTGTGTAAGTCTTTGTAGGATTGGACCTATGTTGGTGAAATGTGGTGATGGATAACCCTAATGTATCTCTCTTAAAAATAAGTCATGCAGTAATTTTGTGTACTGCATGCGTGTGCATGTTTACACTTTGAAATATTTTTCTTTTTACACAGACTGTAATTAAGAAATATCCCCCCCCCCCATTTTCTTTGGAAATAATTCGATTCAGAAATAGATAAAATAAGGCCTGGATTTTACAGTCTGGCCCATGCAGGGGGAATTGCTGCATTAGTTCAGAGTCGTATTGACTTCAGTGGAACTAAGCACTGGTGTAAGGTCAAATTGCAGGATCAAGGCCTCAGAGTAGTTTAGCACAAGGGAATTGGATTAATACTGAGGAAAAGAGAGGCAATGGTATTTTTATTAATACAAAGCCGTACATTTACATGGTGCCTTACAAGCAGAGAGCAAGATACCCTGCCCTGGATGTCTTTCAGTCTATCACAATACAAGTTTAACAAATACAAAATTAAACTCCTTCATTTTTAATTCTTAACATCTGAAGCCAAATCCTAATCTTCCACTAATGTCTGTGGTGGCAGAAGGAGGCTAGTTGGAACGCTCAGAATGTCAGCTATGTCACACAGATAATTTTATACAATAAAATGACTGCTGACATGCATTCTGATAGGCTGAGAAGGTTCTCTTGAAGTATGATATTAAATTGTCTTGTTAAATTAATTCTCCTTGAGTAAGGTCAGTTATAATCCTCACATATTTAGTGTCATTGGTGGCTTAAGGTACATTATTTGCAGCTATATTACAAGGTAATTTCATAGTCATAATCATGCCATCAGTGGGGAGTTCTGCTTAAATATTGATACCTATCCTTAGATCAGGAGTGGGCAAACTACTGCCCAGGGGCCTCATCCGGCCCTTCAGATGTTTTAATCCTGCCCTCAACCTCCTGCCAGCAAGGCCCAGCTCTGTCGCTCCAGCTGGGGAGCGAATTCTGTGCGGTTCCCAGAAGCAGTGGCATGTCACCCCCTCCAGCTGCTACACATAGGGGAAGCCAAAGGGCTCCATTTGCTGCCCATGCCCCCACAGCTCCCAATGGCCATGCCTGGCCATGCCTCTGCGTAGGAGCTGGAGGGCGGATGTATCACTGCTTCTTGGAGGTCCTTGAGGTAAGTGCCACCTGGAGCCTGCACCCTTGATCCCACCCCAGCACTCCCAACCCCTCATCTCCAGCCCCACCCCAGAGCCTGCACCCCCAGCTGAAGTGAAAAAGGAACCTCCAGCACTTTAAAATGACTGTATTATGTTATTTTAAAATTATTGTGTAAAAGTTTTTAACACTTTTTCCAACTATAAACTATACTTCAGAATTGACCGGGCCTTAAAAGATTATAAAGCAACCATGGAAGAAAAGTATCAGAGAGTTCCCACACCTCCTGAACCAGAACTACCTTCTACTGTGAGTTTTTAATTCCTTTCAGCTATAATGTTTAATTTTGATCATGTTATCTTTGATTCTGGTTGATGATGTTTTTAGTCTCTTATCTACAAATGTTTAGCAAATTGGGGCCTAATCCTACATTAAATCATAAAGAGCTTGACCCATGTGAGTAGTTCCACTGAAGTCAATGTATAGATACATACATGTCTGTAGGGTAGAGCCCTTGAGTAGCAATAATATTTGCTCAGGTTGAGAATCAAGATTAATATAAATGTATTAATTTTCTGATTTGGCTTATCATTGTTTACATTCTTTCTTTGATATGTGACTTATTTTTGTTATGTTTTCATTTTATTTTTACAGATGAACAGTGAACAAAAAAAACGAAGAGTAAGTTAAATTGTTTACTATTCTACTTTTCTCAAAAGAAATACTGCATGATTCCAATACTGAAATAGTACAGAAATTGTATGTGTGTGAAGAATAAATAGTGTTAAATTAGGCCAGTTTAACAGTTGCCTTTTGGAAGATGTGACTGTCATGCTGTCTGGAATGGCGCACGGCCATGACTGCCTACCTCAGGGAAAACTGCCAAAAACAAGCTAAACACCCCAAACTGGAGTTATGTTCTATAATTAGATTCCACCAACGCAAGTAACAAATGGATCCAAGGCTGTCCCCTAGCCATTTTGGTGCCTTCCACAGCTCCTTGCAGGAGAGCAGTGTGGGGCCCCAGGCCTCTGTGGAGGGGATGGGGGAAAAGCGCCCCCCAACCTGCTCCACTGTGCTCCCCTGGCTCCCAACCTTTGGGCCAATGGAAGAACTGCCCCCTAGCCCTTGCTGGCGGCACGGCTGGGAGCCAGAGGAGGGGAGCAAGCTGGGGCCGGGTGGCTCTACTCACCGCACAGTGAGTGCAGGCTCAGCCCATGCAGCAGTCCTCAGGGGCATGGGTGGGAAGAGGTGGGGCTGCAGCAGAGCAGGGGTGGGAGCCATGAGGAAGAGGCGGAGCAGGGGCTGGAGCAGTTCATAGCTGCACAGGGAACCAGGAAATGTGGTGCCCCAAATTTCCCGGTGCACTCCACAGCTGTATACTTTGCGTATGGGTAGGGACAGCTCTGCCTGGATCACTGTAACAATCTTACCATTGAGTCACAGACAGTCCCCTTAGACTGGAGAGCCTATCTAGCTACCCAGGCAAGCTGGACTAAGTGATAAATGGTCACTTACACCAGTGTCTTTCAAACCTGGGTTGCGACCCAGTACTGGGTTGGAACATGTAAGGCAGTGGGGTGAGGCATGTAAGGCCAATGGGTATGCACGGGGGGGAAGTATGTGGTGCCTGCGAGCGAGAGTTGCTGGAAGCCGCTTGCACGCCTCCGCACATAGATGTTCAGGTCTTAATGTGGGTAGTAACAAACCTATCACCCAGAAGCACCATACCTCATTGGTCTCCAGTGCCAGGTAAATGATTAATTGAGCTGCTTTAATATCAGCCTTAGAAGAGGCTATCTGTTTTGTTATCAAAGTCACAAAGATGTGCTCCACAAGCATTAGCAGAAACTAAGGCAAGAAGGAGAACAATACACCATCCATGAGTAATGGGGCAGGCAGGTTTTTTTTTTACCTGTCTGAGCAGCCTTCAGTGTACTAGTTATTACTTTGATGGGATGATAATCCCACTGATATCCTGACTGTACTGATGAAAGTCTGGTTTAGAGCAGGCGTCTCCAAACTTTGTGAGACGAGGGCCATATCAGATTTTTGAAGTGGCTTCACAGTCCAAAGCGACTGTGAAAAAATGTAATATCTGCAAATATACGCAAACTCCCCCCTTTGCTCCTCCAGCCACTGCTGCGCTCCTCACCCTTTACTCCTCTGGCCGCTGCCGCGGGAGCACTCAACACTCTGCACATGGGGCCGCTGGCAGCAGCAGCTTCTCCACGTGCTTGCTCGGCATGCCTGCTCAGCTGGAGGGCTGGACAAATCGAAGCCACGGGCCAGATCCGGCCCCCAGGCTGTAGTTTGGAGACCCCTGGTTTAGAGGATCAATGATTACAATATTATTGTCCTTTCAGACCAATTATCTCTTTATGAAGAAGTGTGTGGAAAGTAATCCAGTAGTTCCTATTCAGCAGCAATGGCTGACCTCCATGCTCACTCTGGTGCCTCAGTCCCTCTTGGAAGGCAAGGACAGAGAGTTACTGGTTGAAGAGCTTTTAAATGAAGTAACAAAGGATTTTGAAATGAGCATGAAGAGATGTGTGGGTAAGAGCTACGAGCCACATTATATTAATATTAATATATGAATACGTACATGTTATAATCCATTCAAAATGGTGCTGCAGAAAATCATCACTGGGAAATAAAAAGGAATGTCCTTAACTCGAAGTAATATCATAGTGAAGACAAAGCAGTTTGTAGTTTTCACCTGAAATTAGCAGGCTGAGTTAGAGATTATGGAGACATCTAGTCTTTAACTCATGCTGTTTACTCATGTGAAGACTATAAACTGTCTTGTCTTTGCTTCGATGTTACCTTAGATTAAATAATTTCAGTTATTTTACTTTAGTTAAGAACGTACCTATTTTCCTACTGAAAACCCAACCTTTGTGGTTTATCCCTGTCTTACCCATCATTTTTATGTTAGAGAGCCCTCTTTTCTTGCCTCTTCTATTTCATGGATATTAGCCTTTATTGTTCATTAGTCATATTTTCTCACAAGTACCCTCATCCCTTTTTTCCATGTTAGTTCTTATGCTTGGGAAAGCTCCTGGTAAAATCTGCAAAGAAACTGTTAACTTTGTGTTATCCTTCAAATCTCTCCTGAAAACTTAACTTCTGTCATGTTGCCTACAAAATAATTGATAACAGCTAGGCAGCTGGTATAATCAAAATTGTCACACTGTTACTTTGTCCTGCTCCTCCATCTGCTTGTTTTCCTGTCTGTTGTCTCTGTAATATAGATTGTAAGTAACTGTCTGTGTGTGTATATAGTGCCTAGCTTAATGGACACTGTATACACACTTGATTTCTTATCAGGACCTCTAGGTGTCACAATAATACAAATCATATAATAGTTATGTTTTAATTAATTTTCTTCTACTTCCTACTGTTATTAAAGCAAACATTATAAACAACTTCATGGTAGGGTGAAGATGAACCAGATGACAAATGCCCTTCTTACTTTTTTTTTATTTTTCAAGTTATATAGTAAGGTGTTTAAAATTGGAACTGAATATTTTTTGTTGGAAATGTTTTTTCATAGACATTTCTGAAAGTTGATTTCAAAAGATTTTAAAATGGAATTTTAAAACTAGATTTTTTTAATTCAAAGCTCCCATAATTTTTTCTACACTAAAAGTTTCTGAAAACCGCAAAAGTATTTGTGACAAAATTTTATACCCAATATTTTTGTGGCTAATATTTTACAAAAATAGGTTGAGTTATTCTTTTCATTTAAAATGTTGCTGGCATGTTCAGGGTCCCTACTACTACCAATGCTCTTTTGAAAAGTGGGAACTTTAGTGACCACTTATTGTCTGGAACTTGGTTTAGAATTTGGTATGAACAAGGCGGTACTTATGCCCTGTCACATACTGCCCAGTGGAAGTTTTTTTAAAATGTTCTAATTATTCTACATGTTAAGGACTAGTTTATCCAAAACTTTATGAAGATTAAAGGACAGTTTGATGGGAAAGTTGATTCCTCATTTAATATCAGTTTTCCGCAAAACATACTCGACAATACAAAATTTAACAATGACCTCATCAGGGACCTTGGTGTGGGGAAGGAATATTCTGAAGATTTGACTGATAGTTAAATCTCCATCATACCAGAGTTTTGGTCCTTTCCTGTGAAAGACAGAGAAAATACCAGCCAGTTTCCTTTTGCGCAAAATAAAGACTGTTGAATTTCCTATTAATGGTTATGTATTTATAAATGCATTCTAGTGCGAAGTGTTCTTGTCAAACCTGATGTAAAAGGACTTGAAGATGAAAAGGAAGGACCATTACCAGTATCGCCTTTGTGAGTAAATTAAGTTAAGAAGTAGCCTAGTAGACTAATCACCCTTTCAGTTTACATGTAGTCAACTCCTACTGAGATGTATAAACACAATAATGGGATAACTGGGCCCTTAGTGTTGATTCTGCAATTCAGTGGTAATCAGGATCTTGTTCTTATATAGCCATTTACATCCAAGTGAATCATTAATTCTTTAAAAATTTTTACTACGGGGCATATTTTGGCACCCTTGCTCACCCTGAGCATCATTCTGCTTCTAGAGTAGTTCTATTTGAAGTCAATGGGACTAATGAAGTAAGGTGTTATTCAATATGAATAAGGGTATCAGAATCTGGTCATGCAAATCATAAAGATCATGTTGCCCACAACTGAAATGTAGCCACCTCTAGAATGAATGATAGAGAGCAACACTGAACTACACTTTGGCTGCCTCATCCTGCAATCATTGAAGTCAATGGCAAAGCTTCCACTGACTTCAGTGGTGCAGGATGCAGCCCTAGGATAGGAAGTGAAGAATATCATGCTCAGTTGAATCTGTAGGGAGATTTAGGCAGAATATAACTCCCTAATTTGGAATTTGACTAAGATATTAGGGTTCATACAAATACTTTCTTGAAAAGTGCAATGGGATGTTTAATGACCACTTGTAGTTTGGAACTTGGTTTTGAATTTGGTCTGAAAGATGGCAATTTTGGCATGCCCTGTCACATTTTGTTGGTATATTTATTTAGAAACAAGAGTTCCATTTGCTGAATCACCTGCACTTGCATCTCTCACTCAAATACCAATCCAGTCTGACTCTTCTGAGTTAATAACATCTGATGAAATCAGTTTATGATGGTGAACCTGTGGTGAAACCAGCTGATCTGAAATAGAGTGTATTAACTCATGGATGACTGGGCAGTTTAGTTACATAACTTTCACTATATTATGTTGAAGATATGTGCATAACATCCTTGTATGCCTGTGTGTGTGTGTGTATATATGTATGTATATAAATAAATTTCATAATATATATAATGAAATTTATTTATTTTAAAAATCACACTTTTTAGATGTAGAAGATATTTTACTGAAGTTCTTTAATATGTTGTAGTGTTTGTTCTCTTCACTTGTTGCTTTTACTTTTTCAGAGGTCTGGATTTTTCCAGACCATGGCATAAGAGTTTTATACAAGCAAGAAGTCAGATCCTCACAAACTTGCACATTCTTCATCCTACTCTGAAAATTTTACTGGATATTGGTTACACAACATTTTCCAAATTACTTATAGTGGACTTGTCAAATTTCCGGTAAAATATCTTTTGTTGAATTCAGATTATATATATTGACTATATGAGCAATGTTTTTGTAGTCAATAAAAATTGTATGAATTTGCAATTTATTTTAATTTGATGTATGAATAAAGAAATCTTTAAGATGTTATTTTGGATCTTCAAGGTCCTATAGGTAGGAAACATCACAATGTAAAACATTAAACATAATTTTCCTACGCTATGCTGTGCATAGTTTATCTGTTCGTACATTATGCGTAATATCAGTCATTAGGAGTACGTTCTCCCATTAATTCTTTTAAGGCCAGCTCATGAGCAGCAGAACTCAATGGCTAAATTCCCATTGACTTCAGAGGACCAGAACATGACATGTAGTAGGATTGATTCCATGTAGTTTTACCTGAAGAAATTGTTATATTCTCTTCTAGCAAGATTGCTAGCTTTAGGGAAACGTCACCAATGCTCATTTCCTCATTTTCCACTCTTACGTGTTCCCTTTACTATTTACATTTGGGTATTTTTCTCCAGTCTTTATAGTTGATAGATCCAGTTTTATCTTCCTTACCTTTGTTGCTGATCCTGTTCCCAGTATCAGCTCTTCTTTAGTTTTTGGGGCTTTTTAATCTGACTATAAGAGGGCCATTTAGGCTTACCTTTCTTTAAAGGAAGAATAGACTGCATAGTTTGATAGATATAGTACAGCAGTAAGATCCCAGTTCTACACAGTTGTTCTGTTAGATCGTAGAATTTAATTTTCAAATCAGTCCTTCATTTTTCTTTTTTGGTAAACAGTTTGAAAGGTCCGGTTGATTGTGAATCACTGAAGAATGATGTTTCTTTAAACTGTTCGAAAACAGAAGAGAAGATACTGAACACATGGTATCCAAGAGTTATCAATCTCTTCACCAGAAACGAGGCATTAGAGGGTGTAAAGTCAGATAAAGTTGATTCTTTCTATAACTGTGTGGCTACACTTATGTCTAACCAGGTGAGTATCTTTTGAACCTACAATAGTTAACTTTTATATGTAATAATTTGGTGATTTTTAAATAAGCCAGTTCAATATGCCATCTGTTATTTTTAATTAAAAATCTTATTGTTAACTCTCTGTTGCCTAGAATCCAGTTAGATTAGGAAAATATATTGTCAGATTTTTAAAAGGTTTTCTTTTGTAAAAGGCTTAGATAGTATTAAGTGATGGTATTTTCCCCAAAGCAAATGAAGATTTTGGACATGAAACAGTTTGATAGTCTCTTTCAAGAAACTCAGTCAGTTAAAAAAATTAGCCCAAATTGATGAATTCCCCAGCCAGTTTTCATGATTGCAAAATTATATTTTCCATATTTTTTTTAAAAAAACAACTCTACCCTGCTGCTGTGTTTTAAAACAAACACACACATACAAAGAAGGGAAATTGACTAACGACCTAGTTGTGAAAACACATAAACGTATAAATAATGTTCAGTGGGATTAAAGTTGCTCATGTGTAAGTGTGTTCAGGATCAAACCCTGAAAAAAAATTATAGGAAAAAAGTTGAAGCTAACTATATACAAAGTGCTTTCAAATGCACAAAGTAAGCAAACAAAAATTAAAGAAAATAATTATCATATTCTATCTGTCATTTATAGTGATGTTTGAGTGTATTAGTAATATTAGTTGTGTTATTGTAACAATAGCAGATAAATACTTTGACAGAAGTAGCAGAAGTAGGTGTTACTTTTAAGCATCTGATCAATGCTCATTGAGGTCAATTGAAGGACTCCTATTGATTTCATTGGGCTCTGGGCAAGGCTCAAGGTACTAAAATAAAATAGAAATCCTGATTTATTTAAAACGTGGAAACAATTCAGTTTTCTGTGTTCTCATGTAATAAAGTCAATGTGTGGTATTGTCTAGCTGAAAGAATTACTGAGAAGAACCGTTGAAGCATATGTGAAGCTATTTGATCCTGAAGACAAAAGATGGTTGCCATTGTTTAAGATGGAATTGACTTTTGATGATGAGAAAATGGAGTTCTATCCAAACTTTCAAGATCTGGAAGAAGCCATTCTGTTTATAGTGACCCGGATAGGGCAGACTCTGCAGGTGCAGTTTAATCTTTATTTACCTTCGGAGTTCGTATGTGTAACGTTGCAGAGTATATGAAGATGTTAATAATTTAGGATCATATTCTGCCCTGGCAAGAAGAGAGTTTAGAAGCAGAGATGTAGCCTGGTGCATTGTTTCTGCTGCAAGGATTCTGCAATGCAGAGCGTGATTCCTTATGGCAGTGAGGATGTTGAGCTCTGAGGTGTGTTATGATGTGCCTTGGACCAGAACTTGGAGTAACTTGTCTGTGTGCCATCTCCTGGTTAGTATTTGCTGCTAATGGCAACATATGCACTAAACAGTCTGAAGAGGGAGGCCTGGATACCCTCTTTTTTACAGACTGTTCCCCAGTGAGAACATTGTGAGCAGCTTGACAAATAGAGTTTGGACCCATAAAATCAACACTTCTTCTTTGAGTGATTGCACATCCATTCCACTGTAGGTTTGTGCACACCTCATGCACAGTGGATGGAGATTTTTCCTTCAGCAGTACTGTTGGGGTGGCATCAGTGCCCTTTGCTGCCTCACCCCCCTGCATGCAGGTATAAGGGGAAGAGCCATCACTGACCCCCCTCAGTTCCTTCATATGACCAGTAATGGTTGTTGGAGCTGCTATCCTTGCATTTGAAAATCCTACTCTCTGTAGAGTATATAGTACCTGTTGTGTTAGTTTTAAGCTAGTTTCAATTTTTGTAGATACTTTAGATGAAAGGGTAAGATTAAGTTAGTGTTTAGTAGCATGGAATCAACAGTTTCCATTATGGTACTGGTACTGGACTCATGCCTTGTTCTCCTGGTTTTAAGACCTGCCACTCAGATAACAAGTCCATGCCAGTGAGTGACCTGCATCCCAGCTGCCTTGAAAGTCTGGGGGAGGTGTATGTGAGTGACAAAGGTGACATTTGGAGCGGGTTCAAGCTCTGCTTAGAGAAAAGGCAGCTAGACTCAACAGTCTGCTCATGGATCTGCAGTTTGCCCACCATCAGGTCCTTCCTGCACAGAGCAGGTACCAAGCATGTCCAAATCTGTTTGGAGTGCTCCCCTTGATCTGACTGAGTCAAGAGGCAGATCTTTGTCAGTGGTACCAAAGAAGAGGCAATGTAAGTCTTATAAAGACTCAGTGCTGGCTTTTCTAGATCTTCAGTGAAAGCAACAAGTGGAGGCGATGAGACAGAGGAGTGCTCAAAGAAGAGGCATACCCAGGTACAGTCCTTAAACCAAGGCTGGTCGCTCACTCCAGAACCTAGAATGGGCCTGTTGAAACTGATGCCTGAAGTGCCGATGCATCTTTCAGTACCACAGAGCCAAAAGCTCTTTTCCGGTGCCATATTTACACCAAGGCTTTTGAGGCAGTTCAGTAATGAACCTGTCAGTACTGGTTTTCCCAGCTATTCAGGACCCCTCACCAATACTGGGATCTGCCATATACTCTTCAATGATTCCAGCTCGAGCTCTGATGCACCATTCAGTACCAGTGGCTGCTACAGTAAGTGCACCTCAGGAGGATTCCATCTAGATGGAAGCTAATGATGATCTCACCAGTTCCTCCATCTGCAGACTTGGAACCAGTCTCCCCAGTACTGACAGGGTCAGCTCCTCCTCAGCCTGAGGAAGAGGGCTCTCCATCAGACTTTTTGAGGTCAACTCTTATGCGTCTCAGCTGATCTGTTCAGCAGCTCCCATGTCCAGGATTCCAAGGACCAATGGCCTGGACATAACTGGGTCTCACCTCCATTTCTGTTGGCCTTTTGCTACCTTTGGGGATTCCCTCCATAATCTAGAGCAGGTCTACTCCATTCCCACCCTACTACATTGCCTGGGCATCAGGAACATCTACAACAGGGCATCGTCTGCCTACCTCCAGTACCGGGACTGGTACCATGTATAGGGAACTGTGTACTCTGGATTCTTCTAGGGAGAAATTGGAGAAGGTTCCATCTCAACAACCCTTAACCTGTTCCTCTTCTTCACCTGAGAAGGTGGTGATAAGAGTCTGCTTCTCCCCTTTCTAATGATTATAAAGCCCTCTTCTTAAGTGCTTGGTCCCACATCATCATAGATCACTGGGCCCTAAGCACAGTGGAAGTGGGATACACCCTTTAATTTGTTTCTGTTCCCCCTTCCCACCTCCTTTTCCCATAAGTTCAGAGACCACTGTCATGAGAATATGCTACTTCAGGAAGTCCAGTCTCACCTTCTCATGGTGGCCATGGAGGAAGTTCCCATGTTGTTTAGAGGCAAGGATTTTAGTCCTGATTCTTCATGATCCTGAAACAGCGGGGCCTCAGACCTATTTTAAATCTAAGACTGCTAGCCAAGATCCTAAAGAAAATAAAATTCTGGATGATCGCTCTAGCTTCTGTTATCCCTTCCCTAGATCCTGATGACTGGTATGCTGCTCTTCACTTAAAAGACCCTTATTATGGCAATTAACTAGAGCCACTGAAAATTTCTTAGATTCATGGTCAGTGGATACCACTGACAATTCACAATACTGCCCTATCATCTCTCAGTAGTTCCTGATATGTTCAGTGAAGAGCATGGCTGTGGTAGCGGCATTCCTGCAAAAGTCAGGAGTCTTACCTAGACAACTGGCTAGTAAGAAGCTAGTCCAGATCTCAGGTACTGTCCAGCATGGCAGCTATACAGTCCACCTTTGACACACTGGGACTCCCAATCAATAAGCAGAAATCTACCCTGATTTCTCCAGTACAGAGAATAGAATTTATTGGCACAGTCCAGGATTCTACAAAGCCAGGGCTTTCCTGCTAATGCTGAGATTCCAACAGTAGAGATTGTTGCTGTAGCTCTAAAGGCTCATCCTGTCACTACATTATGAAACTTCTTCAAACTTCTAAGGCATATGGCAGTGTGCACTTGTGTGGTGCAGCGTGCCAGAATGCACTTCAAGGAGCTACAAGATTGGCTAGCTGTGATGTAGCCATCAGCCTGTCATCATATAGAAATGGTTATTTAAGTACTATTCAGGTCTTGTTCTCCCTGGACTGGTAGATAGAACCTTCAGGGGTTTGGTGGGAGTTCTCTTTGCTTCTCCACAATAGGCAATCACTGATCACAGATGCATTGAATTTAGGTTGGGAAGCTCACTTAGGACCACTTTCAGATGCAAAGTCTTTGGTCTTTCCAAAATCTAAAGCGCCTATGCATATTAGGGAGCTTACGGCCATCCATTTGGCTTGCATGGCATTCCTTCCACATATTGAGGGTCAGAATTCGTTGATGTTTGCCAACAACACAACAGTCATGTAACCAAACAAGGTGGGGCCCAGTCTACAAAAGTTATGCCAAGATGCGATTCTGCTTTGGAATTTTTGCATTGCCAATTTTATCAGCCTGAAAGCTGCTTATCTTCTAGGAATTCAGAGTACTCTGGCAGATCACTGCCAGGTAATTCACAATTCATACTGAGTGGTCTCTTCATCTAGAAGTGTCCAGTTCCATTTTCCAACTGTGGAGGACTCCCCTTGGTAGCAACAAAAGCAAAGAAAAAAGTCATCTTTTTTTTTTCCTTCCCAAGCAGGCCACAGCCCAGGTTCATTGACAGATGCTTTCCTCCTACCCTGGTTGAAGGGCATACTGCATATCTTCCTGCCATTCCTGTTCAAGATCTTGTCTGAAGTCAAACAAGACCATTTTTACCATATACTAATAGCCCCAGCATGAGTCCATCAACATTGGGTTTTGACTCCAATAGCCTTATCAATAGGATTTCCACTGTTACTCCTGCAGGACGCAGATGACATCTCCCAGGACCACAGCCTCCTACTTGCCCTCCACCTGACAGTGCAGATGCTTTATGGCTTATACCCTTGGAAGGAAGTTGCTCCAAGAGAGTGCAGGAAGTTCTCCTAAATAGAGAAAGCTTTCAACTAGAACTGCTTACCTTCCTAAATAGACAAACAGATTTTTCCATTTGGTCCACACAGAAAGGTGTTTCCCTGGCTCAGGCTCCTATTCACCATATAATGGATTATCGTTTCTGAAACATGGAGGGTTAGCTTGTTATTTCCAACAGAGTCCATGTGGCAGCTATCTCAACTTTGCACCCTCCTGTGAATAATTGCTCACTTTTTTCAAACCTTATGCCCATTAGGATTCTGAAGGGTTTGACAGATTCTAACAGGTACACAGCCTGATTTCCCCCTATAGAAATTTAAGTTTAGTTTTATCAAAGTTGATGGGTCTTTCCTTTGAGCAGCTGGAGATCTATTCTCTGTTACACCTTTCTATCAAGGTCACTTTCTTGGTTGCTATTACCTCAGCCAGGAGAGTAGGGGAACTGTGAGCCTCCTTATAGATTTTTTTTAGAGACAGGGTTCTCTTTTGACTTCATCCAAAGTTCCCAAATCAAGTGGTTTCCAGTGTCCACATTAACCGAGCAATTTATTTTACTGACTTTCTTTCCAAAAGTGACCAGAGTCCTGTGGCACCTTAAAGACTAACTAAAGTATTAGAGCATAAGCTTTCGTGGGCTAATACCCACTTCGTCGGATGCATGCAGTGGAAGTATCCAGGGGCAGATATAAATAGGTAGGCAAGAACCAGGTTGGAGATAACAGGGTTACTCCAATGAGGCTGAACCAGCTTGTTGTCTCTAACACTGGTCTACAGTTTTTTAGAAGTCGTCTGCTTCAGAGATAAAATGTGATATTTATTATGTATTTTGATGTGCTGAATTCAAATATGATAATTAAAACAACTGATTGGCTACTGTTTCTAAGATATTTAAGTTTTTACATTTTATGTCTATGTATATTGTGTAGACAGTAGAGTTTTAATCATAAATTGTAAACCTAGGTCTTTTCATGTGTTTATGGTTGCTTTACATGATAATATTTCACCTGTCCTGTTTATGTAACACTTTAAAAATCAGCAGAAGGGTTCTATAAATAAAATGTATTATGAAACAAAAGGCAAAAATCTATTATGTACATAGTTTAGTCCTATTCAGTGTCTACTCGGCGTTTCTTGGCTTGTCTCTTGTATTCATTAGATAGAGCATCTCTTGTCACTGTCCAGCAATAGTCTGCAATCATTGATGGGCTCCATTTGCCCTGATAGCGTTTCTCCATTGTTGCAGTGTCCTGGTGAAATTGCTCACCATGCTCGTCGCTCACTGCTCCGCAGTTCGGTGGAAAAAAATCTAGATGAGAGTGCAAAAAATGTATCTTTAGTGACATGTTGCAACCGAGGCTTTTGTATGCCTGGAGGAGGTTTTCCACCAACAACCTGTAGTTGTCTGCCTTGTTGTTTCCGAGAAAATGTATTGCCACTGACTGGAAGGCTTTCCATGCCGTCTTTTCCTTGCACGCAGTGCATGGTCAAATGCATCATCTCGAAGAAGTTCACGAATCTGAGGACCAACAAAGACACCTTTCTTTATCTTAGCTTCACTTAACCTTGGAAATTTTCCACAGAGGTACTTGAAAGCTGCTTGTGTTTTGTCAATGGCCTTGACAAAGTTCTTCATCAGACCCAGCTTGATGTGTAAGGGTGATAACAAAATCTTCCTTGATTCAACAAGTGGTGGATGCTGAACACTTTTCCTCCCAGGCTCCAATGACAGTTGGAGTGGCCAATCTTTCTTGATGTAGTGGGAATCTCTTGCGCGACTATCCCATTCTCAGAGAAAACAGCAGTACTTTGTGTATTCAGTGTGTGGACCAAGCAAGAGAGTAACAACCTTCAAATCGCCACAAAGCTGCCACTGATGTTGGTCATAGTTTATGCACCTCAAAATTTGTTTCCTGTTGTCATAGGTTTCCTTCATATGGACCGCATGACCAACTGGAATTGATGGCAAAACATTGCCATTATGCAGCAAAACAGCTTTAAGACTCGTCTTCGATGAATCAGTGAAGAGTCTCCACTCATCTGGATTGTGAACGATGTTGAGGGCTGCCATCACACCATCGATGTTGTTGCAGGCTACAAGATCACTTTCCATGAAGAAGAATGGAATAAGATCCTTTTGACGGTCACGGAACATGAAAACCCTAACATCACCTGCCAGGAGATTCCACTGCTGTAGTCTGGAGCCCAACAGCTCTGCCTTACTCTTGGGTAGTTCCAAATCCCTGACAAGGTCATTCAGTTCAGCTTGTGTTATGAGGTGTGGTTCAGAGGAGGAGGATGGGAGAAAATGTGGGTTCTGTGACATTGATGGTTCAGGACCAGAAGTTTCATCCTCTTCCTCGTCTGACTCAAGTGAGAATGATTCTGATGCATCAGGAACCGGCAGTCCTTCTCCGTGGGGTATTGGGCGTATAGCTGATGGAATGTTTGGATAATGCACAGTCCACTTTTTCTTCTTTGACACACCTTTCCCAACTGGAGGCACCGTGCAGAAGTAACAATTGCTGGTATGATCTGTTGGCTCTCTCCAAATCATTGGCACTACAACAGGCGTAGATTTCCTTTTCCTGTTCAACCACTGGCGAAGATCTGTTGCACAAGTGTTGCAGCATATGTGTGAGGCCCACCTCTTGTCCTGATCTCCAATTTTGCAGCCAAAATAAAGGTGATAGGCTTTCTTAACCATAGTGGTTATACTGCGCTTTTGTGATGCAAAAGTCACGTCACCACAAACATAGCAGAAGTTATCTGCACTGTTCACACAAGTACGAGGCATCTCTGCTCACTTTGGCTAAACAGAAATGTGTCCTTTTGCAAAATCAAACACTGACAAATAAGAGAGCATGACACTGTATGATTTCTAGAGCAGATATAGGGCAATTTGTTCAGCAGAGTGATGTAAGCTTCATTATGATTGCATCATCCATGACTTCTAGGAATAACATGTTGCAATTCATATCATGTATGATGCAATACCAGCTTCAGATTGCATCATTCATTGTTTTGCCTAAAAAGCAAGTACTGTCCAAACCCAGTCATAGATTTATTCATAGATCCAGTCAAAGATGTACTTTAGTCATTTCTGGTTTAAATTGAGATCCCTTCCTTTTATAACTCACTTATCCTCCGCCATTCCCATGTCAAGGGTCGTATATACTGACCCAATAGCATATCTTGAAAACTAGAGCCAATCAACAATTTTAAGCATCATTTTCATTCTCAGTGACCCAGAATTAGTAAAATTTGACTACATTTATTTCAGAAGCATTTTGGCTGTAGAGCAGTATAATCAGGGAGGGTGAGGTATTCCTCAGGCAGCTGAACTGGAGGTGTGAATAGCGAGAGAAGAGAAGCTGATTTTGTAGTTTGCTAGCCACTCATAATCTTTGTTCAGTCCTTGATTGATGGTATCAAATTTGCAAATGAATTGCAGCTCTGCAGTCTCTCTTTCACGTCTGGTCTTGAAGATTTTTGCTGCAAAATGCTGACCTTTAAATCTTTTATGGTGTGTCCAGCGAGGTTGAAGTGTTCTCCTACAGGCTTTTGTATATTGCCATTCCTGGTATCTGATTTGTGTCCATTTATCCTTTTTCGTAGGGACTGTCCAGTTTGGCCGATGTACATAGCAGAGGAACATTGCTGGCACATAATGGCATATATTACATTGGTAGATGTGCAGGTGAATGAACCAGTGATGGTGTGGCTGATCTGGTTTGGTCCTGTGACGGTGTTGCTGGTGTAGATGTGTGGGCAGAGTTGGCATCGAGGTTTGTTGCATGGGTTTGTTCCTGAGTTAGAGTTACTATGGCGCGGTCTGCTGTTTCTGGTGAGAATATGCTTGAGGTTGGCGGGTTGTCTGTAGGCCAGGACTGGCCTGCCTCCCAAGGCCTGTGAAAGTGAAGGATTGTTGTCCAGGATGGGTTGTAAATCACTGATGATGCACTGGAGAGGCTTTAACTGAGGACTGTAGGTGATGGCCAGTGGTGTTCTGTTCACCAGTGGAAGTATCCTGCCCCTGGATACTTCCACTGTTCAGAAGTGCTCTGCTATGTACATCGGTCAAACTGGACAGTCCCTACGAAAAAGGATAAATGGACACAAATCAGATATCAGGAATGGCAATATACAAAAGCCTGTAGGAGAACACTTCAGCCTCGCTGGACACACCATAAAAGATTAAAGGTCAGCATTTTTCAGCATAAAGGGTCGTTCGAAGGATCTCTTCTTGGATTTTCCGCTGTATTCATTTATGCTACTGAAAGGCTGGCATTGTACCCGTAGTAGAGTGTTGGCTCATTTGACCAGATCATAGGCAGCCTCCAAGGCCTTTCTGACTCATTCTGGACATTTGTTAGACAGGCACCAGGTCAGTGATCCATATGTTTGTTTGCTTCACACTGTGCCCTCTCTCTCATTAGTCTAGAGATGATGCCAGATTTGGACAGGTGTTCCTACAATCCCTGTTCAAGTAGATTCCAAGCCCACTTCTGGTTTGAATTGTTTGTGAGTCACCTACAGTGAAATGAATATGTGCAATCATTCGAAGAAGAAAAAACAGTTACTAACCCTTTTCTGTAACTGTTTTTCTTTGAGATGTGTTGCGTATGTCCATTCCACAACTCTCCCTCCTTCCTCTGTTTTCTATAAAAAGGAACTATGGGGGTTGGGAGCAGCTTCTCCTTTTATAGCTGCCTGCAATGGACTGAGGCAGTAGAGGGTACTCACGCCACCCTGAGAGGTACTGCTGAGGGAAAAATCTAATAACTGTGCACAAGGCGCGTACACACCTACAGTACAATTCATAGGTGCAACACAAGTTGAGGAACAACAGTTACAGGAAAAAGTTGGTGACTGTTTCTTGCTTGTACACAGATGTTAGAATTTTTTTTAAAGTTTGCACATGTGTGTTTGCACATGTAAAGTGAGGGCTGTGTATATGCATGTGCAATATTTACACAAATAGATGCGAAAGCCAGGCTGAAGCTTGCCCCCAAAAGGTGAATGTTAACTTAATGGTGACCTTTAAAGGAAAAAAAAGTGGTTGTGTCATCCCCTCATCCTTTTTTATTTTGTTCTTTTTCATATATTTAGACTGCCTGAAAGTGTTTTAATTATAATAAATAAAAGTTCTGAGTTTTGTTTTGTCTTTTTAACATTAATATTTCCAATCATGTTTGTCATGGAAGACTCTATGTTGACTGTAGAACTAAGCAGTGGAGAGGAGGAGGGATTTTTACTTTAAAAGCCAACGTTTTTTCTTTTGTTTTTGTTATTACCGTCAACTTAATTCAAATGACTAATATTTTGGATAAAGGATATATCTGATAAATATCTAACACCTCCAGTCCCTTTAATTTAAGTGTGAGGCTTTAAAGCCTTATAGTTAAGATACTGGACAGGGACTAGAGATTTGCCACTGACTTCCTGGGTGACTGTGAGCAAGTACCTGAAGACTAGATTCCAACAACTTTATTCATAGTGATACATTACTCTGCAAATAGCCTAATTGATTTCAGTGGGGCTAACCACAGAGTATGGGTGTTGGGTGCTGTGTATCTTTTTGTGCCTCTGTTCCTCGTCCATAAAGTGGGAGTAATACATTTTTTGTCTGTCTTATTTGTTTAGATTGTTGATTGTTTGGGGCAGGGAGTTTTGTGCGTGGTCCTTAGGACAATGGGGCTCCAGTCTTGGCTGGGGTTTCTCGATAATTTTGCAACACAAATAAATAAGAGCAGCAATCAAGTTTTTTTTAAAGACTTTCCAAGTTACATTTTAGGAACATATGTCTAAATTTTGTATTGTTGTTGTTTTACTTTTTTAATATAATTCTCATTTTCTGCTTCTGCTAGAATGTTCAAACAATACATTCTTGGCTAGCTGGAGGGGCCACTGTTGTAACTCTTGACACTGAACTTGCTGACCATGTCATAGCTTGGGCCTCATCTACACTGAAGAGAGCAATCGAGACCAACTTAGAAGGTCCAAAAAAACATTTTGAAAGATATGGTAAGCAAGCTAAGACTGCATTTTGTATGAGAATGTTAGTACTTGAAGTGAATGTTGTGAAATAATTAGCCTACTTTTACGTACATGCATTGTGGTTTCAATGTGATTATTACATTACAGTTGAAAGGTATGGTTGGCTTGTAGATGGTACAGCAGACACACGAATAGAGAGCTTTGAAGCAGAACACCACAGTTTTGATCAATATACTGATGTAAGTTTTAATTCTACATTTTATGCATAATTTTTCTTTGCAATAATTAAAATAGAAGAGAGGAAAAATAGGTGCACAGCCACTAAGCTCACAAAAACATATTGAGTATCCACAAGGATCCACGTGGATTTTTTTTTCAGAATAAATATGATAATCAGAATAAAGTATTATTTTTAAAGCTTTTAAAATAATTTATAAACCTTATTCATAGATCTAAATATTTTAAAGAATGTTTCTGCAATTTAACATGTGTACATGTCATTTTGAAGTTTATAGATGAGTTCCTCAGCCTTGCTAAGGAAATCATGAGTTTGCCACTACTAGCTCATTTCCCTATGGTACGTTTGGACTGTGATGATTTGAAACAGGGTTTGACTGATAAAGCAAAAAGCTTTGCAATGGTATTAATGGAGAGAATAGTTGCTCTTCACAGAGAGGAAAATGAAAAGTAAGTACACTTTCTTGCTATAAACTGCCACTTTCATGGAAAGGAATATTATTTAACTAGTTACATTTGTGTTGCATAGGCATTGTGTGTGTGTGTGTGTGTGTGTGTATATATATACATATATATATATATAAATTTCTGTATATATGTTTGTATGAGTTTTATCTATATTTATATAGTATTCCCTCGATTAACTAAAACTCCTGGTTAACTGAAGGACATGCATCTGATGAAGTGGATAGTAGCCCACGAAAGCTTATGCTTCAATACTTTTGTTAGTCTTTAAGGTGCCACAGAACTCTGTCATTTTTGAAAGTCAGCAGTATCTCAGTGGAGTTGCATTGGCTGGTATCTCTTTACTGGACTTCAGGTCCTAACTCCAGCAAGAGCACAACGTTTCTATCAGAGCTGGCAGTCTTTGGGGAAACTGCCTGGCAAGAGATCTACTTCACTGCATTCCTGACTTCCCAAGTGTAAAGTTCCAGAATTGGCCAGAGGAAGGGACTTCTAGATTTCTTGAAGCTCTGTATGCACGAGACACATCTATAGATTATCTATATATGTAAGGGATGAACTGTGAGGAAATAAATCAAAATGTATGATGGCATGATAAAATTCTCAAATACTATTCAAAATTTATGATGCCATGTCACAAGAATGAAAAAATAGGGTTACATTCTTATAATGCAAAGCAGACCATTTGTGTGTGAGAGAGAGAGAATGAATAATATATGTCCCTAGTACTGTGCTTAAGTTTCAATGTATTTATTTTTTTTAAAAAAAAGAAAACATTTTTCTGCAACAACGGTATAAAACATATTTTAAGAGTTACTAGAAAGGTAAAAGTAAAGGGATTTATATCACTCTTTCAGCTAATTGGCCAAATTCACTGTCATATTGAAATCACAGAATTATACCAGTGAGTGACTCAGTGATTTTAAAGAGATAATTGGAATGATAGTTCCAGGAACGCTTGGTAACTGTCATATACATATTGCTGGTGTTATGGCTCAGCTAGAAACCAAGTTAAATAAAATCTTAAACTCTGACGTATGATTTTACAGAATATGCAAGGAATTTGAAACAATTAAAGAGCGTGCATTAAAAGTTCCTGAGACCACAGAAGAAATGATGGAAATGATAGCTTATGTAGAAAAGGCAAAAACCACAGGTATTCAGGAACTGCTCATAAAAATCAAGGTAAATGTCTATACTTCTTTTGGCATAAATCTTGCTCCAGCAACTGGGCTAGAATGTCCTCCATACTCTGAGTTTCCTTCACATGTGGGAAAGAGCTGGTGACTGTGTGCAATGGCACAAGTCCATTGTCCCAGACCTGTATTTAGATCTTTGCTACATAGCATTTTTTTATATGTTGTCAGGGTTCCTTCCCCACTCTGAACTCTGGGGTACAGATGTGGGGAGCCGCGTGAAATACCCCCTAAACTTATGTTCCACCAGCTTAGGTTAAAAACTTCCCCAAGGCACACATTCCTTTCTTTGTCCTTGGATGGTATTGCTGCCACTACCAAGTGATTTAAACAAAGATTCAGGGAATTTAAACAAATTGAAGCCCTATCTCTCCCCAAAATATCCCCTGAAGCCGCTTAACCCCTTTGCCTGGGGAGGCTTGAGAATATTATACTAACCAACTGGTTACAAAGTGAGCACAGATCAAACCCCTGAGTCTTTAGGACACTGAAAATTAATCAGGTTCTTAAAAAAATAATTTTATTTTAAAAAACAAGTGAAAGAATCACACCTGTAAAATCAGGATGGATGGTAACTTTACAGGGCAAATAGAAAGATTTAAAACACAGAGGATTCCCCTCTAGGCTTAGCTTCAAATTGCCTGTTTACTTCAAAGTTACGAAAAACAGGAATAAAACTCCCTCTTAGCATAGGGAAAATTCAAAAGCTATAAAAAAAGATAATCTAATGCATTTCCTTGCTGTTACTTACAATTTCTGTAATTTTAGGCTATATCATTCCAGGATCTTGTTAGGAGATGTTTTTTCCTGCCCTGGTCTTTCTGTCTGAGAGGGCACACAAAGAGAGCACAAACAAAACCTCCCCCCATCCCAGATTTGAATGTATCTTCAGATTTATAAAAACTAGAAGCTAATTGTATCTGCAAAAAATACACACTCACATATTAAACTACATTTACACATGTAAATATGAAAATTGGGTACACAAATGGGTACCAGTTAGTATATACAAATGTTTTGTTAATGTGCAGGTTTTTTACAGCTGCAGCCAGCCTCTGGTGTTTAAAATTTTGTCTGTAATTGTCAGAGATGAGCCTTTTATTGTTCGGATGGGATTGACAAGACAATGCTTCTATTTAGTGCTTGAAATGTGACTGTTTATTCTTGGAGGAAAAATAGGAAGTATTATATTTCAAATTGTGTGAGAGAGGAAATTAAAACAACACTACAGTTCCACACTAGTGCTAAAATCTCAGAGAGCAAGAGGCTCTTTGATTTGTTTTGTACTCTGGGTGAAGGTGATTTGTGATCAGATTTTCCATTTTGATGCTGAAGCCATATATGACAAACAAAATACATGCTTCAGGATAAGCATATGTGCTAAGTAGTAGGCTTTCCACACACAGACATTAAGTTAATAGAACATGGTAAGATAAAAGTAGTTCACACATTAAGGGAGGCATAAACTTGAATATCTTATGCTTTTCTAATAGATTTCTAATGTTTTAAAAATTGAAGTTTATTTGACTTAAAATAAACTACACAACAATGTGAAATTTTATATTACCTATATTAAAGCCCCTTAAAAAAGGAGAGATCCAGATGCGTATACCCAGCAACTGTGACCTGATCACTATAGGGGGAAAAGGTTTTAGAGAAGAGACATGCTAAGATTCTGCAAACAAACTTTCCATAGACTCTCAGAGTTGGAAGGGACCTAAGGAGATCATCTAGTCCAACTCCCTGCTCAAAGCAGGACCAATACCATTTTTGCCCCACATCCCTAAATGGCCCCCTTAAGGCTTGAACTCACAACCCTGGGTTTAGTAGGGTAATGCTCAAAGCACTGAGCTCTGTTTCTCACCCTTGACGATGAAAAGTCAATTCCTTGATACTTTGTAGTCCTGAGGCGAAATCTGAGATGCTCACTGAAGTCAATGAGAGTTTTGGCACTGACATCAGTGAAGTCAGGATTTCATCCTTGGATCAGAATAACGAGGAACAAGGGTTTATGGGTCAGAATTCACTGTTGTCCTTCATAAATGTTTTCACTTATCCTGTTCTATACTGTAAGCAAACCTAAAATACAGGCTTTGATTGAATCTCTTTTATAGGAATGCGAAAGGCGAATGAATTACCTTTTAGATGTTTTTATATTTGCTCCTGAAGATCTGGCATTGAATGCAACAGTCCTATTGTGGCCTCAGAAGATTAATCCCATCTTTGATGAACATGATGATGTAAAGATATTTTCTTTGTACATTATATATTCTAATTTGTTAGGCCTTGTAAAGTATTTGAACAATTTAATTTCACTTCTGATAACTGTTGTCCAGTCCAAATGTGTATAACAACATTCATTATAAGGTTTATGGTACCAGGTTTATGTATTTATAAGAAGCCAGTGCACTGATAGAGAATATAATAAATAGATATTTAGCAAGTACCACCAAGCTACAAATATAGAAAATTAGAACAGTCATTTGAGCTTAAAGTCTTTGGCAAGTCTGACATCTTACTTCTACTGTGATCAGTACCTGATAATTCAGACGAAGATAAAAATTCATTAGAATACACTTAGCCAATTGTGTAATACTTTATACACCAGGGAAAATTCCTTCCAGACCCCCAAAAGTTTGTGCCATGAACTGTGAGAAATGAATATCATCCTTTTAATGTGCACATTTATCACCATGATGTGTGAGGATTTATCCAGGCCTTTTAAAACTTCAACTATGGCTATATGCGATATGAAGAAATTGCATTATTTTCTTTCTAAATTTACCAGATATTAATTTTTTTCATGTGACTTTGTTCTCTACATAAATAAGAATTAGGAATTCCAATTATCTGATTAAAGTTTACTAATGAAGAATATGCAACTGTTGTTGTTTTTCTGTGATCCTGGTCCATAATAGATTGCTTTTTTAACCTTCCACCATTTCTTTGAGCAGTAGTCCACGTGGTTCACATTGTAGTTCTTTCTCACTGCCCATGATAGCAAGTTGGAGTTCATAGTATCCCTGTGCTTTCCCATGACTCTTAGACAGTTTAAGGTTATAGTTAGTTAGCTGAGAGTTTGGGTAGTTTTTAAAAAAGTTTTATTTAAGCCTGTTGGGTGAAAAAAATCCAAAGCGCTTTTCTTTCTTTGAGTCTTGCTTTAGTACTGAGGAATACGTCCGAAGGCAGAGCACATCTTTGGGCTTTAAAATGTGCCAAGACTGTTATTCCCCAGTGATGTGTGTACAAAATGTTTATTTTGTTTAGAGGAATCTCATATCCCTAGCATGTGTGCCATCTGTATTTGTTTTACTGAGCACACAGACAGGGCTTGTGATGCTTGTTTCAAAATTATTTTTTTATAGTAAGGTCAATATGAAGTGTGTCTGACTCTGAGGTACCACCTAAGGAGCAGTTTCTTGCAGCTGGGGCACTCAACAAAACCAGCTTTGAAACAGGAAGAAACTCCATTCTGGGGGCTAAGTAATCTGCTAGATCCATGAAACCTCATGTTGCTCTCAAGCCTTATTGTCCATTCTCTTCAGCTCAGATAGATCCCAAGCTTCAGAGAGGTGTCATGTTCTTGGTTTCCACCTTTTGCAGCATCATTTTTTTCCTTCTATATGGGGCTCAGACATGGCCCTATTGGTTTTCAGTTCAGTCCCTGAATTCATTGTTCAATTATTTGCTCAGTTCTAGTTGCAGACTGTATTCAAATTTCCAATTTTTTAAATAAGCTACCTCTTCCCTCTTAAATTAGGGTGCACTCTGTTAGGGCCCCGTTGACATCTCTGGCTTGTTTCAGAAAGGTGCCTATTGCTGAAATTTGTAGAGAAGCCACTTGTGGTTAGGTTCATACATTTACCAGTCACTAATCCATTGTCACAACTTCTAGGTCAGATGCCTAATTTGCTCTGCAGGACTCTTCTACAGTTATTATTTAGATAAAACTCCTATTACCTATCTTTTTGAGGGATAACTGCTAGTCACTTACCCACAGTGGGATCTTTGTGGACAAAAGCTTCTCAAAGAACTCCCGTTATTGCAAGGGAAGTAATCTGTCTGTACTATTTATTTTTTCTTTATCGATGATGATAATACTTATTTACAAGATATTGATACATGTTTGGTCACTCAGATGTGTACTGCAAGCTTCTTTTTTTCTTTTAACACATTTAAATGATCTATTTTATAGCTGGTTGAACTATCTAAACGTAAAGGTGAAAGTGAACTACTGGCCAAACGTGAAAAGCTTATTTTGGAACTAGAAAAGCAGACTCGCTGTATGGAAGAATTTACAGAATTCTCAGAACTGGATCGCATGCAGCAGGTCTGGTAAACATAGTATAAAGGTGGTTCAAAGAGTCATATATGCTTAATAGAAGAAATAGGATTGTGATTTTTAAAAAAAGATATAGCAAACACAAAGTTAAATGTTAAAGCTCTGAAGCTCTACTGTTATGCTGATGAAAGTCATTAAACACCCACTTTCATATTAACTATTATAGTGACACTAATATTCCGATTGGAGGACAAATTTACCATAAGGACTTTGTCTAAATCAGTTAATAGGTAGTCACAGAATGGAGTAATATTAAAGATGTAGAAGCAAATGCTTTTGAGGCTGTGCAAATACTCTTGGTGAATTCCTGACCCTGCTGAAGTTAATGAGAGTTTTGCCACTGACTTCATGGGAGCCATGATTTCAGTAGCTGGTTTTAGTATGTTTAGTTTTGGGAAATTAAACCACTAAGTCAGGTTTTTTGGGGGCTTCAGTCAGTAATTTCATTAGGAATTGGCTAGTTACATAAATCTCAAAACTCCACTGTGTACGAACAGTAGACCGAATGCTGCATCTGAAACTTCTTGACGTCCCAATCTTCTTCCCTAATCACTAAACACTCCCTGCCATGTTTTGAATTTAAAAAATTGCTTAAATGGGAATATTCCTGACTCCTTCACTGTGTGATTGAGTACATTTAAAAAATTATCTCAAAGCATGAAACTATTGTTTAAAGTAAATTTCAGATTTGCAATTGCCAAGTCTACATATTAACTATAGAAAAGTTAATATGTGTTCTTTTTGGTACAATGTACCTTTGAAACTCAAACAATCTGAGAACACTATTTTTTTACAATGCTTCAGTTTGAGAAGAGTAAAATTATGCTTATTTTGTTTTTCTGAGCATTAATCTAGTGTCTTCATTGTGGGAAAAACTCATTCCATCTGCTTGAGGACAGTGTTATTGTCTTTGTTAAAAAGCATGAGGCTAGTATCTTTTAACTCTGACAAATTATAATTTTGAAAATTCAATGGTTTATTGTCTCTCTTAATATCGTGTAATTATGTCTATTTATAGTATAACTTGAATAATTTTCAAAAGATATATAATCATTTGATTTCAGTATGTGACTGACATGAGAATACTGCAGAAACGCATACAGGAAGCTGAGGAAACAGTAGCTTTTATTAATAAAGAAGAAACTCTCTTCAACTGGGAGCTGACTGAATATCCTGTTCTCGAGAGTTTAAAAGTTAATATTGAGCCCTATCAGAAACTTTTTGTCCTTATACTGAAATGGCAACGAACAGAAAAACGGTAATTATATATTTGATAGTCTTAAAGCTAAATAAGGAAAAGGCTAAAAGATTCAGGTTGCTTTTGTTTGTCCATGCAAGATACATGAGCTATTTTTGAAGTGTAACTCCTGCATGTGAATATTTTCATCTCCATGTTTATAGCTATTTAGGTACAGATATAGATCAGCGGTTCTCAACCTTTCCAAATTACTGTACCCTTTTCAAAAGTCTGATTTGTCTCGTGCATCCAAGTTTCACCTCACTTAAAAACTACTTGCTCACAAAATCAGGCATAAAAACACAAAAGTGTCACAGCACACTGTTACTGAAAAATTGCTTGTTTTCTCATTTTTGCCATATAATTATAAATTGTTTGGAGTATAAATATTGTAATTACATTTACTCCTGAGGGCATTCTGTGCCAAAAAATTATGCTCACAATATTTTAAAATTTTACAAAATTCTGCAAATTTTATTTGGTCAAATAAATATGGAGGTTCCAGCATGGCATTGGGGAGCACAGGCCACTGGCTGCATAGAGGTGGGAGATCACTGTGAAGCTCCCTCTCCCCCCAGGACATGACTCAGCAGTGAGGCTGCACCCAATCCTGACATAGTGCAAGGGCTGGCCTGCCCCAGAAACACCCCAGAACTCTGCCCCTCCATGCCAGGTCACCAGGTGTGGGCAGGCAGGCTCAGCAAGGTAGGATTCGTATGTGTGTGGGGCATTAATATGTGGGGAATCCAGATATGGATTGAGAGGGTTCTGTGTGGGGCAATCTGGGTGTGGGCAAATGTGGAGAATCTGAGTGCAGGGGGATCTGGATGCACAAGGGTTTGTTGCGGGGTTCTGGGTGCAATGGTAATGGGATTCTGCAGGGGATTCAGATGAAGATGGGTGGGGCTCAGCGAGGGTTGAGAGGGTCTGGGTGTAGGGGGCTCAGTGTGGGGTCCAGCTACTGGGGGAGTGGGGCTCAGTGAGGGTGAGGATCCAGATGCAGCTGGTTGGGGCTCAATAGAGTGGGGATTTTGGTGCAGATGGCTCATCGGGGTGGTCCAGGTGTGGCTCATCGGTGGGGGTGGATGCACAGGGGTTGGGTGGATGGTGGAGAAGTTGCCTGTACAGTGATTCCTCAGTGAACAGTGTAGCGAGGAATGATGAGTGCAGGAAGCACATGGAGTGGGGAGAGGGAGGAAAAGAAGGAGAGGGGGAGGGAATTTGCAGAGCTTCTTACAACCAGAGGAGAAATCTGACTTGGCCCCAGATGTCATGCTGGGGAAGAGGTAAGATAGGGTGAGGACTTTGGTGTGGATGGCTCATCAAGATAGTCTAGGTGAGTGGGGCTCATTGCGGGGCGGGGGGCGGTTTCTGGTTGTGGGGAATGAGGCTCTGTCAAACCAACCATGTCTTCCCCAGTCCTGCTCCATCCCACTCCACAGTGTTTACCTCTCTGCTGGCAGCCTTGGGCACACAAACCATACTTCTCTGGGGCACAGTGTATATTTATATAATACAATACAATTTTGAGGCGTCTGCACTCCCAAAATGGAATGTAGACCTGCTCAAATTATTATGTTACCTCTGGTGGGTAAATACTGCTTTTTAAGCTATAATAGTGACAGTTCTAAAGTGTGTGAAAATGGACATACACTTCTGAACTGGAGGTATAATTTCCAATTCTAGGAGACACATTCACTCTGGCTCTGATTGAGCTATTGCACTAAAAATAGAACGTAGCCGCACTGATGTGAGCAACTGAGGGCTGGGGAAGGGACTAGCCATCCCAAGTACATACCCATCCATGATGGTAGTCACCTTCTAGTGACTATACCCTGTGGAAGCCCTGATGCTACTAAACAGGTGTGAGTACTTTCTTGGTTATTATTAATATTTTGTAGAAACTGTCAGAATTAAAAACATTAGCTGCACGTCCATTAAAATGTTTCTTTTAACTTT
Source organism: Dermatemys mawii (assembly GCA_007922305.1). Classification (NCBI taxonomy): domain Eukaryota; kingdom Metazoa; phylum Chordata; order Testudines; family Dermatemydidae; genus Dermatemys; species Dermatemys mawii. Next base: position 6,330,588 of record ML677372.1, on the reverse strand, counting down.
TTTAACATCTGTTTATGATACAGATAGTATATTTAAAATTTAAAAATGTGTTTTAGATATGTACATGATATATTTGTCATTCTGATTCTAGTATAAGATGCATTATAATTTTGTTTTTTCTCCCAGATGGATGGATGGTGCTTTCCTGGACCTAAATGGGGAAAGCATGGAGACTGAGGTAGATGAGTTTTTTCGAGAGATATACAAGATGTTGAAGCTTTTTCAACAAAAGCAGAAGAAAGCAGAACTAGAAAAGAAGAAGACACTGCATCGCAGAGCCATAGTAGAAGAGAAGCTGGAAGAAGAAAAAAAGGAAAATCCAACTATTATAATGTGTTCATCAGTAATGGAGCAGATCAAAGACTTTAAGGTTAAAAAAAACATTGATAATAATACTTAGCACTTAGGGGCAAATCCTAAGACCATTACTCACTCAAGTAGATACTACAATATCCAAAACATCCATTTTGGTTACAGCAGTAACTTGATAGTTCACAGAAATGGATGGGGAAACCCCTTGTGATGACTGAATTTTGTGAAAGTTGAATGATTGATATAAATATATATAAAGGATCAGATTGTGTCTGGCTCCTGAGTGGATGCATAGGAGAAGAGAAGAAGTCACTTTCTCACTTCACCCGCTTTGATCCTGGAAGGATCAGGCCAAGGGGCTGAAGATGTGGCTATGGAAGTGTAGGTCTATACTCCACTTACACTTTATGGCAGTAACTACTTGGAAGTGGGAAGAGAGGACTGGGGATGAGAGCAGAAGAAGAACGAGGATGCTGCTGCACATCTTCCAAGAGATCAAGCTGCTGCATCAGGGTGCACAGGAGGAATTGTGGCTGCTGATTCCCTGTTTACATTAAGGGAATTTGCACCAGTGCAACTACATCAAGGCTTGGCCTACACTACCAATTTATGTCAGTACAACTACTACCGTTCAGGGGTGTGGAAAATCAGTTATACCAAACTCAGCCCTGGTGAGGACAGAGCTTCTGTCAGCATAGCTATCATTTCTCAGGGAGGTAGAGTACCTATGCTGATGGAAGAAGCATTCCTGCTGGGGTACATAGCGCCTTAACTAAATGCTGCAAGTGTAGACAAGCCCCAATACACTCATAATATAAATCCCTAATGTAGACATGTGGCATTTGTGCAAAGTAGGACTTAAACTGGCACAATTCGCTTTGTTCTGTTATTGGATTAAACTTCATCAGTTTAAGCCCTACTTTATGTCGGTGCAGTTACATCAGTGTGACCAGCATAAGTTTCAGCCAGAATCAGGAAACTTTCCTGATTATGCTTATACTTGCTGTGCAGACAGATGATGCTTCTTTAGTGCACCTGAAGGTGCCAGAGATGCAGTCTAGGTCAAAATGTATTGACATGCAAATGCCCATTTGGATTCTTTCATCAAGATATTTTTCACTATCATCTTCATGATTTAAATGTGCTGCTGAGCTTGCCTTCTTCTAAGGAACAAACCCAAAATATTAATAGTGAGCTGCTATGGCAGGATTTTCTTCAAGTTCTGCTATGCAGTGTTCAAAGGAGTGTTGACTTTGTCATGCTTTCCAAATGATAACAAGTGTGCATTTAGACTGAATTCCTGGCCCAATTTAAATCTATGACAAAACTTCAACTGATTTTAATAGGGCTAGGATTTCACCCCTAAAGTTTTTGCAGATTTTCAGGTATAAAAAGATTACTTTCTGCCATGGAAAAAGCTTCAGTAAAAGAAACAGCTTTTGAGGCATAGCTAAGAACTGAAATAGGGAATTCTGAAAATTAGACATAAAGGCAGCTAAAGGCTTTGTAAGCATCATTATGTGCCCCTTTTGTATTTAAAAATAAACTGGAATTAAAAAATACACAAATACAAAAAATATTTTTTCTCAGATTACTAGTAGAACAATTGTATATGAAAGTACATTTTCATACAAAATGTAGTTGAAAATTAGTTAATTTTTTATGCATCTACCAAGATCTAAGTTCATGGTTCTGTATTTCTTCAGAAAAAATTAATGAATAACATTCAGTAACAACTGAAGCAGTGAATTGAAAGAAGCCATCAGTACTAAGCAGGGATTAATTGAAGTCACTCAATTCATCAGTTGTTTCAGGATAAAATCTTGGGTCTTGGCAGGTAAAAAGCCTTCTGGCTCACCCATAGAACTGCATGTACAACAGCAAAATCATTACTTATAATTCATCATCAATGCAGATCCACTGATGAAAGTGCTATAATAGGCAGGGTTTAGAGTGATATGGAAGCATTGTTTGAAAAGATTGTTAGATATCAGGAACAGTGACCCATCTTCCAGAGAGTCAGTGGAGTGTGGAATTATGTTTTGAAAATAATATTAGACATGTATATTATGGACAATCACTTAATAGTCAACTTCTTTGAATGTATTAGCTGAAATGCAGAGTTTAGCTGCAAAGTGGAAAGAGGTAATATAGGTGGATGGTAATTCACATTATCTACAAAATTTGTATTTACATAGATGAAATTCTGTTTTGCAAATATTTTTCTCAACTAGGAGAATATCCCCACGGTGACTATCCTTTGTAACCCAGGAATAAGGACTCGACACTGGGAACAGATGTCAGATATAATAGGATATGATTTAACTCCAGACTCTGGAACTACCCTAAGAAAAGTTTTAAAGCAGAACCTAGCCCCTTATCTGGAGCAATTTGAAACCATAAGTGTAGGCGCAAGTAAGGTGAGCACAGAGGTTTGATTGTAAATCTCTTAAGAAACGAATGAAAAGTGAAGTATGTTTATGTGTTGGTTTCTGGGGCTTATTATAATGTATTTTCTCTTTTATTGTTCTATATAACTTTCTGTGTCTGTTGAGAGCTCGTCACTGACAACATGACTTATTGGATGGAGTGTTGGCTATAACTTTGAATTTGTTTGCATTTATGATTTTTGTGTTGTAGCATCAGTGTTATCTAACTGTATTATTTTATTATGCTTCAGCGAATGAAATGTTAAGAAAGAAAAAAAAAAACAATGTTAAGCTGTTAGCACTAGTGACAATTCTCCTAAGATTTATCTAGATATGTGAGATTATATATTGAATGTGTCAACCAAAGAAAATTAGTGCAGTCACTATAAAATATCTTCTTCTTTCTATACTATAGGAGTTTTCTTTAGAGAAAGCTATGCACGCTATGATGGAAATATGGGAGTCTATTTCCTTCCATACAAGCATTTATCGTGAGACCGGAGTTAGTATTCTGTCAGCAGTGGATGAGATTCAGACTGTTTTAGATGATCAGATTGTAAAAACTCAAACAATGAGAGGATCGCCTTTCATTAAACCTTTTGAAAAAGAAATCAAGGTAGGAGAGGCAAAATGTTTATTTGCGTTTAAAAATGGCCATTTATATTCAAGTGATAACTATACAGTTGGCCTAATGTTTTATTATTGTGGCATTATTGTTGGGTTTAATTTTTCAAAATTTGATGATATGGGTGTTTCTAAATAAAATCTCTTACAGGTTGTTTTAATTTTAGTTTTTTTAAAATGTTGAGATTCCCCCTTTTTCTCCCAGTCATGGTTTCTCTCTTCCTCCTGGGCCAAGTCCAGCAGAGAGAATGTCCAGCAGACATGTCCAGCAGAGAGAATGTCTGTCTTCCTCTTGGGCCAAGTCCAGCAGAGAGAATGTCCTGAATATACTCATCACATTAATCTGGGAAACCAACATTTTATATAAACTCTCTAACCCTTCTTGCTGATAATTATAATAATGTCTTCATTATCATTAATAAAAGTATTCAGTGATCTAGTCTTTATGAGCCAAATTTTGGCCTCACTGCCAGCTGGGCTGTACACTGGGAAATTCCTGGTGGGCTGGCAGAGGAAGGAATTACTTTCCTGAGGGTGCTGAACAGCAGTGGAGCCACTCTACAGCTGTTATTCTACATTCAGGGCTAGAATAGTCTCGGTAGTTATTGCATACACACAGCCCCTATCATGGGACTATCTGGTGGATCTTCTGTCCCTGCCGCAACCCCAAAATCTCATTTTGTAGTTGCATGCAGGGAACCCACACACGAACAGGCTCAATGAAGCGTAGGTGGTGTGTACTCTTTACACAGACCGTTCAAACCCTGCCCCCCTACTGTAATGTGGATCTGTCCTAGTTCTGTTATGAGCAAGACTCTCCTGCTAGGATTTGTTTCCAGTATCATAATGAATGTTCTCTAAACATAAAATTATTAAAAGATGATAATAGTGAAATGATCTGAAACTCCATTCAAAAGATTTATCAGCACTTCAGGAAACTAGTCTACTGGAAGGTTAGACTTTGCAAACTGCATAAGTAATGCATGTATAGGGAAGAACATTAATCTTCCCAGTGGTTTACTTTTCTGTTTATATTAAGTGTCCTTGGGAGGCAGAAAATGTTTCACTGTCCATAAGATATGGTTTCTTTACTTTTGATTCTCTCTTTAAATTTGTGGGGTATGCATATATCCTAGTAATAATTTTAAAATGTTTGTTAAGGAATGGGAAGACCGTCTTATTCGAATTCAGGAGACTATTGATGAATGGTTGAAAGTACAAGCTCAGTGGCTTTACTTGGAGCCCATCTTTTCTTCTGAGGACATCATGCAACAAATGCCAGAAGAGGGACGTCTTTTCCAGACTGTAGACAGATACTGGAGGGACATTATGAAGTATTGTGTCAAAGACCCTAAGGTAATATATTGACTCAGAAATAATCTGGCCCCAAAAGAAAAGAATTTTATCCTCCTTTCATTTTTATCAATAATTTTGTAGTAAAAATACTCAGTGAATTGAACTATACCTGCACTCACACCTAAGACTTAACGGGTAAAAGCATGTGCTATGTATGTATCACCTTAATAACTGTCATTGTACACTGTGCTCTGTACGTGACTTATTGTATGCACTTATGGAGATTATATATCTGTTGTTACAGGTTCTTGCTGCCACTTCACTGACAGGTTTATTGGAGAAACTTCAGGGGTGTAACGAGCTTCTTGATAAAATTATGAAAGGGCTTAATGCTTATCTTGAAAAGAAGCGCTTGTTCTTTCCTCGGTAGGTTGCATGTTAACTATGTCAAAAACAAAGATGATTGAAATTATGTTTTGCTGTATAGTTGGGCTGACACATACAGTAACTTGGTACTTCTGTCATTTTTGTGAATCTTTTTCTAGTTTTTTCTTCTTGTCTAATGATGAAATGTTGGAGATCCTGTCAGAGACGAAAGATCCTCTCAGAGTTCAGCCTCACTTGAAAAAGTGTTTTGAGGGCATTGCTAAGCTGCATTTTCTTCCTAACCTGGATATTCAGGCAATGTATAGCACTGAAGGTGAGCGAGTGGAACTGATTTCAACCATTTCTACTTCTGAAGCTCGAGGTGCTGTGGAAAAGTGGCTGATCCAAGTGGAAGATATTATGCTGAAGAGTATACATGATGTTATTGCTGAATCAAGATTGGTATGTTTTCTGGTATATGTTCCAGACCACCTTCTACAAAACTATGTACATCTGAGTAGTCCTTACTTCATTTTAGGGTGCTTTTCTAAAGGCCTTACTCACACTAAAACTCTTCTTGCCTTGAGTGTAATGTAAGCATATGAAAGCCACAGGATCAGGTCTATGTTTTTGGTGGGATACCTATAATTATAGGCCAGTTAGGTCAATGGGAGTTTTACCTTAAACTGGACTGTGAATTGTCCTACATGGTCATGGGAATGTATAAAATAAGCCTGACATTACTACTAAGATATCCTATTTTGTAGAGTTTATTGTAGTATTTCAATCTTTTTTTTAGTTAATTAAATTTAGAAGCAAACAAAATCCTTGTTGCAGGTTTGCCCTCACCTAAAAAGAAAACCACAAACCAGAAAATGATTCTGTTTGCAATTTAGCATGTCAGGCAGATTCTAGTAATTAATAGGGAGACTTTTAAAATCTAACTATTTGGCAATAAAAAAGGAAGAAAATTAAGAAAAAGCAATTAAAAAGAGGTTTAAGATTAGCAATTGTCTTATTAATAATAAGATTGTCTTATTTACAATTTAAAAGAAATATTTTGTATTTTATTACAAAAATACATATATAATATTGCCATAATTCTAAAGAGCATTAATAAAGACATCATATTAATTCATATAATGCAAAAGCATACTCAGTGGTATATATTCAGTTATTTACACTGATACTGTTATGTGATGTATTTAACTTTTTAGGCATATCCTGAGACGGAAAGAAAACAGTGGGTTCTAGAGTGGCCTGGACAGGTAGTACTGTGTGTGTCTCAAATGTTCTGGACGAGTGAGGTACATGAAGCCATTTGCAATGGGCCAGAGGTATTATGAAGCAGAATATTGGTATTTTTATTTTACATTTCATATTTCAGTTATTGTACTTTGTTCAGCTAAATCATTCATCTTTTCTCCTGCCCAAAATAAAGTCGGATAAAGTAATTGATGAGAAATCTTAAAACGTAGAGATGTAAATAGCCTTTGGGTGTTTTGAATATTAGGTAATGGTCAAATTCTGAAGAATGTGCCCACTGCATCCTTTATGCAACTGGATATTAGTTTGGCCAGCTGCAGAAAAAGGGGCAATACCCCTTAAGGGATTCCCTGCAACAGCGCAGAGAAGGGGGAAAGCTTACAGGGATGGACAAGAAGGGGAGGATTCAACTGAGGACAGATAAAGGTCACTGCATTGTCCTTCCTGCTGACTGGAAAAATGGGAGAGGTATTTATACACCATGCAGCCATCTTCTTTACCAGCATCAGGCTGAAACCAGCCTCCCACATATTGGGATCCTGATCCTATTCCTTTTGGCTCACTGTGTGCATTATGCTAGTTGCCCCTTTTCTTTGTGGGGCTGGAATGGAATTTTTCTCTCACTGCCAGATTGACAAAAGTAAGGTGAATTTTTTCACCTTTTCTGCATCTGAGCTGGGAACCCGATGGGATGGAGTAGAGGGGTTAGGTTATCATGTCGCAGTTTATATGTAATAGTAGTGGTGGACATCTGGTGCAGGCACTTGGTATGCAAGTGGTATAGTTATTGGATAAATTGGATTGGAAATGGATTTGAAGAAAAGTATCCCTTATGGGAGCTGATTTAAGGGGTATCTGGGACTCCCACATCTCTTCAGTTGGGAGCTGACCCCTTCCTTTTCCTGGCCCCCTTTCAAGGAGCCAAGTAAGGGGGAGGGGCTCCTATGTCTGGATCAGCAGAGAGCCAGCCCCCTCCTCTCTGCACTGTACAATTTGCTGGATACTCCAAGATGTTATAAATGGATAAAGTTGCAGCCTAATTAAACCATATCCCTGCCCTTCTGTCTTTTTTTCTAGCATGGATGGACAATGTATAGTAGCAAACTTTTTACTTTCCCACTGGGTATTCAGGTAAATGATTTACAGAGAGTGCTGTCTAAGGACGAAATACCAATTTTTTTTGCACTCAAAAGTTCCATTGAAATTGGTGGAAGTTTATATTGAAGGAATCCAGGATTGGGCTCTGAAAAATGTAGGCTGATATGTAACCTCCTGCTATTTTAGAGTTTTCTATTAGAAAAGTCTAAATACCAGTGCAGTCCTCATTCGAACAAGTTTTAAAAATCAGTGGTACTTTCAAGGGTGGAGGGATCAGAAAGGGTGCAGGTAAACATGACACAGTAGAACCTTTCATAGTCTGTGAGTGTTTACAGCACACTCACATATATGCATGCAGAACCGTTATTTATGGGAGCATTTTTATTGTAGTTTAGGAGCCAATTTTTTCTAAAATAATTAAAAATTATTACTTGTTCCAAGGAGTTGAGGTAAATAATATCAAAATAAAGACATCTGTATTCAATTCTTTCTCTAGGGGATTAACTTTTTAAAAAACATGAATGTGGTTTTAGATTGCACTTCCAGTAATAATAACTTTAAATAATTTTCTTAAAATAGGACTCTTTTTAACTAAGTGTTCTGCTTTACACAGGATTTGTAAAGGTTGCCAGTTATAAAGTTTGAAACTGCTTTCGATAAAACAAATGCAAACTAAATTAATTTTGAAAAAAAATATAAGCTGAGCTGAATCCTACAGCTTTTCCTTAAGCAAACCTACCACTGACTTCAATGAAATCTTCATGTGTGTAATCCAGAAGTTTGCAAACTGTGGTCCATAAACTACTGATGGATCAGAGACCATTTGCAAATGCTTCACAGAGGGTATTCTGATCATAGGTTCCTCCTGTTTGTTTACAGCTGCTGAAATGCAGTAAGGACCTGACTCAAAGCCCATTGACATCAGTACTCCCCTTGACTTAAATGGGTTTTGGATTCAAAATATGTAAAAGACAATATGCTGTATTTTTACAGGGTAGATAGGTAGATAATAGCAAACAAAAGAGGAGATGGTCTTTGGGAAATGACTGAGAAGAGAGATGGTCCATTAAACAATCTCTGTTAAGATACCTACCCACACTAAGAAATTTTTTTGTAATCCTAATTCAGTGTTTCTCAAACTTTTTTGGCCACAGAACACTTCTTAGCCTGGTATATATTATGGAACACTTATAATATTATTTTGTAGTCATTTGGTTTTCAAATAAAAAATTGTGTTATTTATGCTCAAATATATTTTATTTTATAAAACAAAGCAAATACAAATATAAAATAACTTGAACTAACAATTTCTAACTTGAAAGTGCGTATAAAGTAGCACAAAAATCAAGTGCAAGAATCAAAACTCTCTTTATGCCATGATATTCAATACGAGATCTATCAATAACCAGAAAAAGAGTTTTATGTTAAATTATAGTCATTCAAAAAGAGTTGTAAACTATGCTTCAAATATGCCAAATTTAAAATTAAAAAAAATTTAAAGATCCTTTTTTAAAATTACAATTCGTTCACGGAACACCTATTCATATCGTGCGGAACACAGTTTGGGAAAGACTGCCCTCATTAGTTGCACACTGTGGTCCAAAGATTGTTAAATCAAATCGAACATTTTTTTTCTTGCAGGGTTTAGAAGATTACTACAATACTCTTCAGCTTCAGCTTAATGATATTGTAGAGTTGGTGAGAGGAAAATTGTCTAAGCAGACACGAACTACACTGGGTGCTTTGGTTACTATTGATGTGCACGCTAGAGATGTCGTCATGGAGATGATTGAAAGCGGTACATAGCTTTTTAAAATTTATTCTTCATGTTTATTTAACACAGAGTTACTCAGAACCCAGAGAAATAGATTTGCATTATCTTTCCTTGCTGGCCTTAAGAACCATAAGAATTTTTAAAGCATTTTATGTATGAAAACATTAATAAATTCAGTACTATTTCATATTGGCAAATTATTTATTTTATACCTAACAGAAAATCCAATTTTCTACAACTTTTTTCATGTTTACTGCTAATTACTTTCTTACCAGGTGTGAAAAATGAGACGGACTTTCAGTGGCTCGCTCAACTGCGATATTATTGGGAACACGAGAATGCTCGTGTCCGCATCATTAACTGCAATGTAAAATATGCCTATGAATACCTTGGCAACTCACCTCGACTTGTCATTACTCCCCTTACAGATAGATGTTACCGCACCTTGGTATGCTTTTATACAAAACTTGTCATTAACCTGCTTATAGAATTCATTTAACTGTAATATGGCATTTTCAACATTTCATACTTATTACAATGTCACTTGGGAGCACTGCAATAGCTGTGGCACTCTCAGTATTTCTGTTAAAACATCCAATTTTCAGGGATTTTAATTCCCACTTAAATTTTCAAGCTGAACCAGGCTGGCTCCAGTAGATTTGCAACAATTTTCATGTTTTGTGCTGAACTGAAGACCACTTACCAACGTCATCATGTGGGCTGGGTTTACAGATCTGACAGAAATGTACCTCTTGACAAGTTGCTCCCAGCTTGGCTAATGAGCGAACTAAGCCACTTATGTGACATTGTGTAATTGGCAGTCATGATATTGCTTCTGAAGCTAGGACAAAAGCTGGCCACTCTTTATTTTCCATTTCCAGTTGGTGGGCAATACATCAAGAGACATTGCTGCATTGTACACTTGGCCCATCTTCAGCTAATCACAACTAACCTGAAAGTGGTTAAACTGACTAGAAGTGTTCAGTGGGATGTCATCATTGTGCATAGGGACTGAAAGATAAATAAAACCAGTAAATGGGAAGACTGGGATTAGGGGTGCAGGGAAGAGCGGAGGAGAAAAAGAAAGTGTTACTATCAGGATGAGTAAAGGTAATGGGGGAACTAAAAGAAGGGAGAAAAGAAAAGTTTGGAGGGTAGAAGAGTTGGGAAGGATGGAATAGGAAAAGAAGAAAAGATGGTGTGGTAAAGAAAAGAATATGGGGGAAGGTAGGGTATGATGAACAACAGAATATGGGTAGAGCAAAGGGAGACAGTATGAGAAAGACCACAAAGAATGAGTGGGAAAGGAGATGCTGCTTCTCAGAGAAGGAAAAGGAGAGAGACAGATAGAGAACAGAAGCAAGCAAGATCAGGCACATAGACTTCAAAAATGTTTTTTTCCTGAGTAAAAGCTGCATGATCAGGTCCAATATAACATACAATGTCTAATTATGATACAGAATGCTCGGGAATGTATAAGATTGTGCCCTTTTCTGAGACACCTACAATAAAGAATAACTACAAACCAAACTTTGAGTTTTCTATATTTTGAAAACATAAATCATTTTTATCTTAGCCTTTAGTATCAATCTGATAAATATTGGTTTTATACAATAATTTGTTTTCAACTATCTAGTGTTTTCAATTTACAATTATTTAAAATTATTTTTCATTATGAAAAAGTATTTATGAAAATTAATAATTTAATCAAACTATTTCCATTCTTTAGATTGGAGCCTTTTATCTAAATCTTGGTGGTGCTCCAGAGGGCCCAGCAGGGACAGGAAAAACAGAGACTACTAAAGACTTGGCTAAGGCTCTTGCTGTACAGTGTGTTGTCTTCAACTGTTCTGATGGCCTTGATTATCTGGCAATGGGGAAGGTAAATTGAATTACATTTTAAGATCAGTATGTCTTTTTCAAGAGGAAATGTGTTGACTTTCGGTGGGAGCTACATGCCCTTTTCACATAGGCACTTTTGAAAATCCCATCAGTGATTCCCTGTCCCAAAGAATTTATAATCTGAGGTCTGCTGACTTCGGTAGGGCCACTTGCAATGCGTTAGGTTAAGTATGTAACAAGGAGTTTGCAGGACCAGGGCCTATGAACCTGACTCAGCTTCCAGTAAAACCAAGGAAAGATTTCCATTGACTTAATTTCCTAATATACTTGCTGACCTTTCCTCTAAGTAGGCTTAAATATTTAAAGTGTGCAAGTAAGTTCACTGCATAACATTAAATATCAAGCCATCGTATTACCAATTGTTGCTTTTAAATCTCCTGATACTCTGTTAGTGGTAAAGATTTTGTCTTTCTTTTTCGTTTTACAGTTTTTTAAGGGTTTGGCTTCATCAGGTGCTTGGGCCTGTTTTGATGAATTTAATCGAATTGAGCTGGAAGTGCTCTCTGTGGTGGCTCAGCAGATCCTTTGCATTCAGCGAGCCATACAGCTGAAGATGGAAACATTTCTTTTTGAAGGGACTGAACTGAAGCTCAATCCCAACTGTTTTGTAGCTATTACCATGAATCCAGGTTATGCAGGACGTTCTGAACTGCCAGACAACCTCAAGGTAAAATAATAAAATAAGCATATTCACTTAATAGTGCATTTAAGAAACCTAGTGCTGAATTCACTGCTGAAGTTACACCAGAATGTGGCATCTACAATATAAACAATTTTATCTTTAAATTCTATATTTCTTCTGCAACATATTTGTCAGGTTTCATTTTTTTTTTATTCAAACCAGTTCATTCTCCCTGAAGACTTTTAATCATTTTTTCTGCTGTTATGAATGGAAGTTACACTAACTGTTATTATTATTTTTGCTTTATTTGTGATGGGCCAAATCCTTCAGTGCGGATTGTTTGGCTGGGGAAAGGCGGACTGCAGGATTTGGCCCCATCTGCTTTTAAAGTAGTGTTTATATTGAATCCAAATATTTTAAGAAAATGTGCTTAAAAATAATTTAGAATGGAGTTTTATTCAGAAGCAGTGCTAGAGCAGTTTGACTAGATCATGTGATGATGACTCTGTACAAACTACCAGTTACAAATATTTTCTGTGATATTTATTTATGCCAGCATTCTTATTTCAGTGGTGAGACATGGCTTCAGAAAGTGAAGATGTCTCGATAGCAGCATTGCGGTTCTATTTTCCCTTTAATCACAGCACCAAATTAAGAAAGGCCAGAGCCATATTGCCTCAAAGATAGCTCAAGTTGGAATTCAACCTTAGGAAGGCAGAATTCATTCAGGAATGCTCTAGTCAGCAGTGGCTACACCCCTTCAGGGGGTGCAGTTTACTCTCTCGTTTACCATGTGTCCCATCTCCTTCTCCCACATCCTTTTCTGACGTTCAGATGTGTTTGGCCCATAGGTGGCACACAATGAGCAGTCTCTGTTCCCTGGAAAGCAAGGGTGCGGAGGAGGAGGAAGTTAAAGTAGGATAGTCTGGTGAATGTTATGTGTAATAAGGGCCATATAGGCAATTTGCTTGTATTTGGCTCTTAATGAGTCATGCTCATGGATCTTGTCTTCAAAGATCGATAATACTATTACCAGAAAAACTTTTATGTTCAAAGTATCTATACATATTGAGTGCAAATCAGAGTTACAGAAATTATTCTGTTATTTCTCTTAATGTTTTAAGCATATTTTCTGCTATATGTATTTCAGGTTCTTTTCCGAACAGTAGCTATGATGGTTCCTAACTATGCGCTGATAGCAGAAATCTCTCTCTATTCATACGGATTTCTGAATGCCAAGCCATTATCAGTGAAGATAGTAATGACCTACAGACTTTGTTCAGAGCAACTTTCCTCTCAGTTCCATTATGACTATGGTATGCGTGCTGTTAAAGCTGTATTAGTGGCTGCTGGCAACCTAAAACTGAAATTCCCACAGGAGAATGAAGATATATTGGTAAGTCCCTGAGGTAACATGGTGAATTTCACTGAGACAAATATTTCAGAGTTTTGACCCTAGCTGTGCCTCTGCCTCACAGTACTGCCTGCTGAAGTCATTGAACCACTCTGTCTCAGTTTCTCTATCTGTAAATTGGGGATAAGAGTCATGGCTAGTGGGTATAGGTGGCCAGGGGAGGCTAAGCTTTCCCAAACAGGATGCAGTGCATCTTCCTTTGGAGTCATGCTGGCCCAGTGCACACTGCTGAAAGGGTGCCCAAGCTGTATCCCCACCCACACTCCACCTGAGTTCCCGCTTCAGCTCCTCCTCTTCTCCTGTGGCCCCACCCTCACTTTGCCTCTTCCCTTCACCTCTTTCCCACAAGGCCCCATCCTCTCTCCCATGTTCCTGGTCTTCCCCGAGGCCCCCCGCCACCACTTGCACCTCTCTGCACCCTTCGCTTCACAAATATTATGGAGGGTACAGCCCACGGATATAACTGTGGGGATGCTATTTTCGGCCAACTCCAGCTTCCCATACAAAGAGCACCAGCGGGCTTTCAAACAGCCAAAAGCACATTCCTCAGTCATTTAACACCTGCTTAGCCTGTAGTTGAACCGTTCCTTGCTGCTGTCCAGGCTCCCTGTGTAGGGTTTCATGAGCCACAGCATTAAAGGGTAAGCGGGGTCTCCAAGGATCACAGTGTGCATTTTGACTTCCCCTACGGTGATCCTCTGGTCTGGGAAAAAAGTCCCGGCTTGCAGCTCCTTGAACAGGCCTGTGTTCTGAAAGATGTGTGTGTCATGCACCCTTCTAGGCCAGCCTACGTTAATGTCAATGAAATGCCCATGGTGATCCACAAGCACCTGGAGAACCATGGAGAAATACCCCTTTCGGTTTACATACTCAGAGGTTAGGCGGTCTGGTGCCAGAATAGGAATAATGCGTCCCATCTGTTGCCCCTCCGCAGTTAGGGAAACCTATTTGTGCAAAGCCAGCCACAATGTCATGCACATTACCCAGAGTCACAGTTTTTCTGAGCAGGATGCGATTAATGGCTCTGCAAATTTGCATCAACACAGTTCCAATGGTCGACTTTCCCACTCCAAACTGGTTAGCGATGGATCGGTAGCTGTCTGGAGTTGCCAGCTTCCAGATTGCAATAGCCACCCGCTTCTCCACCATCAGGGCAGCTCTCAATCTTGTGTCCTTGCGCCGCAGGGTGGGAGCGAGTTCAGCACAGTCCCATGAAAGTGGCTTTTCTCATCCAGAAGTTCCGCAGCCACTGCTCGCCATTCCAGACTTGCATGATGACATGATCCCACCACTCAGTACTTGTTTCCCAAGCCCCAAAACGGCGTTCCACTCTGGAGAGCATGTCAGTGAATGACACAAGCAATTTTGTGTTGTATGCATTACGCAACTCAATATCATCACTGGACTCCTCACTGTCACTTTGGATCTTAAGGAGTAGCTCAAATGCTAAATGTTCCTCAGCAGTTTGGGCTCCATTTCCACAGACTGAAAGGGAAGACAGAGTGCACCGCACAGAAACCGTTGAAAGGTGGCGCCAAATGTAGATGGAAACACAGGGATCTGGGATGTGAAGTGATGCATCAAGGGACGTTGGGACAGGATCCAGAATCCAGAATGCCCTTCCCCTCATGCCCGCTTCCCACAAGCCACAGCGCCAGAATGGGAAGAGGTGCTCTGTGGAATAGCTGCCCATGAAGTGGCGTTGAGAGCGGTGCATTAAGTGCCGCAAATGTGGCCTCACCAGTGCGCTTGCAGCTGTCAGTGTGGACAGACTGGAGCGCTTTCCCTAGTGCACTCTCCGAAGGCTGGTTTAACTCAAAGTGCTCTACATCTGCAAGTGTAGCCAAACCTTGCATCTCTAAGGTGCCACAAGTACTCCTCATTCTTTTTACGGATACAGACTAATACAGCTGCTAATCTTAACCCTTTCTGTCCATTCACCACACCCCCAATGCGAGACTAGTATGTAAGGGAGCTATTAGAGCTCTTGGATACACCTTAAGAAACTTCCAACATTGTTATGAGCTGTGTTTACATTGTATTTTTTGTAAGGCCAAATTATTGATGCATACTTTGGCCCAAGTTAAAAATTGAGTCCATACTTTCTGAAACACTTTAGTGATTCCAGGGTTTGGTCTATGTGTTTACTTAACACAGCCATTAACATTTTTCAGAGCCAAGAATAGAGGAGATGATGCAAAGGGAGACATAGGCTTCCCAGCAGTAGTAGTTCAGGAACTCCTGCTCTTCATTGCTGCTTTAATGATGGAAGATTAAGAGGGAGGGGTCTTCAGAAGTGCTAAAACTGGGGAAGGAATTGCAGAGAGATGGCAGTACTATAATGGTTATGAGGAGCAGTGAGAGCATTTGGGGTGCTCCACCAGACTCCTTAACACAGTGTCCTTGTCAGGGTTCCTTCCCCACTCTGAACTCTAGAGTACAGATGTGGGGATCCGCATGAAAGACCCCCTAAGCTTATTTCTACCAGCTTAGTTAAAAACTTCCCCAGGCACAAATTCCTTGCCCTGGAAACAGTATCGCTGCCACCACCAAGTGATTTAGAAAAAGAATCAGGGAAAGGACCATTTGGAGTTCCTATTCTCCCTGCCCTCAAATCTCCCCAAGCCCTGTACCCCATTTTTGGGGAAGGCTGGAGAATATATCCTCACCAATTGTTACAGGTGAGCTCAGATCCAACTCCTGGATCTTTAAAACAAATGTAAAAATCAGTCAGATTCTTAAAAGAAGGTTTTCTTTAAAGAAAAGATAAGAGAATCACCTCTGTAACATCAGGATGGTAGAATTTTACAGAGTAACCAGATGATTCACACAAAACACAGAGGAATCCTATTTAGCTTTAGTTTTAAAGTTACAGGAAAACAAAACAGGGATAAACCTCCCTTTAGCTAAGGAGAAATTTACAAGCTAATAAAGCAAAGATAAACTGACATGCCTTGCCTGGCTATACTTACAATTTCGGTAATATCGAGACATATAGGATGGTTTATAGGAGAAGTTGTTGCTGACCTGGTGCTTCTCTGCTTTCCCCAAGAACACACAAACAAAGAGCACAAAATAAAGCACCCCCCTCCTCCCCATTTGAAAGAATCGTTTGTCCCCATTGGTCCTTTTGGTCAGGTACGAACCAGGTTATCTGAGCTTCTTAACCCCTTACAGGTAAGGAGGAATTTTAGGCTACCCTTATAGTTATGACAGCCCTGCTTGATGCATCTTCTCTCATTACAGGGACTTCTGTCTTTTAGTGCAGCTTAGCACTGACTGCTATATAACTTACACTACTTTTTATGAATAAGATTTGGTCATGGAGGTCATTGATTCAATGACTTTTGGAGATCTTTGAGAGATTTTCCTGCGATGGCAGAGTCACAGCTGTTAGCTGCTGCATGCATTGGGGGGCCTGGAGCTCAGAACCACCAAGGGTAGCAGGGGCTCCACAGATGTCAGTTGCTGAAGGTGGCAGGAACCTCACAGCTGTCACCATGGGCAGTGGGCCTGGAGTTGTCAGCCATGGGCAGCGGGGACTGGAGGTGTCAGTGCCACTTCCTTTTACTTTTAGTGAAAGTCACAGACATGTCACGGACTTCCGTGAATTTTTTTTTATTGCCCACAACCTCTTCACAAATTTTACTAAAAATAATTGTGACAAAATCTTAACCTTGTACATCACACAATAGCATATAGTTCAATTTTAGAGTAAAACTCAGGAAAAACTTCCTAACTGTAAGAACAGTAGGTCAATGAAACAGACTCCCTCAGCAGGGTTGTGGAAGCTTCTTCGCTGGAAGTTTTCAAAAGGAGGCGGGATAGCCGTCTCTCTTGGATCATTGAGACGCAACAAATCCTGCATCTTGACAGGGTCACTAGATGATCCTGAAGGTCCCTTATAATCCTATGATTCTATGATTCATATTATGCAGACTGATTTTATTTGTATATTTATAATCAGTATGTAAATCAGAACATTAATTTTCTTATAAACTTATATATTTGTTTTCTTTAGCTTCTTAGATCAATTAAGGATGTTAATGAGCCTAAATTTTTGTCACATGATATACCTCTGTTCATGGGTATAACTAGTGATTTGTTTCCTGGTATTAAGCTTCCTGAAGCAGACTACAATGTAAGTACATTTGTAAGGTAACTTTTTTCACTAATATTCATAGCATTGCATCATTTGTGATTAATGCAGGCCTCTATTTCTAATTGCAAAATGAGGCCCTGTGAAATGGAATTTGTACCAAGCGAAATTCACTTAGTTTTCTTTTGAACCTAAAACCAACCTCGAGTCCCATCATTTGCAGATCCGGATTTGTCTTTGTAGTTTTGGCCCATTTATACCTCAGTCCTTAACAAATCCCAGGACCCCTCTTACCTTAAACAGCCTTTTTGGATGTATACCAGTATGAAATCCACCCCACTTCCCCTGGATTTTTGTGTCTTTTGTGAGTGAGTCGCTGGTCCCCTCCCTAGCCCTAGGGGTTTTCTAAGTTATTAGACATGGTGAAACTTGTCATGATTAGTTAATTCTTCCTGTTCTTCTGCAGTGGGATGGTGAGGACAGAGATGGCCAGACTGCCTTCTTCCTCTTTCAGGGAATGAGGTAGCTGGCCTCCCAATCTCCTTCCTTCCCACCAAAGGAAAAAAAATGCAGATAGGAGACAACCAGATGTCTGTTCCCAGAAGACTTCACACAAGTTCACTTTGAAGTTCTAAATTTTTTGGAAACCTGAATTTCCTAGTGAACCTGGAAGGTTGTACTGCTGCAAACCCAACTTATTGTAGGTTCATGAAATGCACATGCTTCTATTATGATAATGTATACCATGGGGGATGTTTCGATATACCAGCACAAGATTGGCAGAACGGGAAATACTTGTCTTCTGTTATCTTCCACAGCACAGTAATTGGAGTGGGTGAGGTGTAAGCAGAGGCAGATGTTCAGTAAAGAAGGTGAAGATTTTGTTTTCCTTTCAAAATACCTTCTGTGTGCGGTTACAGCACAGCATCATTAGCTCTTCTTGTAGAAAGTCTACAGTTTAAACACTACAGCGGCACAGCTGCAGCACTTCAGATTAGACATTTACTCCAGTGATCGGAGGGGTTCTCTTGTTGTAAATCCACCTCCTCAAGAGGCAGTAGCTACGTCAACGGAATTTTCTTCCATCAGCCAAGCGCTGTCTACAAGGCAACTTATTTCAGCTTAACTGTGTCGTTCAGGGCGTGTGTGGATTTTTTTAGAGTCTTGAGCAACATAGATCTAATTTTCTTTTTACTGGATAAGTCACGTCACTATTATATACAACATGAGAAATATAAACAACACCAAAGGCCATCAATATCCCAATAAAGAATTTGAAAAATTAGTCTAATATTTACCTAAAGTAACAATATTTTGTTTGTTACAGCATCTTAAATTCTGCACGTCAGTAAATAATGCTCTAGTCAGGGCATTAGTACTTAGGAACTTTCAGGAAAGTTAAGATGAATGTTAAAATGTGAAGCTAAAGCATGTTAGTTAAACCCCTGTGTGGACATTCTCATTCAGAAGTAAGGTGGTTTTCTTTAGCGTAATCCCAGAGGATTCAGTAATTAATTAATTAGATTCTGTTATCCACAAATGTAATAAAACATACTGAGAGGGGGATAGAAGTTGTTCTAGGAAATAATCTAAATATGGAATGATGAATGATACGTGTTCCTTTTGTTCATGGAGAAAATTATATGGCTTTATAAAGGATTGCTGTAAACTATGTAATATGTAACCATGAAAATATTCTTTTTTAAAGACTGTTATCATACAAAAAGGTTTTATTTTGTTTTGATTTTAGGATTTTCTGGAATGTGCCAGTGAATGCTGTGCTATAAATAATATCCAGCCTGTTAAAGTTTTCATTGAAAAAATGATACAGACCTATGAAATGATGATTGTTAGACATGGGTAAGATTATTAGTGCTTGTTTCACAAGTACTACAGCTTGTAGTTATGTTTTTTATAATAGCCAACGGAGAATATTTATGGAAATAGACTAAGAAATTATTTCCACTTTTAAGAAAAACAGTGATTATTTAAATCAAATATAGAAAATCCCAATGGTCACTGTATGCTGCAGAAATTTTATATTGGTACATTTGGATATCCTAATTTTTAATGCAAATTTGGTGCCCAAGAAAGTGGAGTCTCTGAAGCCAGACATATTTGATCCTGCAATCCCAATGCTCCCTTTGAGTTCAGAAGCAATTTTGCCTGTTTAATGTTCTCCCAGGTTGTGGAGAGAAGTTCTAACTGTAAAAGCTTACCTGTATTAAAATATTAGCCCACCAGATCTCTGCCATTTTAGTCTTTGCCTTCTTTTGAGCAGCAAGTGTGTGCTAGTAATACTTTTACTGTACCTCACAACAAATAAAAACATATACTTAGCTCTAATGTATGGCTTTGCATATTCAAAACTCTGTGCAAACATTGACTAGTTAGTCCAGAAATGGGATGAAATTAACAAACTTATTTTGAGTTGTGTCTGAAGATTTTTATTTTAGTGAAGGTTCCTTATCTATCTTTGTCTTTTAGAATTTTATGATAACCTTTCCTAGACAGCAAAGAAAATTAGAGAATAAGTATAGTCCCAATTCTGCAAATAAATGCACTAGTATGAATCCTTCCTGCTGCACAGAGTCCAATTGGGTCCATTTACTTATTTTAATTGTGCAATCAAGTATATGCAGTTGCATGAGCAAATCAAGTATTTGCATGCACAAATTACCATTTAGACTCCTAACTGGTTATTTTGAACTTATGAAATACTTGATTGGTATGGGTAACTGTGGTAATAGCACACACAATGCAAGCACATATATTTTTGTATTGACCTCCTAAAAATATAGTTCCTAATCATTGAATCAATGATGTAAATTAATATATTTGACACTATAATTTTTGTTACATATAGAGTCAGATCCACTTAAGCATGTGCTTAATATTAAGCATGAGCAGTCCCCATTGAGGCAAATTGACTGGATCAGTGCCATAAAGTCTATATTTGATGAAGTTAAGATTTTTAATAATAATTTTCTTTGATCCATAGCTTTATGCTTGTCGGGGAGCCTTTTTCTGGGAAGACCAAAGTTCTACAGGTGTTGGCAGATACACTAACTCTTATGAATGAACGTGGATATGGTGAAGAAGAAAAAGTAATTTTTAGAACTGTGAATCCAAAATCCATTACCATGGGCCAACTTTTTGGACAATTCGATCTGGTATCTCATGAGGTATTGTATTTTATATGATTGTTTTTAAAAATACTGTATAGCAATTGGTCATATTCCTCCACTGGTTATGTTTGTGCAACCCTGATTACTTTGATAGGTTTTCATGAGTGTATCCATGTCTTCATTTCAAGATGCTCTTATTTAGGTGTTGTTCCTAATGCCCTTCTATCCACAACACACAATTCCCTAAATTAAGTTTGGTGGTGCTTTAAACCTGGGCTAGTTGGCCTGGCTAGGGGTCTAGGCTAGAGCCTGGATGCTGCTGTTGCTTACACTGATAATCTACCCACTCTGCAGTGAGGATGAAGGCTAAATCATCAAGTGCTGATAGTCCTCCAGTACTTTTTCCATGATTTCACCAGTGTACTCAGAAGGACAGACAGGTTCTCCCACAATTCACTGGGAAAGAATCATAGAGCAGCTAAATTTACTGCAGCACAAAGAACCATGTGAGCTGCCCCCAGAAAACTGACCAGCATACCCTGAAGGAGCATAGCAGTACCAGTGAGGACACAGTAACACAGGTATGGCTTTGCAGTATGGCTATTCACATTCAGGGTAGCCTGACTTGGGTGCTCAGATCACTCGCGTTAACTGCTGTGAAGACATATGCTGAGAGCAGAATTTTTTAAAATTTATGAATAATTGGACCAAAGGCAAATTTACGTTGTTTTGGCAGAAGGTGCTAATGGCTGGCATGTTAGGGATCTTTGATTTGTAAATCCTCAGGATGAAACTCCCTACAAAAAGAGCTAGTGATACTGTGCTGTAACCGCACACAGAAGGCATTGTGTGAGTTAAAGTGCTCTTCTGTGTATGGCAATAGAGGTGCTGAGGTTCCTGCAGAGCAGCTGCACTGAAGCAGGGTAGACCCCCAGGCTCATCTTTCAGGGCCACATGGTCTCCATGGGCAGTCTCGGGTATAGTCTCCACACAGTTTTTGTACTGCTTTTAACATCCTTGGTTAGGGGTGTGATTTTTATTCCACTGTAGCTAACACAGCACAGTCCCTAGTGTGGAAGCAGTTACACCAATATAAAGATACTTACACTAGTATAACTTTTATTTCTGTAAAAGTAGGGGATTGAGCCATAGTGATATAAGTGCATTTATACAGATATAACTGCATCTACACTAGGGAGTTATACCAGTTTAACTATATCAGTTTCTAAATCAATATAATTAAAGCAATACAAAAACTGCGTAGACACACATTTGGTCTAGAGGTTTCCAGTATGTAAACACAGTAAGAGAAGACTGTGTGTGAAGTAGTGAGATTTGTATGAGGGCTTGGAGAGGGAGGGAGGTGCAAAGTAGCTGGCCACACAGGACGAAGAACAAGACGCAATGGATGTGGCTTAATTAGGCCACAACTTTATTCACTTAACATATCTGGGAATACCAGGCAATAAATCATACTGTGCATGTCATCATTCATTCCTTAATCAGTTCTATCTGTTCTACCCATCAGCCCTCTCCCTTCCCAACCTTGTCCCTGTCCATTGTTGGGACATTGCTGCCTTCCCCTTGTGAGAAGACTAAGGGTTCTGGGAAAAATGGGATATTGTCTCCACTGTACCAGACATTAGGAGCCCCAGCCTCTTTTTTTCCCAGAATGCCTTCCCCTAAATCATCTTCCAACTTCTGTTTATCAGGGAATTGTATCCACTCTGTAATGAGTACCTGCACTGGACACCCACAATAAAGAGGCACCAGCAATTAGTGTGGCTGCTTTTTGAGACTGGGAAGAGGTGCTTTATTTCAACTTTCTACAAGAAGGAGTTGCCTGTGTGCTCTTCAGTACCATCCCTTGTGAGGAAACAAGACTTGTGTATATTTTGTAAACAAATTACACTAAAACAATACCAGATTTTTTTGTCACCAGTTTCTGTTTCAAATGGGAAACAGAGGCCATGTCTACACTTACATGTATATTAGCACTACTACGATCGATGCAGTGGTGTCGATTTAATGGATCTGGGAAAGACCCACTAAGTCGATGGCAGAGCACTCTCTCATTGACTCCAGTATTCCAGCTCCCTGAGAAGAGTAAGGTAAGTTGGTGGGAGAGCATCTCCCATCAACACAGCAGGGTGTAGATACTGCGGTAAGTTGACCTAAGCTGTGTCAACTTCAGTTATGTTATTCAAGTAACTGAAGCAGGGTGTCTTAGGTTGACTTACCGCAGTACTGTAAACCAACCCTGAGACTTGCAAAGCCCTGAATTCTGTTACTGCTTAGTAAAGGAACAATAAAGATTTTTGATAGTTCTTAATACTTCTCAGTATTTTTACTTAGTTCTTCTCCACTTTGTTCATTAACATGAGTTAAATAGAGCCCTGATCCAGCCAAATACGTAAGCATGTGAGTACTCCCATTGCCTTTAGATTTAGAATTTTAAAAAATGCCTGTTTCCATTTTTTCCTGTTCTAGTGGACAGATGGTATTGTTGCCAATACTTTCAGAGAATTTGCTTTAGCTGAGACACCTGAACGCAGATGGGTTGTTTTTGATGGTCCTATTGATACTCTCTGGATAGAAAGCATGAACACAGTGCTGGATGACAACAAAAAGGTAAAATATAGGTGTTATAAATGTCTAAAAAAAATGCTGTGCCACTTAAGAAACATAATTCTGCATATAAAAGAAAATAGCACTTGTAGCTATACCTGCACCTGAGGTAGAATGGAACTAGTTGAGTAGGCTTGTGATTTTTATGAGAGAGATATATGTCAGGAGTGTTGTTTGTGGGGTTTTTGGGGTTGGTTGGTTGTTTTATATCATAGAATAAGGTATTTAATTTGATCACATTTCCTATTCAAGCATATATTCTAATCTTGTCACAAAAATGCAAAATTTATAAATGAGATTTAAAAGAAAAAGATACTAGAAGTTAATGATATTTCTTCTCTGGAAGACCTTACTATCCAAAATTTCAGAAATGGTCGCCAGTTGTGGCTGTCTATGTTTTTGTATGCCCAACTTCAGACAGACGGGGCCTGATTTTCAAAGTCGTGGTGGATTCACAACTTCCACTGACTTCAGCTAGAGTTGTAGATGCACAGCATCTCTGAAAAACGGCCCCTAGGCACCCCAAGTTAGGCACCCAAATCAGAGGCCACTTTGTGAGCCTATACTATTTTGATGTGGTGTCTCATGATAACTATACTGGGCTATCCTGTGCTATGTTAGTAGCACAGGCTGCAGCAGATTTACGTCCTACCTTGTGCAAGTTAGACCCTTTCCATCCTCTCCTGTTCCTGTCCAGTGCAGGAAGATATTGACTTTAAGTGGTGGGTAGACCTAGCAGGTCGCAGTGCTGGGAACTGGTGCTGGTGCTATAATTGAGCTGTGTCTCCGGAACTGAACATTTTAATTTCTGATGAGCAGACCAGAACCAGTGCTTAGACAACTTCACTGGTCATAAAAATAGTTATCATGGGGTTTTCTTGGAAAAATTTGAAATGTTGCAGTTTGAAGCATGAGTTTTTCCTAGTTTATTAAACATTTTCATGAGTATTTTTTTTGTTGAAAAATAATTGTGTAAAACTTCAGTAGTTTTGTGAAGCTTACAGAAAGGGCAACGGGTCTGATTCACTTCTCATACCAGTGAAATAAGAAGTAACTCCACTGAAGTCAATATATTATATTAATTAAAGTCAAAGTTGGTATGAGTGAGGAAAATCAGGTCTGATATTTGTCCTTTACCTGTGATTTCCTCTTTTAGCATTAATAGACAAATGAAGTGACTGATGAAAGGACAGAATTTGGCCCAATGAGAATAAAAATTGGTTACTATTTCAAATGATTGTTGTATGTTATGATGGTAATGGCTTGTCTTTCCCATTTACTATTGTTAGCTTCACTCATTTCGATATCGTGATCATCCAAAGATAGAAACATATTAATTTACAAGTGAAACAGGTTGCTGTTATATAAGGTTTATATATATAAGGTTTTGCTAATATTCATAACCATCATTGTTAAATTAATTCTTCTTCATATTTAGCTTTGTTTGATGAGTGGAGAAATCATCCAAATGTCTGCTCAGATGAGTCTGATCTTTGAAACAATGGACCTTTCCCAGGCTTCAGTAAGTTTAGTAGTCAGTTAAAATGTTATCTATAATTGCACAATTATACAATATATAATGATGCATGGACTCGGTCTTAAAAGTGAATTTACTATTCTTCGTTAGCCAGCTACAGTCAGTCGTTGTGGTATGATTTATTTGGAGCCATTACAGCTAGGCTGGAAGCCTCTTGTAACCTCTTGGTTGAACAGCTTACCTGAACCCCTGAGACAAAAGGAACAGCAAGATCTTCTGCAAGAACTTTTTAACTGGTTAATATCACCAGCCTTAAGATTTCGTAAACAACAGTGCAAGGTATTTTTTTGTTTTTATTTTCACCACAATAATTATGTTGATGTTTCCATTCCATTCCCTGTGTCCTGTGACAGAACATTCAGCAATGGTTGTGGCAGGTTTTTGCATATGCAGCAGAAGCACCTGATTTTGAGAGGGCAATTACTTTGCCCAGTTTGGAAAACTTGACCAAAAATATTAGGTGAAATTTGTGAAAAGATGTATAAAAGCTAACCAATATTATAATGAGTGAAAAGTAATTTCACCAGACATTTGAGGGGAGGGAAGAGGATTGTTTTATGTTAGGCAAAGCTTTTTATGTGATGCTCAACATGCCATACAATAAGTGCTGCTCCCCATGCTGCATCTATAGGATTGTATAAATTGTGTCTAATTTTTTAAAAGATGCATTAGTATCATAATTAATATTACAAATGAAGAGTGTGGCTTTTCAGACACAGGACAAAGGAAAAGGACACTAAAAGAAAAACACATGCTCCTAAATCTTTTGTTTAGAGCCAATATATATACAGTTCTTTATATATTTAACTATTTTTCCAAAAGTTATACTATGATTTGTGAGAAGTATTTGATACTGTGATATCAACCATTTTCCATTCTTTGTGTCTTATAGGAGCTGGTTCCTACAAGCAACAGTAATGCTGTAGTGTCTCTCACTCGACTTTTTGAAATGTTACTTTGTCAGACTGTGCAGCAGGATCCTACCAACAAAAACATCCACACATGGATTATGGTTGGTCTTTTACTGAATGTATTTTAAAAAGGAAAAAAACCAATTAATTGGTAACAGGTCTCTTGCCAAATTAATCTCTTCATCATGGCTTTCCTGCAATAAGTGCATCACACATATGAGCAAGCGTACAAATATATACACTTTGTGCGCGTACACACACACACACTTCTGATAACTATTCAAGTTCACTACTACTTGGTAGGTGAAAGAAGAGAGTTGAGAGACTGTTTTGTTGCTACTTTTCTAAAACTTGGGGAGGTGCTCAAACACTTCAGTGATAAGGGATTTAAGTACCTAGACCAGGCGTGGGCAAACTTTTTGGCCCAAGGGCTACATCGGGTTTGTAAAATTTATATGGAGGGCCAGGTAGGGAAGGCCCCGCCCCTAATTCAGCCCCCTCCCACTTCCCGCTCTCTGACAACCCCCTCAGAATCCCCAGACCATCCAACCCCCCAACCTTGTCCCCTGACTGCCCCTTCTAGAGACCCCTAACCACCACCCCAGAACCCCACCCCTTATCCAACCCACCCTGCTCCCTGACTGCCCTCTCCAGAGCCACCCCAGCCACCACCCCGGAACCACCCCCCTTACCATAGGTGCTCGGCGTGGCTCCGGGGAAGGGAGGAGGGCGCAACCCTGGCCCCCAGAGCACTCCGCGTGTGGCGCGGCTCCAGGGGAGGGGAAGAAGTGCACAGCCCCGGCCCCAGAGCTCTGCCCGCGCAGCGTGGCTCTGGGGGAGGGGAGGAGTGCATAGCCCTGGCCCCCAGAACTCTGCCCGCATGGCACAGCTCTGGGGGAAGGGAGGAGCATGCAGCCCTGGGACCCCAGCGGACTGCCGGTGTGGCATGGCTCGGGGGCAGAGGGGAGTGCGCAGCCCGGGACCCCAGCTCACTGCGGGTGCAGCGCAGCTCCAGGGGAGGGGCGAGCACGCAGTCCCAGCCCCACAGAGCGCTGTCTGCACGCATGGCTCTGGGGGAGAGGCGGGGGGCAGCCTCCCCGACCGGGGGCCGGATGGGACGGGCTTGTGGGCCGGATCTGGCCCGCAGGCCGTAGTTTGCCACCCCTGACCTAGACAGATATATTTCAACCATTTTCCTATCTGTTGTCAATTAATTTAGAACATTTTGTTTTAACTAATTTGTGTTTTAATTTGACCAAGCAGCTAGCTAAAAGCAGGTGCATGATCACATATTATGGAAAGAATGATGTGTATGTTATAGCAATGCATTTGTCAGGTTGTGCAGAAGTTTCTTGGTATGAGAGAAGCAATTTCTGAGGCATACATTAATCTTAAAATGTTCTTTAGAGATAGATATGCATAGAGAGCTCCAAAATGAGTATCACACTGAAATGATGCTTGGGATCTGCAGCTATTTACGAACTGCTTATGCTTTACTTATTTGTTTTATGATCTTAGTAGAATCTATGCGTGAAATTAATCCCTGGTGTAAGAGGCACCACAAAGTCCTTATAGACCAAGCCCACATAAGGGCTCTGCTGGGGTCTGCTGGATGAGTGGTCATGCTGTGGAAGTAGCCTCAGGACTGGCCCATGCAGGGCTAGCTCAGAAGTTCACTATGGAGATGATCTGTGAGTGGGCTATGGACAGGGTCATGGATCCACATCTATGTTGTACCCAGTGCAATTAACATGAAGAGTTATGTCCATTGTTCCTGTGGGACAGCACTGAGTCCTGGCCCTGGCTTGATAGAGGAGTACATTTCAAATACCTGCACTTCACTTATGTAGAGTTGAATACTCAAGCTTTATGTAGGGGGAGTGAATTTCACTCCGTGAGGCTATTTACAGCATCACATATTCATTTAATGTCATCAGGGATTTGATATCATGTTTTATTTGTGCAGTAGGATGTAGTGAATTCTGAGTCGAAGAAGCTCTGTCTCTGCTTCTTTTCAAGGTCACATTCAGGTACTTAGAGATTACGCTGATAAGTGTGGTTGCTTCTCTGGCTTTCTCCTCTTAAACAGATACATATCCCTTGCAAAAACAAAACTCCTAGTCCTAGTGTTTGCAATCAAAGAATCCCTCAATCCACATGGCTCAGTGCCGTGCGTGATATCCTCAGTTATTTCCAGCTGTCTCACTGCACAAAAGGGCTTAATTGCTTCTTCTGCTGAACCTGAAAGATGGAGGCTTATCCTTAATTAGGTTTGTGATTGTCTTAGGCTCAAAGACCCACATGATGGCTGCCATGAGCACTTTTCAGCATAATAGTATTCCTTGTAATTTTATATGTTGATCACACCATACAGTAGTTATGATTTCTGAATAGTAATTATTTATCTCCTTATACTCACAGGCTTGCTTTGCTTTCTCTATGGTTTGGTCCATTGGTGGAACTTGTGACAGTGACAGCCGAGTCCTTTTTGATATCTTTATGAGGGATGTTCTAGCAGGAAAGTCTGAGGCTCATCCATTGCCAGCAGCAGTTGGTAAATGGGACTGTCCCTTTGATGAGAAAGGCTTGGTCTATGACTATATGTATGAGGTATGAGATTTAATGATTTTTAGACTAATGCAAATAGATCCTTAAAATTTAAGTGAGAGAAGAAAGCAGCTAGGTGGAAATGTTAGCAGCACAGAATACTTTGGGGGTAGGATTGACTGGCTTTAATGGGAACAGAATTGGGTTTTTAGTGCAGGAAATGAACAACTATTGGTTGACAATAAATAAACTTTATTAAATAAAATATTTTTTCTTTTTAAAAGAATGCACTGACTTTCTAAACAGAGCATTTTAGTAAATGTCTACCCAGTCTACGTAATGCATGTCTAGACTGTGCTGCATGTTGTTTTCAATGGGACTATGCATATGTTTAAAGTTAAGCACATTTTCCTGGATAACAGGGGGAAGAAGGGGGTCTGACCATCCTTTTGTAAAACAAACCTCCATTCCTCTTAATGTTTGCTCGTCACTAGTGCAACGAGGAAAATAAATACATAAGCACCTGAAATACTTAATATTACATTAACTTGTAAGAAAATGAAGTGCTTAAGAAAACCTTCTGAACATATTATGTCAGTACTATATTTTCCACTGTAATTGAAATCTGTATTTCTTCTTAGTTGAAAGGCAAAGGACGCTGGGTGCATTGGAATGAAGCCATTAAAAGCACTAAATATAGTGATGATAAAAATGTTAAGATTCAAGACCTCATAGTCCCAACAATGGATACAGTCAGATATACCTATTTGATGGACTTATGTGTTACCCATGGAAAGTAAGAACATCTGTTTCATTCAGAATGTTATATATGGAGATACACCTATCTCACAGAACTGGAAGGACCTTGAAAGGTCATCAAGTCCAGCCCCCTGCCTACACTAGCAGGACCAAATCTTGTTCCCTGACAGATTTTTTGCCCCAGATCCCTAAGTGGCCACCTTAAGGATTGAACTCACAAGCCTGGGTTTAGTAGACCAGTGCTCAAACCACTGAGCTGTCTGTCCCTAGATCATGTTGAATGACTTCATTGTTGTTCATATAAAATCTTATCCAAAGACCACTGAAATCCGTGGGGTCTTTCGATTGACTTTAATACTTCTGTATCAGGCTCCGAGAATGTATCAATATTAGAATATACTGCTCTTGGCCCATTAGAAAATAAACAAAAACAGACTTTCAAGCATCTGATTAAATTATTTCTATGACTTTTTCAGTGTTGAAGTCTTTGACTTCTTATAATCCAGCATTCAGTATATCTATCCCACAGATATCGTTAGGATGGCTGCTGAGATTTGGTGCCTCCTTTCTGTTTCTTTTAGAACTAAAATTCTCTTAATTTTTCTTAAATTAGTCATGAGTTAAATGATTGTTTCATTTTTCTGCATGTCCTAAAGATAATCCAGGGATAGATTTTAAAGCAGAAAGCTTCAACTTTAATAGCTTTTAAATTTAAAGGGGAGCTGCTTCTTTGAGTGATATCCCTATGGATGCTCCACTGTAGGTGCAGCAGTACCCCCTGTGCCTGGGATCGAAGATCTTCATCCAATTTGCCCGTCAGACTGCACATACCCATCTTCCCTGTCTTGCACCATGAACGGGATGTATATATAGCACTGCGCAGTCCAACTGTCCCCAGTTCCTTTTCTACCACCTTTGGTCTGAGATGGAATCCACAGCAAAGCCTACTTTGTCCTTTTTGACCTATTACATAGTGCCTTACCTGTTAGTTTTAGTGTAGTTTTAATAGTTAGTTGTTTCTTTTTAATCTTTCCCTGTGTATGTGTGTGTATAGATATATATTGCTTTTATGCCTTCTAATCTCCCCATTAGTTAGTTTATATTTTGAGGGGTTTTTTTTCCTGCTTCCTGTCCTTCCCCACTGGGGAGCTTTTTCCTCACCCTTATGCCTGGTTCTCCTAGGTTTAAGAGGTGTTTAACTTGCCGGATTCTGGTGGGTAAAATTCACCCCAGGGTCAAAATCATGCAGATGGCCCTCTGAACTATTTACTCCTGATCTTAAAAGCTTTAACAGAGCTGCATTATGGTTACAGTGTAGACACAATGGAGTGTATTTCAGACTATGCATTTCTTTGTTAGTAAGGTCCCTCTCTACCTTGCGACCCTGATTGTAGTTTCAGTTACACCTCTGCAACCCCATTAATTTTATGTGATTCTTTATTTCAGTGGGGTTATAGGAGAGTCTAACTAACAATAAAATTTAACACACATTTTTAACATTTTGGTGTTTTCAGTGATTCATGTATTTACAAGTAGAGCAGATTTGTACAGTATTTCATTTTTAGTTTAATTGGATGTATGTTTTATTTACTATTTTGCTTTTGATTGACTAATGTAAATTTGTATTCTCTTTTGCAAAGACCCTTGCTTTTTGTGGGACCAACAGGTACTGGGAAGTCTGTATATGTGAAGGATAAGTTAATGAACAACTTGGAAAAGGAAAGATACTTTCCATTCTTCATTAATTTTTCAGCACGGACCAGTGCCAATCAGATCCAGGTTGGTATCAACAGGCTGGTTTACGTTAATTAAAATAAGATTATACAGACAGAGATATACATTTACTTGGAATTTGTTCAGTGGATAAGATTTGACTCTGTCATTTTAATATACTTCTTTTGTGATATCTTTATAGCAGTAATGATTCCTGGAACATCAATGAAGTGTTGTTTAAAAACGAAATATTAGCATAGACTCAATTTACTTTACTCCGGTCCTGGAATTCACAGCTCCTTTTGGTCTCATAAAGCCTGTGTTTGCTGATCTTCGAGGGATAATGTAGAGCCCATCAGATCACTGAGGTTGTTGACTTAGGGCTAGTCTACACTGGCATGGCAGTGCTTTAACTTGGCTTGTGTGATTACGGCTCTAAAAAACTCACCTCCAGGAGGGGCATAGCTATAAGAACTAGGAGCTTGGCTCCCAGTGCTGGTACACTGTTTACACTGATGCTTTACAGTGCTGAAATGTGCTGCGCTCAGGGGGTGCTTTTTCACATCCTGGACCTAGAAAGTTGCAGCACTGTAAATTGCCAGTGTAGACACGCCCATAGTAGATAAGTTTGGTTTAATTGGGGTTAAACCTCTTCATGTTTATTTGATATTTGACAAACAAATCTTTTTGGTTTTATTTCATTTGTGTATATATGTTCAGATATGTCAACTGGACTTGATTTTAAAAATCTAAGATAAATAAATAATTCTCAGCTTTGGAAAAAAATATAAAGTAATAAAAACCTTCCAGAAATT
Source organism: Dermatemys mawii (assembly GCA_007922305.1). Taxonomy (NCBI): domain Eukaryota; kingdom Metazoa; phylum Chordata; order Testudines; family Dermatemydidae; genus Dermatemys; species Dermatemys mawii. Next base: position 6,299,348 of record ML677372.1, on the reverse strand, counting down.
ATTTGTTATGATTCAACAAAGCTAACCCTTATAATTAAGAATGAGGATGTGGTAAATGATCATAGTGAAATTGGGGTAGGGGTTTTGGTTTTTTGTTTTTGTTTGTTTTTTGTTTTTGGGGTTTTTTTTAGTTTTTAAAACAATCTGATGTTTAAATTTGCTTTGCTTTTTTTATATGGCACTCCAAAAATTGTAATAAACACCTGGAAGTTTCAGCATTTACAGCTCTAGTATCAAAGCATACACTAAGATGTTACCTACTCACTGGCTTTTGTAGCTAAATTTTTATGTATATAGTTTCTAAAAATAAGCATTTTGTAAGCGTAAAAACTGAGGAGGATGTGTGTGTGTGTGTGTATCTACATATGACCAGACAAAATGAATGGTTACTGTACTCATCTAACTATAGTACTTGATTTATATACCCAAATGCTGTTTGCTCAAATGCTATCCATTGATTGGTTATGCAAATGCTTTGGTTTTGATCCCACAAAGGGATTTGCTTGTGTGAATCTTTCTGTTGATGTCAGTGCAAATGAATCGTATCAGGGTTCTTTGGTTTGAGAATTGAGAATACAATTACAATGGTGGGTGACCACTTTTGTAGAAATTTGTACCATATGTTTGCCCTGTTACTCAATATATTGAATCTTTTTTATAATTGCAGTGTGTTGAAATCCTACATAAATCTGGAGTAATTTCCTGTGAGTGAATAGTTCTTCTTTTTCTGGTTAACAAAATTTTTCCCACAGTCCAATTTCCCCTTTGTTGTGCACTGAGATAGTACTATATCTCTGTGATGAGTGGTTTCCTTGACAACATCAAATTAAGGCCCTGATCCTGAAATTAAGTATGAGTAGACATACCATTGTGATTCTGCGTGGGTAGAGCAGTATGGTCACTCACAAAGAGAAAATATTAAGATTAAGATCAGGAAAGTTTTAGCGTCAATCTTCTGTGGTGCTGAGCCCTGGCACAGTGGAGCATTTAAGCATATGCTCAACTTTCAGCAGATGAGTAGAACCATTGAAATCAAGAGGAAGGCAAACTTGACATCAGAAATAAATTAAAACGTTATAAATTTTTTCATTTTAGTAAGCTCACCAAATAACAAGATAAAGAGGAACACAAAAAGTTAATATTTATATCTGTATTTTCCAATTGTGCATTTTTTTAATTATTAAAGCCATGAAGTGTTTCAGTACACTATTTATTTTCCATTATGTAATATAGTTGGGCTGCATATTAAATCAATGCTTCAAATGGTCCCATTGTGTTTTTTAGAACATTATTATGGCAAGACTGGACAAAAGACGCAAAGGAGTATTTGGTCCTCCTATGGGAAAGAAGTGTGTCATCTTTGTAGATGATATGAATATGCCTGCATTGGAGAAGTATGGAGCTCAGCCTCCTATTGAACTTTTAAGACAGTTTTTGGACCATGGAATTTGGTAACTATTCAAGACAGATCTAAAGCTTACAGAAAATAAGTGGATAATTTTGCCATTATCATTATTCATTAACTGAATTTAATTTTTAGAATTATTCTCTTAAAAATAAATGCTATTTACATTTTTTTATAAACCAACATTGTCATTTTAAAACGATTTACGTTTTAAACAATCCTCATGTTGCTTTTTAGTCATACACTCATAAGTGACTTTTTTTTAATTTAGGAGATTGATTTTCAGCTTATTTTTAGCAGGTCCATGACTTCTTGTCATTATTGGGTAGAGTTTCTATACACAATATAGATTTTCTTTCTTTTCTTATTTCTGCAAATCTCATTGTTTCTCTTCTTTTGTTTTTGTTGTTGTTTGTGACTTTTTGGGGGTTTTTTCTCTCCAGTTTTAGTCTTACTTTTGTATTTATTTTCCCTACCATTCCTTCTTTCAGAGTGAACTGCCAGACCTCATAGGGTTGTGACCATTGAAGTTGCCATGGCATTTAATCAATTCAGCAAATGAAATCAGTGATTTGTGCTGTTGTTTGAAATCCAGTTGCTGAATCAGTTAATCTTAAATTTCATCTGCCAATTAATCGTGGCTTTCAGGATTCTCTTAAATTTATAGATAGTGAATATCCTGGACTGAAAAGAGGGTGTGAAGGTTGAGTCCAACCTTGTTACAGATCTAGTAACTGTTCTTCTAATAGCTATTAATCTTTCCTTTTTAAGGACTTGCTCAGTTTTTTAAAATATGGCCATGTTAGTTGCTCCTAGCGAATAGAGCTGTGCAAGATGTTTTGGATGAAACTTTTCTTGTGAAAAATGCGGATTCAGAAGAACAAAAACATTTAATGAATTTGTGTAAATTTTGCTGAAAGTTTTCAAAATTAAATGTTTTGCTTTTTTTAATTCAAAATGACTTCTCACTTAGAAATTTCCTTTAATTTTATTTTAAAATATCTTGATATCTGTATAAAATATTTCATATCTGTTGGAGCAAAACAATTTTTTCAGACCTGCAGCATATTTAAAAATTAGCAATCTGTACAGTTCTTTTAGTGATGTACTTATTAGAGGTGTGTTAAAAGTTACTGGTAGGCAACTATTGCAAAAAATCTTTAAAGATTTGTAAAAATTGAAATGAATTTGCTCCAGCATGTACACGATCCCATTGTGATTGTTTTTGCTCCCCAAACGAATGAATGCAAACTTAGTGTTTGAAATTAAAATTCAGTTTTGGTGAATACCTATGCATCAAACTTTGATAATGACCAAGAGGAGTCCAGTGGCACCTTAAAGATTAGATGTATTTGGGCATAATCCTTGTTGTTTTTGTGGATACAGACTAACACAGCTATCCCTCTGATATTTGATATTGACTATCCACGTCACACAAATGTTTGTGGAAAATGAGGTGTAATGTGATTCATCTGACTAATCATAATGAAGCAACACAACTTGGATGGCAAATATCAAGAATTGAATACTTACAGCTTACTGTCTGTGATATATCCACAGAAATAAAATACTTTTAAAAATGTCAAGGAATAAATTAGAAGTCATTTGCTCATGAATAGTCTACAAACAGAAATTGTTATAAATTACTTGCTCCGCTCTAGTGAAAACTCTTTTGCCTAAAAATAATTTTGCCTTCAATTTCCCTGTTTTAGTCTGTCCATGAGTCCTGGGTTTTATAATTAATTCAAAAAAAGTTTATTCAGTTCTACCCACAATATCTAATTTTAGTGTCTTGAAGACTTCCATTACTGTCTTCCTTAGCTGTCTCATTTCTAGTAAATACACTCATAGTGTTTCTGAACTTTCTCTGCAAATTAATCTCCAATTCTTTTAATTCTGTACAAGGAAGGATGGAAAATTTTGGAACTTTGGAAAGAAAGTTCAGGGATACTTTTTTTTTCCTTTTCAGAGCATTAGTTTGAAATGTTTAAAGAATCCAATTATATTGTAACTGGTTTGGGTCATAAAGAAAGTAAATAAAGAAAATTAGTAGATCTTTAAGGACCGTGAATTTATAATTATTTGATTAATATCTAATGTGTGTGTTTCTATACTAATTTGTTGGTTAAATATATTATATATAGTGCAAAATAATGTATTTAAATTCACATGGTAAAACTACTCCATATTGGTTAAATTGTTTCAAATTTGTAAGTATTTAAATGCTCCAACATAAGCTTTGAAGTTCATGTTCTTTCAAGATAAAATAAAAGTGTAAACTCATTGAGGCAGGTATCCGCCAACTCTATTTGTCTATGCTGTAACTGGCATTATATAAATAATAACCAGATGTTGGAAAAGTTCACACTTCTAGGGTGATATATTATTTCAGTCTGCCTGATAGAGAAAATAAAAGTGAAGACCAACTTTACTCTATGAAGACCAACTTTCTAACCAGGAGGTCTAGAAATATTCGTTTTTAAATTTAAAAAAACCCCTCACATTTTAGGAAGCACAGCAAAAGGAAGAAGCTAAATCCCCCAGCATTTTCGTGCCTGCAAATATCTATTGCTCTTGGAAATAGGAAGTATAACCCTCCAATTGATATTGCCATTATTTATTTATTTATTTATGTTATTAGAGCATCTAGAAGCTCCAGTCATAGACAAGGACTCTATTGTGCTAGGTCTGTGTAAACACAGAACAAAAAAATGATCCCTGTCCCTGAGAGTTTACAATCTCTCTATTAGCTGTTGTCACACAAAATTGTAGGATGGAATTATGAATCCCAGATTAAAACTAATGATTTGGGCCTCAGTGCTTCAAAGTAGAAAATGCATGTGGGTCCTTGACCTCACGTGAAGTTCCACTGAAGTCAACTCAAGGGCCATGTGCATGGCTGTCTTTGTAGAATCGGGGCCTAAGGTATCATATCTAAAAAATTCTGTAGTGCTGGTGTGTCAGACTACCTGCATTAAGACTGATTTGTTACATCTGTAATTGTCTAAATATCACGTTGTAATTTATTTTGAAGGTATGACTTAAAGGACACAAATAAAATTACACTGGTTGACATACAGTTGGTAGCTGCTATGGGACCTCCAGGAGGTGGGAGGAATCCTGTTACATCTCGTTTTCTGCGACACTTCAACATTTGCACCATTAACTCCTTTAGTGATGAAACTATGGTCCGTATCTTCTCTACCATAGTAGCTTTCTACCTTAGGAATAACGAATTTGCTCCTGAATTTTTCACAATTGGAAACCAAATTGTCAGTGGCACTATGGAGGTAAGAAGCAAAGCTCTATTTTCTGAAAGTTCTCTTTTCTGTTACTTGATAAAGTTCTATGGGTTCCAGATTGATTTAACGGATGATATTAGAGTTTGGGAAATCTAGTCCACATTACTATTTTCAAAGTATAGACAATTCAATGGCTCTATTTATATGAAGTTAACTTATTTTTATGGGTAAAGCTTTATTTTGCTGGAAACTTATGTGTCAGTGTGGATACTACTATTGGTATACGTGCACTTCATGTCTGCAAGACTGGAGTCTTTCCAAGAGCAATGTCCTTTGGGGCTGCACCTCCATGTAGTGCCTGCTTATACTCCTGTGCAAGAGCATAAGTGCGGAGTGGCCGCAGCTGTCCCTCAGTTTCCTCTTATTGCCTGTGGAGACATGATGGAATCTAGCAATGGCCAATCTGCTACTCTTTAGTATTGGCTAATTTTTCTACTCATTCTGCTTTACTAGACAATCATCTTCCTTTCCTAGTAGACACCATAATTAGATAAATTTCCTTTCCTCAGATGCCTCAATTAGTTAAATTTAGAACTTTAGAAAGAGAGAGAGAGACTCCCCGCCGACACAGCATGGCTAAATGCTATCTGCTCCTGTGTCATGATGGATTCCAAACCTTTGAATTCTAAACCTTGCCCATTACATTATGGCCTGATCCTGCTTACTTATGGTCTTAGTAGATGCCTGTTCTGCTCAGAGCCATCTCTAACTTTTTTGCCGCCCCAAGCAAAAATAACCAAACCAGAGTGCCATCCTGCTGGAGGAAAAAAAAAACAAAAAACACCTGAGTACCACCCTGAGATTGCCACCCCATAGAAGGCGCAGCCCCATAGAAGGCACTGCCTCAAGCACGTACTTGGTGGGCTGGTGCCTTGAGCCGGCCCTGGTTCTACTTGGGTGAAAGCCACTTACCAGACCAACGCAACATATGCTGCACCTTTTCCTCAAAGGTGTACAAGTCACAGAATGCCTATCTTAAGCTCCATTTGCTGGAATAATCAATGGAGAAATTAGTACCAAGTCTGATGAAATACTGAAGAAATCAACATCCATGAGTGCCCCTTGCAGAAGGAGTGCAACACTGAAAGCTGGCACTAATAAACCCTCAGTGCATCCTCCCCTCTCCCCCCCAAAAAAAAGTTTTCAAGAATCCTCGCACTGACAACTGAGGCACTGACACCCACACCTCTCTCCCTGAGGCGAGTGCTGAAAGGATGTTCTGAGCACAGAAGCTGAGATTCCAGGCACAGTTCTGTACGATCACACAAGGAGACACCAAAGCAAACCTAGACTACTAAGCCTCAAACAAAATAAATGGGGGCTGGTGGCATGAAATTGGCTATACTTATAATATCAACAAAGTATGCCTGGGCATCGACTCCGACTCCATGCAGGCAGTGACATCGACTCCATCAGTAGAGTCACCCATGGTACTGGCAGATATCCACACCTATTCCAAGGATGACCCTCCCCACCCACTGCATCGGGACCACTGCTGACACCAGAACAGACCCCAGTACTGAAATCAATATATGCCTTGGCAGTGCCATTGGAAGAAGTGTAGCACAGCCCCTGCTGACCCTGCTCCGTGCCTGCCCCAGGCTTGCAGTTTGGGCGGACACTGCTGTCTTCTGCCCCCTCCCACCCCCCGACTACAGCCGCCTTAAAAAGAAGTGGATGGCGTCCCCCCAACCCCCTCCGGGTTTCAGTGCCAGTGGCCCCTCCATTTCTACAAGGGTTTTGGCACTCTTGAACCCAAGATAAGCTGGCAGCTCTTCACTTCTCTGGAATCAGCAACAATGAAGCAGACACCTTAAGCAAACAATTCATCACAAGCAGAATAGTTTCTGCAGAGGTCCATCATAGAGCTGATATTCAATCAATGGAAAGTTCCCACAATAGACCTGTTCGCTACCGAGGGCAGCTTTCGCTCAAGAAAGCTTGAGTTAAGTAAAATTATAGACAGCAAGCATTGGAGTTGGGCTGCCTTGACAACTCTTTGTTTGAGATGAAGAGGTTATAGCAGATGATCTGAGCAACCCTAAACTAAGAACCTAGGACCAGGCCTGGGGAGAGAGTTTGGATTAAATTTTATTGTTTTATTGTTAATTTGTCTGTTAATAGGGTTAATGTTTTGACCCTACACAGCGCATGTAGACTATATCTTAGGGCAGATGGGAAGGATGCCTGCTGACAGTGTTCATTACACTGTATGTAATATTCTTAACAAACGTCTCGATTTCATCTCACAGCATGAGCTAAAGATAGATGAAACATTCCAGACAACAGTAGGAAACATACCATGTTTTATCTGATATTGTGAGGTTTGTTTAGTATTTTTGAATTGTTTCACAGTGCAAAATATGATATTAGAAAAAAATAATTCATGAGAAGTGATATAAATGGTGTATGTTGATAGTGTTATAAATGTTTTTGTTCATTGCCTTTTTCATATTTAAGGTATATAAGAAAGCCATGAAAAGCCTGCTGCCAACACCAGCCAAATCACATTACACATTCAACCTGCGTGACTTTTCACGTGTTGTCCAAGGCTGCTTACTCATTAAAAAAGAATCAGTTGAAACCAAGCATACGATGATTCGACTGTTTGTGCATGAAGTATTTCGAGTATTTTATGACCGCCTTGTGGATGATTCTGATAGGGCTTGGTTGTTCAAACTAATGAGAGACATAGTGAAAGACCATTTCAAAGAAGCATTTGATGTTGTTTTTGCACATCTAAGGCAAGGGAATGCACCTGTAAGTAATCACATTTGCCATTACAAAACAATTTATTTTTATTATTTTCTGTATCATAATGTCTGAATTTTAGCAGTGGCTGTTTTAACTCTGTTCTATCTCACCTGTCTTGGTGCCCTTCTCTGCTGGAGCATGTTGCACGATTTAAAAAAAACTTAAACAAAGATTTTTCTCTTATTTCCTGCTGGCAAGAGCTAGGCTTAAGGTTTGTACTTTTTGTTACCTGCGTTACTTTAAAAAAAATGTTATGTTTATTTCACTTTCAGGACATTCATAGTATTGAATTATTTATTTTTTTGTGTTTTGCCAGGAAAATATGTTGGAAACCAGAATAAAACAAATGAATAGAACATGCCTGTCAAGGGGGTGGAAGGAGGATACCTGGCATTTCAGCACTCTAGGAAATGGATTATTTTTCATCTTTTTGAAAATATAAGAAAACTGTGATATGGCTTGCAAAAATTTTTAGACTAGTTGGGATAACCAGATTAGTATGTCACATTTAAAGGCTTGACTGATACACCTTTTGTTTAAGTGACTTTGTATATTATATTCTAGACATCTTGCACGCTGAGATTAATTCATAACGTCTGTGTAGTTGATTTAGTGATAGTGTGTATATTTTTAAATGTTCTGAATTAGGAAAATGACAATTACATTTCACTTTGCAATTTATTGATTTTTATCCCATAGGTAACTGAAGAAGACATGAGAAGTCTGGTATTTGGTGATTACATGAACCCTGACCTTGAAGGAGATGAAAGACTTTATATTGAAATTCCAAGCGTTCAACAGTTCAGTGATGTTGTGGAGCAGTGTTTAGAAGAATATAACCAAACTCACAAAACAAGAATGAACCTTGTAATTTTCAGGTGCACATACTTGGTATTATTAACAGCTTTAGGCAATAAACAACTTGGTAATAATATTCAATTTTGTGAAGTGCACTTTTTACCTCTCTCTTGCTCTTCACATGTCTCCGTCAAACTGTCGCTGATTACGTTACCCTGACTTTACTTTTCCTTATCTGGTGGGGAAAGGAAGTAGGTGGGTGAGCAATGATCTTTTCTTTTATGTCTCTGCTTATTTCTTCAGTTAACTAATGTTAGAAGTAACATTTTTCTCCCCAGGGACCCTTTGCAGGAGTACTCATTTTTGTAATTTAGAAGTGCTGCACTAGATCCAGACTAGCTGTGTAGTGACTTTCTAACTATCTGTTCAGGGAGAATTCTCCCACTTTTTTTTGTGGCCTCTGGACTCTTATTTCACTAGGTAAAGGAATTCCGAGTCTGAGAGGGGCTGCACAGCTATGCCCTACTAATCATGACTGCAGTTCCTCCTGTGAGGTTCTAGGCTGATCTGACTAAGCCACTGGTCTCCTAGTAACCAAGCACACAGAAAAATATCCTGAACTGGCTTTTCAGGATAAGTCAGAATTTGCTTTCTTTGAGATGATTGAACTTTCTTGAAACCAATTTAAATGGTGTCCCCCTTCATCTTCTTAACGGAGTTTTATGCTTCCTTAGGAAGGAATTCTTATCCCTCTCCCAGCCAAGTTGAAAGCAAGACTCTTACTTTTGGAGGCCTTCCTCTTCATCTCCTTTCTGACACACTGTTCAGAAATGAGGATGAGAAATTAGCTTTTTCGCTGCTCCAGTGCACTAACTTCCATTCAATCATCTCCAGATGCCATCTTCTAAAGAAATTGCTCAATTCTGTGTTTCCCAAAATCAGCAACAAAATACATTTTGAAGGGGGAAAACGTTGACCTATCCCATATTTTTTCCCACGTATTCTTTCCTATTCTGTTCATAGTATTCATATTTCCCCAAAGTTAGGGCTAACAGAGCAGCTGTGCTTTAGAATTGGAAATTTCCTTCTCCGTTGATTTCTTCTTTTAGATGGGTATCTCCATCAGTCCAGGCCCACTAATTCCTAAAACTTATATTTAGTGACCGGGTAATGTGTAGTTAGTTGTCACAACAGTTATGAAAGGTTGGTTTATTTGCTACATATACACCTTGGACTTACTCTTCTGGCCAGAAAGTTGGGCAAACGTGACTTTCTGTACTAATTTCCCAGACTTATTGACAGAAAGTAAAAATATTAGCTTAGAAAAATATACAGCATTTATAAAGATAGTTTGTCACTTTTCATCATGATGTTTAATCTATTTCATTGTCAGGTACGTGTTGGAACATTTGTCTCGGATAAGTCGTATTCTGAAGCAGTCAGGTGGCAATGTCTTACTGGTTGGATTGGGAGGGAGTGGACGTCAGTCTTTGACCCGTTTGGCTACAGCCATGGCGAAAATGTATATTTTTCAGCCAGAGATCTCTAAGAGCTATGGTATGAATGAGTGGAGAGAAGATCTGAAGGTGAGTATTAACATAATAGGGAGCAGGTATAATAGGCCTCTTCCCCTCCCTGCTCTGACCCTTCCCTGAAGCTCCCATGGCTTGCTGCTGATGCCTGGAGTGAATCTTCCTCTCCTCTATCCCATCCCCTTTTCCCCTCAGAGGTCCCCACAGCTGCTGCCACATATCTCCTCACCCCCTCCTCCCTGTGAGGCGTGGTGTGGGTGGGAGAGAGAAAGCAAGCAGGGAGTCAGTGGCAGACAGGGGATGCTGGGGAATGAGGAGGTGAGTGGAGAGAATCCCTGAGTAACTTTACACAGTGAAAAAGCTTCCAGAGACCTAGTAGCAGAGATCACTGCAACTGTTAAAGAGCCATTAAAGTAGTAATGAAGCCATTTAACAGGCATTTGCCAACGTCCAGGAAGCCTTTGGCCACAATCAGCTGGCTTTTATATTGTAGGAAAATGTGTTATTGCGGTTAAAAAATGTTTCCAAATGACAACCCTTCAGTTATTCTCTGTACCCAGAAGAAGTAACTGCTAAGCTGGCTCAAGGAGGAACTGACATAGCTAGTGAGTTTATTTCTTGATCTAGTCATTTTATTCAAACCCAGCTGAAGTAAATGAGTCTGGCAGGGAATTTTGTGTAAGAAAAGTGATTAAACTGCTGCCTTAATGCAGACTGTCAATGACAAGCACTATTTCAAAAGGAGAAATTAGGCTTCAGGTTGGTGAAGGTAGCTTGGTTTTTCATCTCTCTATACAGCATACACCAAACTCCCTGCCACGCAGAGGAGAATCTATATGGCAATTGAGCTATACATGTTGCTTGTTCAGTTCCCTTGGGAAATGTTATTAGTGCTTTAAGGTGAAAAGGTGAGAGGTAGTCATGGGGGAGGCAGGGAACAGCAGGATGAGGAGGTGAGCCAGCTGCACAGCAGATGGTTTGGAGGGCTCTCATGGTGGGCAGGGAAAGGGTCTGGCACTGGGTGGGGAGTGAGGAGGCAAGCAGAGGGTGGGGGAAGAGGTGAGCGGAGTGGGGGATCTTGGGAGGGTGAAGAGGTGAGTGGCGAGTCAGTGGTGGGTGTGGGCAGACCTGGGGCAGAGCAGAGGTGGAGTGTGAGCGGGGCTGTGGGAGGAACAGGCAGGAGAAGGAGCTTGCCTCCTTCATGGGAAGTTTCACCCACCACCCATGATTAACATGCATGTGTTTTGGTTTTAATTTTCAAGAAGAGTGTTCTAGAGTGTACCATAGTTTCAATTAACTTTAAGTTATTTTTTTGAACCTTATAGAACCTTCTGAAGAGTGCAGGCATGAAGGGCTTGAAAACTGTGTTTATAATCACAGACACACAGATTAAAGAAGAAGCTTTCTTGGAAGATATTGACAGTGTTCTCAATACTGGAGAAGTACCCAATCTTTTTGCAGCAGATGAAAAACAAGACATTATGGAGGTATCCTTATAAAATGGCTATATTCCTCTTAAAATGTAATCTCTTATTTACATTGTGGTTTGACAATAAGTAGTAAATTTAAACGGGGAACCATACGTTAACTTGCCCCAGCAAAACAATTTTAAAGCAAAACTGGAGAATTTTTGCCTCAAGAATTTAACATTATATATCTTTTTTTAAAGTGTCTATTTGGATATGTACAGTTCATTTAATAACTTTTACTGGATCTTGTATAATCTTGTTTTTTCAAGATCTTCTTATAAATTGTGTTAACTTGTTTATAAAATGGGATGATTGATGTACATCCTGCCTCTGGTACACACCTTAATTCTGACCTCATGCTTTCCTCACTAATACATAACACATGTACACATAACTTGTGCCTATATGCCAGCCCTCAATATTTGCTAATGTTGCTGAGCTCGTAATGAGGGTTTTGTACTTTTTCTTATTACTTGGAGGAAGAAATAAGTTCTCTGGGACTATGTAGTCAGTCTCTGTCAGTAGAAGCTTCTTGTGTGGGCATTAGGATATGGTTAAATGTCCCATAACTAGACATTTCCTTGTTTTTAGAACACGCTTTGGGGGCATGTCACATTTAACCTATCTCAGTCCCTTTTAAACAAAGGTTGGAGGATGTTGTTTGCTGGTGTATGTGTATTGTTGGTTTGTGTGGTGGGAGAGGGTTGTTTTGTTTGTGGAATGCCATAATAAAAGCACAAATCACTTTTTCATTGCACCCCTGCAGTTTACATGGAAATCAGTGGTGAGTGCACTAATATAACCAAGGCCAGAAATGGGCAGAAAGTGTATGTCATCAATTATATCTTCCCAGAACAGGGTTAGACTTACATTTTCAGAATAGTGTTCATTCATTTTGGGTGCTTAGCATTTCCAAAAATTGGGGCTTAGGTTTCATAAGTTGGACCTTCAAAATTAGTGTAGTATTTTGAAAATTTAGTTCTTAATCTTTTCACATATCTATGGCATGTCAACTAATGAACCATCATGGTGGTACATTTCCAAAACTCATAGGAGTTGGTGCACAGTACGTGCACAAATGTTTTTCTTTAATTAGTTATGTTATTTAATACATTTTTTTAAAAAAATCTTTCATTGTGGTTTGATAAGTATACTGAGAGCAGCATTTCATATATTTTGCAAAGAAGTTAGATTATATGATGATTTTAATTGATTGGATTTTTAACCAAGGATACGTCTTCATTACCCACTGGATCAGCGGGCAGTGATCGATCCCTGAGCGCGTTCCCTGTTGACTCTGGAACTCCACCTCCGCAAGAGGTGGAAGCGGAGTTGAAGGGGGAGCGGCAGCAGTTGACTCATCACTGTGTAGACTTTGCGTAGCTGAAGTTGCGTACCTTAGGTCGACCCCTTCTCCACCGCCTCCTTTGTAGTCCAGGCCCAAGTATTTATTAAAGATGGTTGGCTACAGATAGTTCTGTTTCAATTTCACAGTTCTTTTGAATAGATTCTTTAATTTCAAATAATTTTCTTTCCATGTAGCATTTAAATGTGGTAATTATTCTGCAACATGTCAGTTGAAATAAACTCATTCATTTTTCATAAAAATATGTTCAATCAAAATAATTCTATCACTAATCTATCTTTCCACTTTATAGATTTCTAAATAATTTCTAGGTTATGTGAAATAGTCATATTTGTGAAAAAAATTGAATTTTAGGGAAATGGATGATCTATTTTTTGTAGATTGTTAGTTAAGTGAGATCAGTATTTATTGTAGTGTATGAACAATACAGAGTAACAGGATAGATGCTTCATATATTCAGAACATAAGGTTTCTTTTTCTTAGAAAAGTTTTTGTAAATGATTAAATGTGATGTGTGTGTATCTGGAAACTTGAATCCTTCTCTACCTGCAGGTAAATACTGCACATCCTTTTAATGAATTATTTTGAGTATCGCTTTCAAAAATGCTTTCAGTAAGTTGTTTATTTTTATGAAATGTAGTTTAGGAGGTTGGTTTAGTGTATGGCACTTAAAAAGTAGATTAGAGGAAAAAGAACATTTATTTTTATATGAGTGACTTTCCTCAAAATGCGAGTAATAATTTGTACCTTTCTAATTTATATTAATTTATATCTTTTAAAATGTTTTTGTAAGTGGTTGAAGGTTGATTTAAATTGTCTTGTTGTGTTACTAATAAAAGGCTAAAATACTTTATTGCCTGAGAAGGTTCCATTTCAAATTCTGATTTTCAGAATGTGATTTATAACTTCCCCATAAAGAGAAGGTCACTTTTTAACCAGTTTAATCTTTATCCTAATCTAGAATACTAGACTGGTCAAACCAGCAGGAAATTATTTCTAGAATAGTGATGGCAGGGTTACAGATAAATACTAGCGTGGAACCCACAAATATTATTTGCTTATTGTTCTGTTTTTCTAATTTTATTCTGTTAGCAGGTTTTGTCTTATTTTACCTATGCTACATTTTAGATCATGTGATGTCAAAAAAGGATGATAATAATAATTTTGAAATACGTTTAATGACAGTTTATTAATCACAGGCTTCCCCATCCCGTCCATTATTCTCTAGGGTGTTCGTGCAGTAGCTCAAGCTGGCAGTAAACATGATGAACTCAGTCCCCTGGCCTTGTTTGCCTACTTTGTGAACCGCTGCAAAGAAAATCTTCATGTTGTGGTAGCCTTCAGCCCAATCGGAGATGCTTTCCGCAATCGTCTGAGACAATTCCCTTCTCTCATCAACTGTTGTACTATTGACTGGTTCCAGGTTTGTAAAAATATGTTGCTGCCTCAATAAAGGGTTTCAGTTTTCTAATAATATCTATATTTTCGTACCCCATTATGTTTCCCCTTTACTCTCTGGCTAGCTGGGCTCATTCTCTCTCAAAATATTTAAAATATAACAAGTCATCCTCATTCATGTTTTTGAGAAACTATTTGATATTTCATCCTGTTACATGTAAAGCTGAAAAATAATTTAAAAAGATTAGAATGTCTAGATGCAGAATATTGTAGATACTGACCAGTTTCAACATGGCTATGCCTAATGTTACTCTGTCATCAGCAACTTGCTCTCTAATGATGCTTTAATCCTTCATTTGCTGATTATTTTGTTTTGTTTAATCATATAATATGATGTGCTGTGTCTCAGGGCATTCAAGATTTTAAAATAGTTGTTCACATCTGAATCTTGTTACCAATATAACTGCATAATTAACCTGGATTTTTTTGTTAACAAGTTCAGTTGGGTGAAAAAGTGATACGTTCATAATTTCTGCTGCCAGTTTACTGGATCAACAAGTTGGAAACAAAGGTGTAAGCAATTTGGAATGACTGATAAGTATTGGAGAGATTTCACTTTGTAATGGTGCTCAGTGTTCTCCTATGCTGCTGGGAAAAACTGAAGATAGAGGTTCCTGAGCAGAACTAAAATCTAGATAATTATCTTTGATTGCTAAAGGCAACAATCCTTATAAATGGTGTTATCAGCAATTAAACTATAGCTAGATCTATTGATTAGACACCAGCAAGCCATTTCTTGAGACATATTGTATTGGACCCATTAAAAGAAATTGCTTGTTCCAAAGTGTAAAAATTATGCGTTTGCACAAATTTTGAGCCGAAACACCTACATTTTATGTCCTCCCTCTGCCCTTTTTTTTCAGCCATGGCCTGAAGATGCCCTTGAACGTGTGGCTAATAAATTCCTAGAAACACTTCAGCTCACAGACAATGAACGGCAAGAAGTGGTGCCCATCTGTAAACACTTCCATACTTCTGTTTTGTCACTCTCTGAAAAGTTAGTTTTGTATATTTTTAAAAAACGGGGTAGTATTTTATATAAATAAAGATATAAGGAGGATAAGATGAGACTTTTTATGGTATCAAAAGTGGTAAAATGAAGAATAATCTAAAATTAAAAATAATACCATAGAGAACATTTGTTAACAAGGCAATTAGGTGATGGACAACATTACTTAGTAAGGTAGTTTACTCACCATCATTATTGATAATTTCTGTACTGTGATTTTGTAAATTTGAAGAACTGTGCAAGTTAGAACATGTTTGTGTAACTTTTTTATTCTTGAAACAAATGGATCATTCCTGTTAGTTGTCACACTTTTTATTTTCCACCCCTTTTATGTTCCATTAACTGTAGCTAGAAAGATTGTTTTTCTTTTCCATAGATTCTTGGAAACCCTGCGACGACATAATTATGTCACTCCTACTTCTTATCTTGAACTTATTGCTGCCTTCCAGCAACTTTTAACTCAAAAACGGGATACTGTGATGAAAGCCAAAAAAGGTTATACTAATGGACTAGATAAACTAGCTTTCGCTGAATCTCAGGTGAGTAGATGCATGTGTTAGAAAAGGCAGAAACTGAACTCAGAAACAGTTCTATAGAGACAAGCCCAAAATGGAACCTCAACTCAAAACCTTAACATTTGCAGGGTGGGAGCTAGATTCCAATCCCCACACTTGAAACAATCCTTACAGTGTTTGGTTTTGGATTAAGAAGTGGTCTGTGCAGCTTGAATGCTTATCTCATTCACCAACAAAAGTTGGTCCAATGAAAGATATTACCTCACCTACCTTCTCTCTCTAAAAATAGTAGAGAATTTATTTTTCAGTTTTAGTTCAGATGTAGCCATAGACCTCATCAGAATAGTTATGCATGTAAGATTTGGTGCCAGAATATTAGGAATGGCATGAAAACAGGAGCTCTTATAAGATTTTCACAATTCATGTTGTATTTTGGGCAGAAATCTCAGAGCTTGTCTACGCAGGGGATTTAATCCACAGTGAATAGACATGTGCCAGCTAATGGACAACATGCAGGCTGCACTAATATTGAGCACATGGGACAGTTGTACACTTTTTCAATTTAAATCATTGTGTACACACATGGTCAGGGCTTGCTACATACTGTGTGGCATTCTTGGAGAGTATCCCTTGGCTCTTTGTTTTGCTGTTGAGTAGTGTGTATTCCAGGATTTTTCTAATTCCACATTGTGGGATGCATGGAGGAAGCCAGTGACAGTCTGGGGCTTGGGTTCAAATTTTAAAAAGTCCCATGATTTTGCTCTTTACATCCCATGTTTCCTCTCTTTTTGAGTGGACTAGCACCATTTTCAAATTGCTGTCAGTAAGCATGAAACCAACAATGCTCTGCTCCACTATTCTGGCAACTGCAAATAGTCAGAGGCTGTATGGGCTGCATTTTAGCTTTGTGAGCAAGGTGGTTTCAGTTTGGACTTCACCTGCTGTTTCACTGAACAGATGATGTGGCTGGAGTAGGGTTCCTCCAGCAGCAGCAGCTTCAGGAGCACTGATGAAGAAGGATGAGAATGACACCAAGCCGGAGCTATTTCTGGGCTAGGGAAGTCAGCTTGTTCTCAAGACCTGGGACGACCAGCAGTGATAAAGGCAGCCTATTTTGAGATCTGTGCTGAAGTAGCTCTAGAGTTGCAGTGGCAGCATACCAACCTGCAGTGCCCCATACCTGTTGAGAAGCAGGTCACCAATGCCATCAGAAGCAGGTCACTCACAATTATTGATCTGTTATTGATCTGTAACCAACCAATTAGGTACAGGAAGATTGATTGCTGATGCCATTGTTATGCAGATATGCGATGCCATGCATAAGGTACTATTGCACCAAGTTATAAAGCTTGGTAATGCTCAGCAGTTTGATGGTTTTGCACGCCTGGGTTTCCATACTGTATTGGAGCAGTTGATGGGACCTATGTGCCTATTATTTGCCCCCTGTACTAGAGCTCAGAGTTTATAAACAAAAAGGGGTATTTCTGCCTGGTGCTCCATGGACTGGCTGATCACTGTGGTAGGCTTATTAACATAAATATAGGGTGGTCTGGAAGGGTCCACACTACCAGGATCTTTCAGAACTCATTTCAGTTTACCTTAATGGAGAAAGGACAGTTTTCATCTGAGCTCACTATGGATATTAATGGTGTGGAGATTGGCTTCACAGGGAAGTTGAGAATAAGCTGGGTCTCTCCCCAGATAGTTGAAGCATTCAAAGGTCACTTGGACAGAAGGAAGTAACTGTTTAACTATTACGTCAGTAGTTGTGGAATGGTAGTGAAGTGTGCATAGGGCTGTCTGAAAGAAAGGTGGTACTGTTTGTGGAATAGGTGGGAAGCAACAGGAAAAAACTTGCCTAAGATTATAGCTTAATGTTGTATTTTTTGCCATATTTGTGAAATTAAGGAAGAAAGGCTTAATGGTGGGTGGGAGGCTGAGGCTTAGTCAGCCTGTTTGAGCAGCCAGCAAGGCACGCAATAGAAAACGGGAACAGACTGAACAGTACTGTAAAGAACACCTGTTGCTCTTTGAATCTGAGGCCTGAAAATGTGCTGCTGTACATCCAGTTGTTATCCTGGGGGGTAGGAGAGGGAATGGGTTGTGAGTTCTGCAGTTTCTTTTATGGGTGGTAGAAGTGGCACATTTGTGCCACTCCTTATTTTATCTTGTGTCTGTATTTTTGTCATCGTTATCTTCTAGCCTTACTTCCTTTTGTATGGGTCAGCTCTTCGAGTCCGCCTCCTTCATTCCAATTTCTCTTGATGCAGTTCCTCACAAACTCTGCAGCAAAATAAATTCTTTTGTGGAACATACATCCATTTAATTTTAGGTTTTCCAACCATTCCTTCTTACCTGCCACTTTCTGAGTTTAACACCCTGTTTCCTTTATATTCTTCCAATCTACTTTTTGTGTGCCCAAATCCTCTAAGCTTGTATTTCCTCAGTTTTTCTATAGTTGATACAATCTTCACACTTCTGCTAATTAATTTGTTCTGAACATGATCCATCTTTGTAACTCTGAGCATCCATCTTAACATTTTCATTTCCACTGTATTGAGTGTAGGGTGACCTGATAGCAAGTGTGAAAAATCGGGACAGGAGCTAGGGGGTAATAGGAGCCTATATAAGAAAAAGGTCCAAATATCTGGTCACCCTAATTCATCATCTACTCTCCTGTCTCTTCATCAGTGCCCAGCATTCTGAGCCATATAAAAGTGCAGGCCTAATTACTATCTTGTAGATTGGGGTAGGCAACCTGTGGCACACGTGCCAAAGGCAGCACTCAAGCTGATTTTCAGTGGCACTCACATTGCCAGGGTCCTGGCCACCGATCTAGAGGGCTCTGCATTTTAATTTAATTTTAAATGAAGCTTCTTAAACATTTTATTTACTTTACAAACAACAATAGTTTAGTTATATATTATAGACTAATAGAAAGAGACCTTCTAAAAACATTAAAATGTATTACTGGCACGCAGAACCTTAAATTAGAGTGAATAAATGACGACTTGGCACATCACTTCTGAAAGGTTGCCGATCCCTGTTGTAAATCTTGTTTCAATTTGAAAGGCATTCTCTTATTGCAGATCATTCATTCCACTCACTTCTTTCCACTTAGTCCATTCCTTTCCTGTTCGGCTTATAAGTTTGTAGCTGAGTTGACCATTATCGTGTACTATTGAACCTGTGTGCAGGGATTTCTGTACCTTTGGTAGTGGCTTACTTTGCAGGGAGACAAATCCACAGACCAAATACTGTGTTTTGTTTCTGCCTATTTTCAGGCCATTTCTTTCCGGTACTCAATTCCATCTCTCTATATCTTTTTCCACTTCCCCTTTACTTTCCCCCATGAGCCCTACATCATCTGCAGAAAGCATTCATCAGGGTGCTACTGTCTAGATCGAGCACCAGTGTGAACAAAAAGAGGCTTGGAACTGAGCCTTGATGAACTTCAACTCTTACTAGAAACTGTTCTGTTTCTCCACATGGGCTTCTAGCTGCATCCTTGTGCTGTGCCAGTACATTTATTCCAGAAGTCAGGAATTGGTGACAGTGTATGAATCACTTGGTGATTACCTGTTCTGTTCATTCCTTCTGGGGCACCTGGCATTGGCCACTGCTGGAAGACAGGATACTGGGCTAGGTGGACCTTTGGTCTGACCCAATATGGCCGTTGGTATATGCTTATGTTTATATTTTGTGAAAACCTATGAGTTACATATATGTTTATGGATTTTTTGTGTAAAATTGTTTGCTGATTCTTTAACTATTTTTATTATAATACAACGATTTATTATAACAACCAGAAATAAATCTTTACTTAAAACAAAAGTGAAACACAACTTTAAAATAACTATAAAAATAAACTCCAATGTAGTGCAGGGCAGAACACAAGGATAGGGAGAGGCTCCGATTAACATGCAAGTATACACTGTATCTCTGCCTCTGGGCCTTCTGGTATTGAATGTTGGGGCATTAAATGGCTTGAAAGAGCTGGATTCTCAGGTGCAGTTGTTACTGCCTTGACATTGGGCAAAAGAGAGGAATGGCCTCTGGGAGGGATATAGCAGGGGGGAACATAAGCTGATATTCCCAATACCATGTATTGTCCTTGGTGCATAGAATATGGCAGGGTCCTGGTTGAGGGCACTGGATTTTCTGTTTGCCTGCTAGCAGCATGCTCTTCAACAGAGTATTCTGAATAAGTATTGTCTCCAGGAGTTGCCTCTGCATCTCCTTGTCTTTCTCTACTATGTTTGTCATGGCAGTGCTATCCCTGCCACTGCAATGCTCTCTCTGGCCACTTCAGTGTACTCTTTGGATAGATCCCTGTCTTTTTCCTTCTCTGACCTAAAATACTATCTCTCATTTGCTTTCTAATTTGTGGGGGAATCTCTGGTCAGGTCTGTGAACACTTTATCCTGAGTTTTCCATTTCTTCCTCTTCAAGTTAGCCAGCTTCTCAGCTGCTGATAAAGGTCCTGCTGTCCTTGAGAGTCTGGCAGCTGCATGGCTGGGAGACTAGGAAAGAAAACCATGCATTCTTTACAGTAATTCCTCCCTTAAAGTCGTTCCGGTTAACATTGTTTCATTGTTATGTTGCTGATCAATTAGAGAACATGCTTGTTTAAAGTTGTGCAATGCTCCCTTATAACATAGTTTGGCAGTCACCTGCTTTGTCCACTGCTTGCAGGAAGAGCAGCCTATTGGAGCTAGCTGGTGGGGCTTAGAACAAGAGTGGACCAGCAGCACCCCCTAAGTTCCCTACGTGGCAGCTGCCCAGCAGGCTATCAATTGCCAGCAGTTCAGCTGTGCCTCTGCCTTGGAGCTGCTCCTGAGAGCCTCCTGCTTGCTGGGTGGAGGAAGGGGAACAATCTTAAAAATAGAGCCAGGATATTTTTCTTTATATGTAGAAAATATGTATACCTACATGGACCATACATGAACAGCCTGTTCTTTTGTCTTTTATACCCAGGAACTGTGTGAGAAATATGTCATTCCCTTCATGCAAAGTGTATCTCACTGGTCACTGCTTTTTGCACTGTCTTAAAACATACAACCAAGATAAACTGATTTTTCCATTTTTCTCCAGACATTGTTGTTTGTTTATTTATATTATGATAGTGCCTAGAGACAGCAACTCTATGTACTAGGCACTATACCAATCTATAACAAAGGGATGGTCTCTACTCCAAAGAGCTTACAATCTAAGTGTGTGCTTGATGGATGAGACTCCATGAAACCAAAGAGCTGCAGGATTGAGCACTATAATATTAATCTTTCTGCAGTGTTTTCTTTGTTTTGATGTAAAAGGCTTGCTTAAATAATTAAAATCAATATCACTAATTAAAATCCTAGCCCTGTTTAAAATCAATGGGAATTTTGCTCTTAACTTAAATGGCACAAGGATTTCACCCACTGTTCTTATATGTAGTAATTCTGTTTATTTATAGTACTGATGTTTCTCTAGTTTTTAAACCACAGGTTCTTGTCACTAATGTTCTGGCTTGTTTTCAGGGAATATAACAAGTTTTTGTGGGGTTCTTTTAAATATATTACCCATATTTGATTTTATACTGTATTTAAATGTTAAACTTTCTACTTACTATTTGCTATATTTTTAGCATCAGCATTTACTGCTATTATGATAATTTTATAAGGAAATGTCCATCTAGGTTGGTGAAATGAAGCAAGAACTAGTTGATCTGCAACCCAAACTGGAGGAGGCTAAAGTGGATAATGCAAATATGATGAAGGTAGAGTTAAGCAAATATATTGTTCAATGCTGAAATACATAATTTGAGTTATTTGTAATGACTAAATCATTATTTTAATAGCAACTATCATGTTGATAAGGTAAGGTTTCCAGGAAATCTGGGGAAGTAGTGCTTCACATTAGAGACTTCTGCTGTTAAAGCTCTATGAAGGCCCAGCAGAATGTAATGCTGTCTCCTTCTTTCTTTCTTCTTTCTTGTTGGGAAGAGAAGACAGAAACAATCTGCAAGAATGAATTCCCTTGGGAGCATAATGGACATAGATAATTCATACTTTATAATGTCTTGCACCAGATTTGTTGAGTTTGATTCAGGAATAGACAGGTCTAGCCATTCCTATGTATGATCCGAAGACTAATTAATGAGTAATAGTACTCCAAAATACTGAATACATAAATGCACATTTTGTGCTGCCTTCTTAATATGAGGGCATGTGTATGCTACAGTCCTAACTTGAACTATGTTAGGTTGACTAAGTCACCCAGTAAACTGTGCCCATTTTCACTGTAAAGGTATTATAAAAACAGCTGTTTATTGTAATTGTAATCTTAGTGCATGTAGTGGTGGCTTTCTTGTTAGGAATTTCAAAATTATAAGGATCTAAAGGCCAAATATAGCACAAAGAACACCTTTTATATGTGTCTCAGTTCCTGTTTCATACCTAAGGCTACTTATGTTTGTTTGATTCTGGTAGCTATTGATGTGGGTCCACAGAGATGTTACTCCTACAAAATTCCCATTACCTACAGATCTTTTCTTTTCAGTTTATTTTGAGAAAAAAATGTATGCAGGTCAGTGTCACAAATTAATAATGATTCTAATATTAACCTACTGAAAAAGACAAAGTAAACCAAAATTATTTTATAGATGCTGTACATCATAGCCCCAGATAGTTGATTGAATAAACGCCATTCAGTGTCAA
The DNA here is from genome assembly GCA_007922305.1 of Dermatemys mawii. Classification (NCBI taxonomy): domain Eukaryota; kingdom Metazoa; phylum Chordata; order Testudines; family Dermatemydidae; genus Dermatemys; species Dermatemys mawii. Next base: position 6,277,042 of record ML677372.1, on the reverse strand, counting down.
GTGTGGTGAATTCTGCTCATGAGTGGGTTTTTTGTTTTTTTTTTAGATTATAGAGAGAGAATCTGCAGAAGTGGAAGCAAAAAGTAAAACTGTAAAAATAGATGAAGAGATTGCTACAGAAAAAGCAGCAGAAGCCCAGGAACTGAAGAATGAGTGTGAGAGTGACCTGGCAGAGGCAATTCCAGCGCTAGAGGCAGCACTGTCTGCACTTGACACCCTTAAGGCAAGCTAAATTTTAAAAAATGGCACTGTAGCAGCATGGCAACTCACCCCTGCGGCACCTCCTGCTGGTCATCCAGGGAATTAGCTCTTTAAGCTATGGAGCACTCTCTGCAGGCTGGTGTCCCACTGTTCGCTGGCCCCATGTCCCTCCCTGGACCCCAGTGCCCTTTGCCGGGGGTGCTGCCCCCTGGCAGTGCCCCCACCGTCTAGCTCTGGGTCTCCCCTCCCTGGGGAACTCCCAACCCTTTGAACCCCACCTTGCCTCAGTCTAGGCTACTGCCAGTCACCATCTAGCCTCCTTTCAGTGGGGCCAACTGCAGCCTATATAAGCCAGTCCTCATAGGCAAGGAGGGTTGGCCTGCTGCCTCTGCCTACCCTTGGGCTCCCCTGCAGCCCCAGTATCCTTTCTTGGCCACAGACTAGGCACAGCAGTCTGGAGCTCCCCAGCTCCTAGGGCCTTTCTCCCGCCCCTTCACTCCAGGAACCTTCTTAAGCTTCCCCAGCAGCCAAGCCTGTCTTCCTCCACAGCTAGAGAAGACTCTGACTCTCTGAGCCAAACTCTGGATCCTTTTATCAGGGCCAGCTGGGCCCTAATTGACCCAGCCACAGCTGTGGCTGTTCCACCCCAGCTTCTTTCTCCAGCCACAACCCTTTGCAGGGCTGTTTTAACCCACTTTTCGATAGAGAGAATTATTTAATTTTTCTGTGAATTTTGGGTTATTTGCCAAAGAACACATTAAGGAGAAGACAAGAAAAGGTTTGAAAAAGGTTAAAGTTCTTCATTTTTGACGTCTGGGCACAATCACAAATTCTTCTTCTGAATTTAGGAAAATTGTTAAAAACATACTTGTTTGTGTCATGTGACAAAGAAAGCACTTTTGAAAAAAACAGGTTTCATATCTTTTCTCTGCTTGAGTGTAGAAGCCTGGTTTTTTTCCCTCCCTAGACTTTTTTTATAAATACTTTCACAATGCAGAAGTGACAAAGAGTCCTGTGGCACCTTAAAGACTAACTGAAATTTTTTCAGAGCATGAGCTTTCGTGGGCTAATACCCACTTCGTCGGATGCA
>ML677372.1:6252186-6275351 GCA_007922305.1 Dermatemys mawii | reverse complement strand
TGCATCCGACGAAGTGGGTATTAGCCCACGAAAGCTCATGCTCTGAAAAAATTTCAGTTAGTCTTTAAGGTGCCACAGGACTCTTTGTCACTTCTGCAATTCCAGACTAACACGGCTACCCCTCTGATTTTTCACAATGCAGTATATCTCTCTCCCTTCTTTCCCTGGCTCCCATCTCTCTCAGCTATTATGTTCTGTCCTTTATTCTTTTTTCTGGTCCATCTCTGCTTTAGGTTTTCTCTATTTACTTAGTGACAAATCATCACAAACTTCTTTGAGCACCACTCTGTATATCTTTGTTTTATAATCTTTTTGGAATGAGTGGATCTGATCATGCAACGAGCTGTATTCCTCCTGCAAGGTGTTGAGCATCCTCAAATCCTGATGAAGTCAGTGGGTGTTTGGGTCTCTTGGGAAATGCTCAGTATTAGGCCCTAATCTCAGGATTAAGATCTAAATTTGTTGCTTTAGGAGACTACCTGGCCGTTACTACACAAAAACACTTAGATGAGAAGAGGAATCCTGATTAAGATCTTACAAACACATTTATACATGCTTAACTCTCACATGTAGTCCGATTCAGTTCTTTCATGGGACTAATCACATTCCTAAAGATAACCACAAGCATATTGGCAGGACTGGAGTTGTATTAGGCACTACACAAAATCAACTTATTAACATTGGTGTTTAATTTCTCCACCCAGCTAAACTTAGGGATGTCTGTTCAAGGAATCCAACGCTTACATTTTCATTTTAAAATTATAATATGGCTAAGAATTTTCTGGATCTTGAATTTTTCAGAGTCACCATTATGACTCAGTTACCGGACTTTAGAAAAGTATTGTAGAGAAAATGCCTCCATGAACTATTCAGTTGGATTTACCAAACATGTGAGAGGTCTTGTGTGCCACCTAGGGATAAGTACCAAAGAAATCTTTTGACCTAATCTTGGATTTTTGTATGGTTTGTTTTTATTTATTGTGTGCAGTGTTAAAATTCCTTTCATTTCTATTTTTATTCACTACGTATATGTTACTTGCTCATGAAACATTAATAATCCTTTATTTCTTTTGTTAAGAATGTTCAGCTTAATGTATTTTGTGTATGATATACAAAACTGTAAATCAATATATTTTATTTTTAAAATGTCACTTTTGTTTTAGCCTGCTGATATAACAATTGTGAAATCAATGAAGAATCCTCCATCTGGTGTCAAACTAGTTATGGCTGCCATCTGTGTTATGAAAGATATAAAACCTGAAAGAATTACAGATCCTGCAGGGACTGGAGGCAAGGTAAAATGGTAGAAAGCAAATTTCAGATAAGAATGTAATTTTTCTAAAATATTTGTTCATCAATAGCAGTTCTTCTCAAATGAAAAGTATAGGGCTCTGTAAACTAGACACACATTTGCAGCCTTCAGGAAAACCATGGATGGAGGCTGTATGTCCACAAGGAGACAGCTTCAACTTCCAATCCACCTGTTGTGGAACTACAGAATATCTTATGGAGTGGAGAGTTCACTGTTTTTTGCTTTCTGTGACTCCTGGTCCTTATCTGTCATTCTCCCTGAGAGTTGCTACTGATTTTGTAGAGACATGGCAGTTAAGTGGACTCTTACCTTAGCCACTACAGGTGGTAAATCAGGCAGAGCTCCCTTATTGTATAAGTGGTACCCCCTGATCATCAGAGTAAAGGGTCTTTTTCCTCCCTGCTCACTATTTGATTTTTAAGTAACGTCTGGGGCACAGTCACTATCCTTCTTAGCAGAATGGTATTGATTGCCCTGGCATTGCAAACTTCCACAGGGCTATCGCCACTCACTTCTCAACTGTCAAGGCAGGGGAAAGCAACTCACACAGTTCCATGGAAGTGGCCTTACACATGCAAAATTTTCGGAGCCCCTAAGAATCATCCCATATCTGCAACACTGTTTGGTTCCCACCAATCTGTGCCTGTTTGCAGGGCCCAGAATCAGCGTTCCACTGTGTAAACGTGCCCCGGTGCCACCATGATATCCCAGTTACCACATCCCGTGCTTTCAAGAATGTCTGTGTCCATGTCCTCCTCACAATCTTCTTCGTTCCTAGCTAGACTCTGCACATACTGCAGTATAATGCAGGAGGTGTTTACAATGCTCTTAAAAGCAGTGTGCAGCTGAGCAGGCTCCATGCTTGCCATGCTATGGCATCTCCATGGATAACCCAAGAGAAAAAGCGCAAAATGATTGTTTGCCGTTGCTTTCAAGGAGAGAGGGAGGGGAGACTGACAACATGTACACCTGCGACAATGTTTTTGTCCCATCAGGCACTGGGAGTTTAATCCAGAATTCCGATGGGCAGTGGGGACTGTGGGATAGCTACCCACAGTGCACCACTCCGTGAGTCGATGCTAGCCATGATATTGAGGACACACTCCGCCGACTTAATGCGCTTAGTGGGGACACACACAATCGAATGTATAAAATTGCTTACTATGGATCAACGTCTATAACATCAACCTAATTTTGTAGTGTAGACATGCCCTTAATGGCAAATACTTTGGATCATATATATGAAAGCTTCAAAATATAAACAGTCTGGGCTAAATACTTAAACATGGTGCGATCTGACTTTTACCAACCTTCTGTAATAAGCATGCATGCCTGTCTGTTAATTAGAGGATATTTATGAATTCATTTTGGTTTAAAAGTTTTAAAAGTTATTCCCTAATTTCCATTGTAGATCTTGGATTACTGGGGGCCTAGCAAGAAAGTTCTGGGTGACATGAATTTCTTAAAGGATCTCAGAGAGTATGACAAGGATAACATTCCAGTAAGTGTCTGATAAATGTCTTTTGAGTAATGAAATCTGCCTCCAAAAACATGTATAGAAGATACTACACACAAGGGGCAAATTCACATTGGGCTTTCATGGAAATAAATTGCATGGGGAAGAGGAAATTGTGTCAGCACACAGCACTTTGCAATCTCAGTTATTCTGAGGGCGTTTAGGAGCAAGTGCCATCTGAGAAGTGAATGACACTGTCCAAGAAGGGTGCATGGCCAGGACAGACTGTAAAGATGGTGATTCAACGCCTCCTCTCAGTGGCTCCTTCCAGTGGTGCCTCCTATGGCATTCCAGCAGGATTTAGAGTTATCCCTCAGTAGGTACTCTGTAGGAGATGTCTGTACCACTGCCCTGATAGCTGCTTGAGTGAAAATTTCTGTACCTAGATTTACCCAGCTCAAAAATACATAAGTAACATCTCCTTGTACCAGCTTTACTACATCAGTCCCTTTATGTTTACCAGAGAAGCTATGACAAAATTAGGTCTGGCATAATACATTTCATTTAGTTTTGAAAGGACTAAATATATCAGTGGAAAAAATTGTTTGTCTGAAAAATAGATTAAATCTGACAGTGTGGATAACGTGGTATGATTATATGCCCCAAAATGTACAAGGGCGCAATATAAAGATGTGACCTCTGCCTGCAGGGAACTTATTGTCTAAGAGCCTGATCCTTATAAGTTGCTGAGTACTTAGTATCTTACAAGATTGGGCCCAGAAATAGGCACAGGCTGTGTAATTCATTCACAAACTCTGGCTGAAGATCCAGTCTTCGTTCAGTAGAGATAAGTTTGGGGATCATCATTAAAAAGCTTTCCTGAAGTAAGTAAATTCTAAGCAAGAATATAAAAGAAGAAAGGGAATGCATTTGTTTCAGAAGAAGGGGCAACTTGAAGAAAGACACAAAGGATGATGATCTGACTAGGAGAGAAACTTGGTAAGAATGTAGACATTTAGAAAATCAGAGAAACAAATTAGGGCTGGACTCTGTCACATTTACCCATATTGAGTAATTTTTTAGTGATTTCAATTGATCAACTTGTGGAGTTAAGGTACTGTTCGGCATGGTAAGGGTGGCAAAACTGGGCCTTAGATAAATAAAGTTTTCCTATGGCTGTAATGTTTTTCTCATGTAGGTGACTGTCATGCAGAAGATTCGTTCTGAATATCTGACTAATCCTGAGTTTGATCCACCTAAGGTGGCTAAAGCATCCTCTGCAGCTGAGGGTTTGTGTAAATGGATTATGGCTATGGAAGTGTATGACAGAGTTGCTAAGGTATGTTTTGATACCAGTCCTGAAAACTCCTGTTGACTTTAGTGGACACTACATACACTTGAGGACTACAAGACTAAGCTATTTATTATGATTGCAGTTAAACTGAAATAAAATTTTACTGGAAAATAAATTTAGGACAGATATATTTTCAAATTTAATGGAGGACTTGGAGTACTGTGAAGATGAAAATAACTGTCAGATTTGATGAAGATAAGATATGTTTTTACTGAAGCAGTATACAGATTAAAATGAAGTACTATAAAGTTTGTCAAAAAAAACTATAATTATACTTTAATTTCTGTTTATACTATAAAAAAGAATATCTAAAATTGTGATGCAGGAGGTCCATGAGGAGTGGGTGGTCTACATAATTAAATATTTTGAGAATCAAGCAAGGAAAAAAAGAGGTGTTGAATGGAGAGAGTCCATGCAAGAGATTTTCTCTTACGGAGAAATCCAAAGAATTAAATAGTTGAGGAATCTCTGCCATAGGGTACACACGCTGCTAAATAGAACAAAAATATACTAGAAAACAGTATACATTATACTAGAAAACCATGAAAAATATTTGTATGTTATTTTTTCTTCAAACAATATAACCTAAATTGCCATCTGTTAATGGGTATTGAAAATCAAATTATAAATCAAGTAATATTTTTAGCCAATGGATGGTACTTTGGAACGATATTGTTTTGGGGGCGGTTGTATTCTTTTTTGTTTGTTTGTTTTAATTTTTAACTTATTTCTGCTTTAATCCTTGTTTATCTCAGTTTGGTAAATCTTTTTTATCAGTGGTACTAGCATTGCTGCTATAATAATAATGTAAGGTGTCCAATGATGGACATAAATTTATCACAAGCATCAATACAATAAGTTTTCTGCCTTGGTAATGCAACTTCATTTAGTCATTTAATACAATAAGTTTCTGAGCCAGTTTAATTTTAAATATTTATTCAAGTAATTTAGGATGAATATACGTTGTTAGTTGGCTATGCTTCCTAATATTATAAAATATTCTCTTCCTTACCTTGGAATATTGATCCAAAGTGTTACATATAGAACTTCATACATCAGTAAACCTGTACTATATGGATTTAGCATCCCTGCATTAATTGTAATTGAATAGGTGGTTGCTCCCAAAAAAGCCCGTCTAGGGGAGGCCCAGCAGTCCTTAGCAGAAACTATGGCATTACTGAATCAGAAGAGAGCTGAACTTGCAGAAGTGGAGAATCGTTTGGCAAGATTGCAGCAAACCTTTGTTGAGAAAACTGAAGAAAAAGCTCGTCTAGAATTCCAGGTGGATCTGTGTGCTAAGAAACTAGAAAGAGCAGAGAAGCTGATTGGAGGACTGGGTGGAGAAAAATCAAGGTCAGGTATAAATACAAATGCTCATTCGAACAAGCATCAAAAAGTAGACGCAAAACCTGAGCTTTAAACTTTTGCATCCATGTGTCCTCATTTGGGAACTGAGGCAATCAGGTCCTTCAAAGATTGTCAAAAGACTCAATATTGTGATGTAAAAAACACTCGCCAAAACTCTTGAGGCAGTCTTCAAAGCAATATTTAAGGGCACAAACACAATGTTTTAATTATTTATTTGCAATTCACCTTTAACATAAAGGGAAAACGCTTCTTGTGTTGATGATGTACTCTTGTTAATGCTACCAGTGTAAAGGTTTTAACTTCTTTTATACGGTATCTTTGCTTATCTGTAGATGGTGTAATGCTGCAAATGATCTTCAAAATACATATGATAATTTGACAGGAGATGTTCTGATATCAGCTGGAGTGATAGCTTATCTGGGTGCTTTCACTAGTGCCTTTCGACAAGAGTGTACTAAAGACTGGAGCAAGTTGTGCAAGGTTAGAAAGTTTATCTTAGATTTAAATAATATCTTTCATCCCAACGGATTCCAAAGTGCTTTGCAATCTGTGGGCAAAATCCTGAAATTTCTAATTTTGTATTTGATGTCTACTTAATATAAAATGATATTAAAGTCAGTGGTCTAAATTTTGCTGATTTACACTTCCATAAATCTGGAGTAATTCACTGAATTCAGATTTACTCAAGGTTTACATTGGTGTACCAGAAATGATCTGATGCTGACCTGTTGACTTCTGGGAGAGTTTCACATGAGTAAAGACTAAGTAATGATTGAGAGGACTTCAGAAATTGGACTTAAATAAATAAAACAATCACTTTAAAAACTAAAATGCAGCCACATTTAAGATGAATGGCACAATGCTAACTAGTCTGTCCAACCCAAGCACAAACCAAAAGAATTTTTGCAAATTTAGCTATCCTGATAAAAGCCCCGTCCCTTCAAGTAAAAAGTAAAAGCCCTTCAAGTAAACCATTTAAATAAACCATTTTAAACATGACCATGTTTGAGATTGTGATCCTTTGCTGTTTCCAAACCTACATTTTGAATCTATAAATATGAAACATTTTTATGCAAACACGTTAAGCACTGTTAAACTGTGCTACTTCCCTTTAAAACATTTCAAAAGTGGTTTCATGAAAAGGGCTTGCATACTTGCAGAATGAAATATCAAGTCACAATCTAAGGCCCTGATTCTGCAAAGGGATTTGCTCAGATGGACCCTTACTCCCATACAGCATCCTGCGGATTTCAGTCAGATTCCATGGGGCATTTATTTGCAGTACTAGAGCCTGAGGTATGGTGGATGGCAAGGTGGAAGATAAAGACTTAGGCTGTGATCCTGCAAAGAGGCCAATAGAGCTAACACAGGACCAGAATGTTCCCTTTGCAAGATCAGGGCCTTTCAACTTCCACTTTGTTGGTAGATGTTGCTAGCCCTACCTTCTCTTAGGTCCCAATTCTGCAAATAGATGCACCAATTTTGACCTATGTACCTGTACAGAATATCGTTGTTCCACTGAAGTCAGTGGTATTTCTCATGGGTGCAGAGGTCTGTGGCAGCACATATATTTGTATAGCTGGTGCTCTACTGAAGAAATTATTGCTGCACAGTACCTGTTTATGCTTTTTTAAAAGAGACAATTGTACCATAGACTTGATTTAGGTAAGTAAGTAACGATGAAGTAATATGTAACTGACCAGCATTAGAAGAGTGCATTGTTATTAATCGGAAATGTAAATACAAAATAAATAAACAAAAGTTGGGAAAATTTTCTTGCAATTTAAAGATTTCCAGATGACTCTGTTTTTCCCACTACATCACAGTGTGTAAGTTATCATCACACAGCATATTACAAAAGGGTAAAAAAGAATACCTTGAGAACTAGAAAAAAAAAACTTGAGAAAAATCCCACAAAATCTCGGCCAAAATTGGGGAAAGTCACCACAAAATTTCTACTAAATTGGGAAAAATGTTTCCATTTTCTGCAAAAGTCAATCGTCCCCCCAAGATTTTCTCTCCTTGAACACAAGCCAATTTTTAAAGTCAGTTGTGAATAAATTAATACTTTTACCTGAAGCAGTATTTTAACAGAATATAAAGAAATAAAGATTTTTTTTTTCAGAGCAAAAATATCCCTTGTTCTGAGAACTTCTCTTTGAGTAAGACCCTTGGTGACCCAATAAAAATCAGAGCCTGGAATATTGCTGGATTACCAACAGACAACTTTTCAGTTGACAATGGTGTGATTGTTGACAACTCCAGGCGTTGGTAGGTAACAAAGAAGCTAATAATTTACTAAAACAAACTGAGATTTGTATACTAGACACAGAAAGGCTGCATAATCTTCCCCTCCCAAACCCTTCAGTGGAACTTGAGAAGGCTTTGTTCCTCACAGGATCAGACCCAATGTTTCCAATGGTTGAAAGTTTTCCTTCCAGAATATTACAGATAACTTTTTCATCTTTAAATAGAGTTGTTGAATTTTATATTGTGATTAAATTTACTTCTGGATTATCCCCTATTTTCTGTGTCTCTATTGTGTACAATGACTTCACATTGCAAAACTATTAACTAATAACACAGATTGGTATAAGTCTGGTAATTTCTTCTTTTTTACAGTTGTAGAAACATAGAAGGCAGAAGGGCATTTTTGACAGTTTTAATAAATATTTTTCTTGTGAGCCATTAAATATATAAACCACAATATAGAAAAACCGAGAATCAGGTTATACACACATTTCAAGGTCCTATTGCTACCACACTCAACTTCAGCTTTGCTCTTTGTCATGTTTTAGAGACTGGTATATTGGATGAAATTAACTTCTGTGCTGAGAGTCAGCACAAAGATTTTTGTTATCGAAGTCCGATCTAAGCCTTATTTTGAGGACTTATGTCCCACTTAAATACTGTAGAAGCATTAGGAGTGCACAGAAGTGAATTTCAATCAGTAAGAAAAACACTGCAAATTGCAGTAATAATGTTCTATTATTAATTCTTTTCTGGAACCTGAATGTTGCTGTAAGGCTGCGCAAGACATTGTTAAGGTAGAGTGCTAAGGACGCTCTCATCCTTGACTCCAAGAAAGGAAGGGGTGCTCATTCCCCCCCCCCCACTCCTGGGAGGGAAAGGGTGCTTATTTCCCCCCAACTCCTGGGAAGGAAAGGGTGCTCATTTCCCCCCCACACTCCTGGGAAGGAAAGGGTACTTTCGGCCACTGTTATCAGTCTCTGCCCTGTTATCGCATATTTCACATGCCGGAGTAATTGGTTCTCACTGTTGCTCGCCTTGTAATGAGACACCTGCTTGCATTGTGTAATGCTAACAAGATAGAAACAAGGTATTAGTTATTCATGAGGTATGCATGAGATGCAAATGTTTCTGTTATTTCTCTGCCTGTGTGCCCACGTGCAGTGGGCTTCATCCCAAGCATTGCTCCGGTGCGTCGGGCTTTCCCCGTCTCAGTGGCAGCAACGAAGGGAGCCCCCATTGCAGGTGTGCCACTTTTGCCTTCAATAAACTCACTACTTCTGTTCAACAGCTGTGTGTGTGCCTTGTTTCTACGGGACACCGAGTATACTGCAACAGTTGCCTACAGGAAGAAAGACACTCAGATACTATTTATATCCCTTCATTGATCCTCCATTGAAATTAAAACAGCCTGCCTGTGGGATACACTAAACATGTCTGACAGCTTTTGTGCTAAAAGCTTTTGCTTCCTTATAAAATACATATTTATATATATATCTTCAGTTAGTGCAAGTGAGTACAGCTCCATTGAAAGGAACTACACCCACTTACACCATTCAAGGTATCAGCCCTATTAGTCTCAAATTACTGGTGGTTATTGTAAAAAAAAACAAAAAATATTGCAAAACTCACATAATAATAAAAAAATCTAAAAAAATCAAAATTCCAAAGGAGAAATACAATGAAGCTGTCAAAAGTTCTGAAATCTGACCTGTGTTTTTTTTAAAAAAATCATAAAATCATCTTCATGGCTTTTAAAAGAATTCTGATATTTCTGTTCAAATTGTGACTATAATACTAAGCCAGTGGATGTTCATTTCTTAAAATAATACAGTCACAAAGTATCATGTGTCACTTCTTTCCAGCTAGTCCATAGCAGAAATAATTTCAAATTTACAAAAAGTCATATGTACTGAGCAAGTTCTTTGTACTGTACATTCTAGGCCATTAATGATTGATCCCCAAGGTCAAGCCAATAAATGGATAAAGAACTCAGAGAAAGAAAACCAGTTGAGTGTTATCAAGTTCACAGATACAGACTACATGAGAACTTTGGAGAACTGCATTCAGTTTGGCACTCCACTTCTGCTAGAAAATGTTGGGGAAGAACTAGACCCATCATTGGAACCCCTACTGCTTAGACAAACCTTTAAACAAGGTACAAGAAAATTAGTTATGAGCCCAGATAACATATATAACAATCTGTTATATCAGCTAATTTTTTTTTCTTTCTTTGCTTTTGCTGCTTATGATCAGAGGAAGGTAATTTGATAACCTTCTTAAGATGATTTTTACTTTTTAATAAAGTTCATAAATGTCATATTATGATTTCTTACTTGCAAACTTCATTATGCAGCGGTGATATATTTAAATATGGTAGGTTTGACCCTGCAAAGGTAAAACTCCCATTGACTCTGAGTAGCTTTTTTGTGAAGTGTTACAATATGCTGTGTAAGGCTAGATATCTTATTTATAAAATATATTTTAACTTAGTAGGCTGTATTATTTATTCCATTACATCCTAAGTTAAGAAAAGTTATTATGGTATTTTACAAAAGTTGAAATTTTTCATGAAAGTGTTATCTTCTCAAAGTCATATGATGATGAAGAAAAGGTCCAGTTTTAAGGTGGGAATCTCCTTTTTTAAAAATTATATCCTTTCTTTTCCAAGTGATGAAAGGTGTGAAAAGTCAATAAGGGAGAGAAAAAGAGTGAGTAGAGGGAGCTGAACGCTGAATTTTCTTGTTTAGTTTTCAAAAAGAAACCAGGATGAAATCCTGGCTCCACTGAAGTGAGTGGTAGTTTTAACATTGACTTATATGGGGCCAGGACTCACCTTGTTTCCAGCTATTACTATTTGAGGTTACTTGATTTACTTTTAACAAGACTTTTGCTTTGACTTGGTCACAAAAGTAATATTTTTTGCATAAATAATTGAGGTAAGCCAATACATAACTTGCACTGTGATGTTTTCTTGAGATGCCCCGGATTATGAGTCACTTTGTTACCACCCTGCCCCTAGCGTGTGGGAGTTTATCTTATGATATCTGGGTGTCAGCCCTTGTACACTGCCAGCCTTTCAGCCACTCACATTCTCCTCAGGACTCTGCTAGTTCTATTTTGATTCGCAGGTTAATGATAGGTACACCCCAAGCCCCAAGCCCTCTTTGAAGAACTTTCCCCTATTTCATGCAGCCCCTGTCATTGGATACTCACAATAACTACCAAGTAAGCTGTCCTCAAGGAGACAGTGTACATGTATGGGAGGGTTACGAGTCAGGATCAGTTCCGTTAGTGTAATCTGTTTATGGTGAAAACCAATACACATTTATTAACACAGAACAATCACATGAACAAATATTTGTCTTCTGAACTTTAGGGGGCATGGATTGCATCAGGCTTGGTGAGACTGTTATTGAGTATTCGAATGATTTCAAATTTTTTATTACAACAAAACTAAGAAATCCACATTATATGCCTGAACTGGCTACAAAAGTTTCTTTACTCAACTTTATGATAACACCAGAGGGACTTGAAGACCAGCTACTAGGTATTGTTGTTGCAAAAGAGAGGTATGTGTTTGCAATAAACAAATAGGCAAATGAAATATTCTAAACAGGAGACTTTGGAAGCAATTAAGAGAAATGTTCATAATAAAATGGGGCAATTGTTAATGATTCTAAATGTTTTTTCATAACAACTACAAACAATACTGGTATTCTAGCTGTCTTATTTAAGATATTTCTAGGGGGTCCATCACTATAGTATGTGCGAGTGATCTGAGATATTGGAAAAGTGTTTTATTATTTAACATTATTACTGAGCAACCATGATTTGTTTTCTGATATGGCTTCCTGACAATCCAGCCTACTGATTTTGCACGTGCAAATGTGGATATTTGATTAATAAACTGCATTTTTACTTTTCTATGAAGGAAGGACATGGTAGCTCTGAAACTGTTTCTAGTTCTTGTCTAAACTCAAAATAGAGACATATTTAATTGGATTTCCTGGGTTTCTGATCATTCAAACAAACACAGAACTGCCCACTCACATATACTAGATTCACTTGCTAAAAAATCTTAATACATTTAATGTAAGTTCCACATCACAAATTCATGCAGTGCATCAGCTGTATAAAAATACTCAAAAATAAGAATTACATGTGTAGTAATTAAAAATTAGGATTAACTGACATTTTCTGAAGTCTGGATATAAAATTTTAGGCAAACATTTTCAAACATAAAACTAACCTGAAGTTTTGCACCTAAGATCATATGTAGGCACCTAAATAAGTGGTCTGATTTTCTGGAGCTGAGCTCTGAATCAAGTCAAGGATTTAGGGGCCAAATTCTATGGTGACTGAAATCCTGTGCAACTCTATTGATGTTAGTACGAAAGCTCTGGGTATAAGCATAGAATTTGACCCCCAAGAACTTAACTTTAGGCACCCAGGTTTCAAAGTGTTGGCCTTAGTGTCTTGATAAAATTGAGAGACTAGAGAGGATTGACACTAATGTAGTTCCAGTATAACTGTATAGCTCATTGATAAAAACTGCATTAATGGAATGCTAAGATCCTGATACAAACCTACCAAAATCAAGGGGTAAGGTTTCTGTGACACTAATACTACATGATCATATAACATGAACAATGTGATCTACTTAGGTAAATATTAATTTTTATTGATAACTATATGCAGGTATCTGAATATGTAACAATCCTAGCATAAAAGGTAAACTTTGGGTGTATGTTTTGGTTTTTAGACCAGAATTAGAAGAAGAGAGGAATGCTCTCATCCTTCAGTCTGCAGCCAATAAAAAACACCTAAAGGAAATTGAGAAGAAAATTTTAGAAACCTTACAGTCTTCCGAAGGGAACATTCTGGAAGATGAGAGTGCTATCATGGTCTTGGACTCTGCTAAAATAATGTCTAATGAGATCACCAAAAAACAACAGGTAAGCAATGTTAGATTTTCTTTTCAAATTCAGTGGTTATTGTATACAGTACCTAAAAGCTTGCTTTCTGCCAGGAAAACTGAATTAGAAGCAAAATTCTATGCTTATGAATGGAAAAGATCAATTTATAAGAAAAAGAAAAACTGTTGAGCAAATGCTGAAATCCTTGTTCATGGTTAGATCAGTCCTTAGGCAAAATATCCATCTTGAAAGGCAGTTGTGCCTGAATAAGGATTGAGTAAAAGGTAAGGCCTTCAGGATTTGGCCCTATATTAATGTAGTTGTAAGGGTCTAATTTTTAAATGAACAAAAGCTAGTCTTTTAAGGGAGACAGTAATGGTCTAGCAAGAGACATGGGACTGGGAGCCAGAAGTTCCAAGTTCTACTATTGTAAATGCCTCTGACTCACTGCATGGCCTCTTTGAAGTCAGTTAACCTGTCTGTGTGTTAATTTTCCCACATATGAGAATAATAATACCTTTAGGACAACATAGAGGAGGCTGAGTGGATTAATTAATATGTGTAGTACACTGAAGATGGGAAATTATATATACGTGTAAGCATAGTGGGCCAGATTGTTGCCCAGTTGGAAAAACCTGCATATGGAACATGAAACATCTTGACTGCCCATTATATGAGTTTTCTCTGAATTATATTGTTAGTAGGCGGTGTACCATGCTAAGAAAATGGCAGAGGGTTTGCCCTCTAAATTTGCAGATTTTCTGAAATAAAGTGACATGCTACAATACCTTCTTATCTTCCATGGCTCTTGAACAACATTCTTTGAAGGGTCCACTGTGAGGATAATCTGCATCATATAGTGCAGGGACTCCCCATTTGAGGAGGGATTGGGAAAGTGCAACAGAGTGATATTCTCCCAGTCTCAACTGTCCTGCCCAAGACCTCCTCCTCCTAAGTCAATGAGGCTAATTTTCTCAGAATCTGCACAGCAGGACTTATTTAGGTTTGGAGTAGTGGATAAAAAGTACCATGGAGCCAGAAAGGTTTTCCCCTCGACAACCCCTGGCTTAGCACTTGTCTATACGGAAAATTTGTCCAACAGATTTCCAGCAGTATAATCATACCAGAATAGGTATGCTGGTGAACTCCCTGTTATAACATGTCAAAGCAGAGTATTTATACTGGAATAAAGTTACAGTACTTTTATTTCAGAATAGTGTCTCCATATGAGGAATTATCCCGGCATAAATACAGCAGTATAAATATACGATTACCATTCTGCTGATCAGTTTCCTCATGTAGTCAAGCCCTAAGCGCCTAACATGCATTAAAAATGGAGGAGAATGATCTCGTTCACAGTCATGTGTTAGAGCCGTGTAGGGCTCCCTCGCCCTTCCAATCGGAGGGAGACCCCTCGGGCCGGTCCGAACCGGCCGGATTCAGGCTCTGGGAAGGACTGGTGAGCAACTCAGTCCCGAGATGCAGCCAGGGCCTGGACTTGCCAGGGGTCAGGTAGCCGGTGGCAGCCAAACAGCAGCCTTTAGAGGGCTGGCTCTAGTCTGGGCGAGGCACAGGCCGCCAGCAACCACACAGTCTTTCAAGGGCTGGGGCCTGGGCTTCAGGGCACAGGCAGCCAGCAAGCAATAAACAGTCTTTAGAGCTGGGGCCTGGGCTTCAGGCTCAGGCAGCCAGCAGGCAAACAACAGTCTTATGAGGGCTGGCTCTAGCCTGGGCTTCAGGGCACAGGCAGCCAGCAAGCAATAAACAGTCTTTAGAGCTGGGCCCTGGGCTTTGCTCAGGCAGCCAGCAGGCAGTCTGGGAGGGCTGGCTATAGCCTGGGCATGGCACAGGCAGCCAGCAAGGCAAACAGTCTCAGAGGGCTGGGGCCTGGGTTCAGGCTCAGGCAACCAGCAAACAAACAGTCTGGGAGGGCTGGCTATAGCCTGGGTATGGCGCAGGCAGCCAGCAAACAACAAACAGTCTTTAGGGGATTTCCGTGGTCAGGGTAGGGGCGGCGGACTCAGGGAGTGGGTACCTCTGCTGTCCAGTCAGAGTCCGGTTCCTCCGGATACACGGCGGTGGGTACTCCAGGCCAGTCGTCCTCGGCGTCAGGAGTTGGAGCGCAGTGCAAGCTCGAGTCGCCTCCAGGCAGCAGCAGGTCCAGCGGAGTGTCCTTCTCCTTCCCTGCTTCTCCTCCTTCTGGGCTGCAGGGCTGGCCTTTTATAGTTCCGCCCTTGTACTTCTGGCGAGGCGGGCGGAGCGGTCTTGGCTCCATCCTCCAAGGGGTATCCCCAGCTCCCTCGCCCTCCCAATTGGAGGGAGACCACTCGGGATCACTACAAGCCCTATTGTTCTAAAGCAGGGGTCGGCAACCTTTCAGAAGGGATGTGCCAAGTCTTTATTTATTCGCTCTAATTTAAGGTTCCGCGTGCCAGTAACACATTAATGTTTTTAGGAGGTCTCTTTCTATAAGTCTTTAATATATAAATAAACTATTGTTGTATGTAAAGTAAATAAAGCTTTTTAAATGTTTAAGAAGCTTCATTTAAAATTAAATTAAAATGCAGAGCCCCCCCAGACCAGTGGCCAGGACCTGGGCAATGTGAGTGCCATTGAAAATCAGCTCGCGTGCTGCCTTTGGCACCTGTGCCATAGGTTGCCTATCCTTTTTTCAGTAACATTAATGTTTTTGTTGCATTGGAATTCATCCTTTTGATATGCTTAAGAAATACATAATAGGGAAAAGGGGTATTTTCAAAAAGCTGACAGGCTTACAGGTATCTACAGGTATCTAGACTGCAGAGAACTAGAGCTGTAAACTTTGTTTTAACAACATATTTATGAAAAACAACTACCCTTCCCTATGTATACATTATTCTCTTTGATACCAATGAGAATTAAGTATGCATTGGTAGTGACTAGACCTCTTTGAATTATCAAAGACTTTACAGCAAGAAAATATCAGTGATTCTGTGTTTTATCTGTTGTTGGCTTTATATACTCCATTTGTTAGCACTTAGCTACATTAATACTATAATATATACCGACAAGTAAGAAACAATCCTTCTCTCTTTATGTTTGCTATATTCTAAGTTATTTAATTTCATATAACATATTTTATAAAAGGCAAATATATTGTTAAATATTTTCTTCTGGAATGATTCTACATGAGCAATTTGAAATCCAGTCATATTTCACCAGACATTAATGGTGAAGTCTGATGCACCTGATGCAGAGGGACAAGCCTGAATGGTTGTGCCTGGTTTTGTCTTGTTCTTGACTACCTGAGGCACCAGTACTGCAATGAGCTCTGTGGGGGAAGATCATGAGGTCAAGGGGTCTTTGTGAGAGTGCAGGGTTCCACCCGTCCAGGGCTTATTTGAGGGTTAGGGCCTGAGACTATAAGTATTTGGGAGCATGGAAGGTGTCTTACTCTGTGCTTATAAAGTGTCATATACATTTATTTTTAATAATGATAGTATATACTAATAAATTCTTTGTGTAGAACGGAAAATATGAGGAGAAAATCTTTTACAATATTGGTCATTTTGTTTAGATTGCTGAGAAAACAGAAATTAAAATAGCAGAATCTCGAGAAGGCTATAGACCAATTGCAAAGCATTCATCGGTGCTCTTCTTTAGTATTGCAGACCTAGCTAACATCGACCCCATGTACCAGTACTCTCTCAGTTGGTTTGTTAATCTCTATATCAACTCTATTCATGACAGGTAAGAACTTATTTCTGAGTCAAAATACCATATATTTCTTTAGTTCTCTTCTGATCAACAGTTCCCTCCATTTAAAGTATTTACCTCACTGTATTAGG
The DNA here is from genome assembly GCA_007922305.1 of Dermatemys mawii. Lineage (NCBI taxonomy): Eukaryota > Metazoa > Chordata > Testudines > Dermatemydidae > Dermatemys > Dermatemys mawii. The sequence continues at coordinate 6,258,865 of ML677372.1, read as the reverse complement.
CTTTCCACTTCTGTTTTTCCTCATTGAGGCCCTGTATTTTTGCACCTGCAGTTTTATAGAAACATATATTAGTAAGTCTCTGTACTGGTTGCCCACAGCGCAGCTAGGATGTGCTCAGGTCCCCTAATATGCAGATCAGATAGGAGGTCCAAGTTGTGGTGAGGAACCATCAGCCACTTACTCTGCCGTTTTTAAACACAGACTCTCCAAACACAAAACATATTTTATTAAGAGAAGCAATATGATTCTTAGCTTCCAAGTGGACAGTTCTCCACCACAAGCACTCTCCTTAATATGTCATACAAAGGCACTCCCTATGCCAATCTGCTGTGGTTTTATTTGTAGAGGATTCCAAATCTGGGGTTGAAATAGAACCCATAATGCATGGTGAGAGTGCCACTACCTGAGTACAACTGAGATTTCAATTAATCATTTTGGCTGGGATATTCCAAGGAGCCTAAGGGAGCTTGCTGCCCAACTCCCTTTGGATGCAGTTGTTTGCCTAGTTCTTTTAAGTGCTTTTGAAAACTCCAGCCCTAATCTATATCCCACCAAAACCTTTCAAAGAGCTTTGGATTTCTTATGTTGAGTCAGGCAACTAAATATGTACAAATGTTCTTTTTTAGTAACAAATCCAAAATTTTGGAGAAGCGTCTTCGATACCTAAACGACCACTTCACATACAACCTATATTGCAACGTATGTCGCTCATTGTTTGAGAAGGATAAGCTGCTGTTTTCCTTTTTACTGTGCTGCAATCTTCTCATGTAAGTTTCATCTTTTTTCTAGCATCTCATAATGCAAGACAATGATTTTTCATAGATTGAAAGTATTTACAAATAACAGAATACTTAGGCGGCACATATGGTGATATCTTAGTCTTTAGGGCCTAGTCAAGAAATGTGAGTGCTTTTGCTCCCATTGAAATCAATGGTTTTGTCAGCGATTAGGGTTGGAAGATGAGGCCTCCAAATGTCTGATTAATGTCTTCCTTTTATGTCTTTATGGTACCCTTCAAAGGAGTGGATGATGTTATCTAATAATAATACAATGTGAAAAGTTGCCATCATTTTAAATATAAAGTTTAAGGTAAAATTCTCCAAGTGAGAGGCCTGTCTTTCTGTCAGTTTTGTGGGGCATGTCACTCCCTCTTTCTTAAGGAGCCTTTCTTTTTTCCATCTCCCCCTTTGTCTCTGCTTTTCCTTTCACCATGCGACCTAGACCTAGATTCTGCACTCTAGCTGACTGGCTATGCTGCTGCTTATGCACAATGTAGTTTGTATCTGTGGGCACTGAGGAAAGAAAGGAAGGCACACAGGCTACTTGGAAATATCATAATCAGTTATTACGTGCATACATTTTTAATAATCAAGCTCACCAGCAATATTAATTTATATTGCAGGGGTCGGTCTTTCGGAAGTGGTGTGCCAAGTCTTCATTTATTCACTCTAATTTAAGGTTTTGCGTGCCAGTAATACATTTTAACGTTTTTAGAAGGTCTCTTTCTAGAAGTCTATAATATATAACTAAACAATTGTTGTATGTAAAGTAAATAAGGTTTTTAAAATGTTTAAGAAGCTTCCTTTAAAATTAAATTAAAATGCAGAGCTCCCCTGAATGGTGGCCAGGACCCTGGCAGTGTGAGTGCCACTAAAAATCAGCTTGTGCGTAGGTTGCCTACCCTGTTATATTGCCTAATTGTAAACCATATGAATGCTAACATCTTATGCATCATATCCACACTGTCTTCCACACTGCCTTATGCATGGGAGGCCTTTCTTGAGCTGATATGTAAGGCCATAACCATGTCCTCTTCTGCATTCTTCCTCGAGATCCATTTTGCCATGACACAGGAAATCAGCCAATGATTGATGAGTAGGCTGGGACACAGATAGCAGTAGCTGAGACTTTTTATAAGTAAAAATAAGTGAATTGTAATACATTTGATTGTATCCTTCTTCCCTTTCCCTTAATTTGTCATTTCTCCTTATAATGTTTGTAAATTGCATAGCACAGTGAGGCCTTGAGACCTTAGATGCTATAGCAATATGAATGTTGTAAAATAAAAATGGAACATAATTTATTTAAAACAGCTTTTTCTTTATACTACTTCAAAATGCATTTTTAATATAACTGTGTATTGCTTACAAACTATTTTGGCTTTCTTCTGAATTTAGGGATAGGAAAGAGATAGAACAACAGGAATTTATGTTCCTGTTAACTGGAGGAGTGGGTCTCAAGAACAAATACAAGAATCCAGATCCATCTTGGCTACAAGATAAGAGCTGGGATGAACTGTGTCGTGCAAGTGATTTCTCAGCTTTTAGAGGACTGAGGTATAGTAAAAATCCATTATGAAATTACAAAAAACTACACTGAGTGAAGTATGTTGCATACATTTAAGCAATATTTCTTAGACTTTTTCAGACTTTGCCCGAATATCAATGTGATATTAATACCTGTTCAACATACTGTGTCTTAGCTTCAGAAGTGATTCCCTGTTTGTCACACAAGTTGCTCAGGAGGTTAATTAATTAGAAGGTTATTTCATGTTTTATTCAATTAATTATCAGAATTATTCCAATCAATTCCCAGATAAAGAACTTACCTTTCTGGAGTGGATTGTATTACTCTCCCTGTGAAGTTCCTTCCTTGTAGAAGAATCTTACTTTGAAAAGGAGGCAGGTGTAGCCAGGGGGAGTCCCTAATAGCAGAACTCTGTTGCAGGTGTAAGGGAGGAGACACCAGGGTAAAATTGTGGCCCCACTGAAGTCAACAGGAGTTTTGCCATTGATTTCAATGGGCTCATGATTTCACCTTAGGATTTTAGAGCAAGTGCAAAGACATAAGCCTTCCATATGAGTCTGCTGCAGATCCCAGGGTATCTGTGGGGTTTGGGAGTGGGCACTACAGATCATTTCATGGAGAATCAAACCCCATTCTCTGATAAAACAACCAGAGTTGTTTGGAGTTCTCCTTCCTTTAAATGTAAGTTTTACTGTGGGGAAGAGGACTAATATGGGGGGAACTGGACTAATATGAGATCCAGTCTGTCCACGAGATTCTTCTTCTTAAAATTTCCTTTGAATTCTTCTGTTGGGTAGTGATGTTTGTCACACACAAATATAGAAGAAATAGGGAGTTCACCTCCCAGTACCCATGAATCTCCTGAGATTCAAGCAGACCTTGGGGGTCCACTGGAGACCAAGGCCATACAGATGGAGGCTTTGTTGCTCCACACCAGCTTAAGCTGCCCCTCTCAATTCCCAGCGCAGAAGTCAGGTAAGAAGTTGTATAATATACATTTTTTTTTACTTGTTGAGAGGGGGATAATGCATATTGAATAGATTTTATTAATTATACTGCATATGATAATATTTCATTGTTCTTTATTTAATCAAATGAATTAATGAAAACCTAAACTCTAGGCATTTACAATAACAAATAATGCTTTTTGTTCTAGGACTCATATTTCTGAAAATGCTAGTGAGTGGCGTAAAATCTATGACAGCAAAGAGCCACACAATGTTCCCTTACCAAAACCATGGGATAAAACATTGAATGAACTACAAAAGATGATTATTCTTCGGTGCCTAAGATCGGACAAGGTAAAAGGACATGGAAATATTTGTTTATAAACAATTACTTGACATGTAGTACACTTTGATCATTGTTATGACAACTACAATGGAACCCCAGAATACCGCGCCCCGCTATAGCGCGAATCCACCTATAGCGCAGTACGCGGCTGGCTCCTGATGTTGGCGGCGGCCGCTGCTTTGATACAGCAGAGCCCCGCAATATCGCGACCCCGCCATTATCACGCTCGGGGTTTTTTTGGATCCCGATCATCGTGGTATTTCAGGGTCCCACTGTATGTTCTTTGAGTGCTTGCCCATATGTATGCCACTCCTAGTACTCACATGCCCCATGCCCTTGAAAGCCAGATATTTTGGCTAGCAGTATCTTTTGGGGCTGCTCATGCATTCTCAGTGTTCTTGTGCTCCTGTACCCACGGCATAAAGGATGGAGTGGGCCCAACTGCCCCTCAGTTCTTTTTTACTGCCTGTGGCTGTTAGACCTTGGTAGAGTCCATGCCGTGGTGCAATCAACAAATCTGAAGAGGAGACCAAGTTATTGGAGTGAGGTCAGCAACGCGAAAACACAATTCATTTGGTGTCTTTGGAGGAGTTATTTGGGAATTGGCAAGGTAGTGCAATGTAGCTGGGTCGATAAGTCCTAAGTAGTATGGAAATATTCAATATTCCAAGCTTTTAAATGTTAAATGAGCTCAAATTCCAAACCTAATAAGACTTCTACAAACTTAGTGTTAAAAATCGCAAGGCCCTGATTCACCCAGTGCAGGGATGGAGGGGAGGCAGTTTGCCCTTCTAAATTCTGGGACTGCTGAGTGGACAGTTTGGCCTCTTGTGCAGGATGAGGCAACCCTGAGTGCTGCCCTAAGTTGTTCCCTGGTTGCAATGGGCCATCTTGCTGCAGTGCAGAATTACTGTCCCTTTACTTTCTCTCTCTCCTGCCTACCACTTGCACTGTGAGTATTCTGCCGTGGACCCATGTGGATGTTTGTGGTCCCTTTATATTGGCACAGCTGGCACAAAGGGGCATCTGGGCAACCAAAGATTGTTCCCCAAGAGTGAATAGGAACTGTATACATTGACTGTGAAATATAGCTATTAAGTTGCTACATTATGAGCATCCATCTCACTGTTTGTATAATCATTTAGGTTATCATGAATATGAAAGATGATATGGTGTATCCAACCAAATCTGATTTTATGTTATATTTGTGCTTACCAGCATATTTGCTTTTTTAAACAGATTAGTCCAGCAATAACAATCTTTGTAACTGATAAACTGGGAAAGAAGTTTGTAGAGCCGCCACCATTTGATCTAACAAAAAGTTATTTAGATTCAAATTCAACAATCCCACTAATCTTTGTGCTGTCTCCAGGAGCTGATCCCATGTCTAGTAAGTATCCACTATGGGATATTTTCCTTTCTAAATCTTTGAATCAGTGACAGATAAAGACCTGTCAAAATGTTTAGTTTTTCAGATTAAGAGCCTGATTCTCCTCCTCTTTGCACTTTATAGAGTCATTTGCACCTGTGCCAAATAGGTGTAAAATACTACCAAATCAGACTGGTAGAATTTTGTCCTGCCGAATAAAAGGGATATGATTTTAAAATCAAATAGTTTGATGCATTGTAACAAAATTCTTATTGAAATAATCATTGTTTTGCGCTTTCAGATTTTAACGAAATAGTAGGATAGTTCTTTTTTATATCAAATATAAAGCAATCTTTTTAACTAACAAATGCTAAAAGACTGAGTGTTTCCTCCAAGGTCTCCTGAAATTTGCAAATGACAAACACATGGTAGGAAACAAGTTTCAAGCCATCTCCTTGGGACAAGGACAAGGACCTATAGCTACAAAAATGATTAGAGAAGGAATGGAAGAAGGGACCTGGGTTTGTTTACAGAATTGTCACCTTGCTGTCTCTTGGATGCCTATGCTAGAGAAAATCTGTGAAGAATTTAATACTGATACCTGCCATCCATTCTTCAGACTTTGGCTTACCAGTTATCCATCACCAAAGGTACTTTTATTTCCAGTGGCTCTAATTACACATTTAATGATAATGTTATGTAATAAACTATTTTGTATTCCACGATAGGATAACAACAGTGCAATTTTGGCTTGGATTTTCAAATATGAACACACAAAGTAGGTGTACATTTAAAAAAACCCCTCTAATTAAAGGATTGTTCTGAATATACATATATAATCAAAATACACTCCGTATATATTAGAACAGAATGTAGACATGCTCTTTTCGTGAAGAAATAATGGTGTTTTCTGCCCTATAGATATGTTTTATTACCCACAAGTACCTTTGTTTTTTTTAAAAGGAGAAAGTTCCTAAGTCTATTTAATTTTGCTCTAAGTCTAAGTCCAGATTTTTGCTGTTGACTATGTTTGGATCAAATCCTGATGAAACACTCTATGTTGTAGAAATGTACTATTTTTTAGTGAAAGTCCAGCTCCTTGCTTTCATCTAATAGTGTAAATATCAACATTTTCAAATTTGAATTTAGAAATATATAACAAAAAGCTTACATATATATATATATATATATATATATATATATAAGCCAATCAGGGACTGGCTGAATCCAGATAAAAACTTCCCAGTTAGTCAGGTGGGTTGTGGGTGTCAGGAGCTGTGGAAGGAAGTTATGCTGCTGGTGAGACTGAGTGGTGGACAACTTATCATACAGAAGGAAGGAGGCCCTGAGGTAAGGGTGAAGTGGAGTTTGAAGAAGCGGGGACTGCTGTGGGGAAGTAGCCCAGGGAATTGTATTGTGTTTTGTGGATAAAAGGTCAGCCATCTTAGCTGATACTATTAGGGTCCCTGGGCTGGAGCCCAGAGTAGAGGGCGGGCCTGGGCTCCCCCCTTTCTGCCTCCCCTAATTAGTCTCTGAGATTGGGAGACAATAGAGACTGTGCCAGGAAGGATAGCTTCTCCTCACTGGTTTGTGATGAAAATGGCTCAATAGACTGTGACCTTGTCTCCAGAGAGAGAAGGGCTCCACGGAGGGTCACAGTGAGCCACTGAGGCTAGTAAAAATCCTCCAGGAAACGCAGGATCCACGAAG
>ML677372.1:6040247-6250698 GCA_007922305.1 Dermatemys mawii | reverse complement strand
CTTTCTTTCTTTCTTTCTTTCTTTCTTTCTTTCTTTCTTTCTTTCTTTCTTTCTTTCTTTCTTTCTTTCTTTCTTTCTTTCTTTCTTTTATTAAAATCTTTCTTTTAAGAATCTGACTGCTTGTTTTCCATTGTGTAAGATCCTGGTTTTGGATCAGGCACGTCTCGCAGGATCAGGCGAGGCTTTTCTCTCAAGCTTCCCAGGGAAGGAATAAGTTTGAGGGGGTTTGTGGAAAGAGAAAGAGGGGCTTCAAGTGGCCTATATCCAATAGTTTTTTGAGACACTCTCACTTGATGGTGGCAGCATACCAGGTCCAGACACAGGAGAAGTCTGGAGGGAAAAGTTTTAACCTAAGCTGGTAAAATAAGCTTGGGGGATTATTTCTTTTTTCATGTGGGTCCCCACATCTGTACCCTAGAGTTCAGAGTGGGGAGGCAATCCTGACACCATGAAATATGAATCTGAAATGAAATCCCCAACTAGTCCTACCCTTGTGAGAATGGGGCATGAATGAGGCATGCTTCACCATGCCACTTATTTTAGCCTGTAGGCCACTCCTCCCAGCTCTTTACATGGGTTTGTGATATAAAGCTGCAATAAGTAAATGGAAACTGAAGAAAACAATGAAATGAGTTCCTTCCAGGCAAAATCTGAGAAAACAAACATCAGGGTCCCTCTAGCCCAGTGTTTCCCAAACTTTTTTGGCCACGGAACACTTTTTAGCCTGGTATATATTTATGGAACACTTATAATATTATTTTATAGTCATTTGGTTTTCAAATAAAAAAATTGTGTTATTTATACTCAAATATATTTTATTTTATAAAACAAAGCAAAAATACAAATTTTAAATAACAATAACCCTAACAATTTCCAACTGGAAAGTGCGTATAAAGTAGTACAAAAATCAAGTGTAAGAGTCAAAATTCTCTTTATGCCATGATATTCAATATGAGATCTATCAATAACTGGAAAAAGAGTTTTATGTTAAATTATAGTCATTCAAAAAGAGTTGTAAAATATGCTTCAGATATGCCAATTTTAAAATTTAAAAAAATTTAAAGACCCTTTTTAAAAATAACGATTCTTTCACGGAACACCTATTCACATTGTGCGGAACACCAGTGTTCTGCAGAACACAGTTTGGGAAACGCTGCTCTAGCCCATTAGTGAGACACATCTGCTAAACAAGTATAAGTGAGGGAGGTGGGATATTATTCTCCAGCCTCCCTAGAAAAGGGAGTGAAGGGACTTGGCGAGATTTTAGGGAAATAGGAACTCCAAGTGGTCCTTTTCCTGAACCTTTTTCTAAATCACTTGGTGGTGGCAGCAATCCTGTCCAAGGACAAGGGAAGGAATTTGTGCCTTGGGGAAGTTTTTAACCTAAGCTGGTGGAATATAAGCTTAGTGGGTCTTTCGTGCAGGTCTCTACATCTGTACCCCAGAGTTCAGAGTGGGGAGGGAACTCTGAGAGAGAGAGACTCTGCATATTCATGCTCTCTGCCCATCTTTCCCTTCTGCCTCTGAGTCCTACTGATCAAAAGACCTGGGGTTGCAGAGGAAGGAACTGAGGTGGCTGTAGTGTTATGCCCTTTTTATAACCTTGCCCAGGAACATTCTGTGCTCACTGAGGAGAGGGGCAAGAGAGATGTGAGAACTCCAACAAACACTGCTAGGTATAGTTCTACCATTCATTCTGCACCAGTCAGAGTGGGAGTATGCAGAGTCCATCTTGAAGAACTCCTGTTATAGATAAGTAACCTTCATTTCCTATGCCAATTTTAAAATTTAAAAAAATTTAAAGACCCTTTTTTAAAATTACAATTCTTTCACAGAACACCTATTCACATCGTGCGGAACACCAGTGTTCCACAGAACACAGTTTGGGAAACGCTGTTCTAGCCCATTAGTGAGATTATGCTTCATTTATGGGCTCTAGCCCATTATTATTTATTAGTAAATAATAATCCAGTCCTGCAAACCCTTAACTCAGTGTAGTGCACACAGTCCCAAGTAGTCCCGTGGCTTCAATGTTACTGCTCAGTGGTGTAAACATTATACCTACTAGAAGGGATTGCAGGAATAGGCCTTAACATGTTAACTGCCAATTCAATGTTTTTATTTCGTAATCTAATAACATCAAAAAACAAAAAACCTCATGCTAGTCATAGTCTAATACTTTTATCCAAAACAGAGAATTTAAAATGTTAATAAAAAAATTTTCAAACTGCTTTTGTTGTTTCAGCCATCTGCATAAATTAAAGACCATATGCAGCCATGTCAATTAATACTTTTTGTTGTTATTTTCTTAAAGACATGGGAAAAACTTCTCTTTGGAGTTTGTTTTTTTCATGCTCTTGTTCAGGAGAGAAAGAAGTTTGGCCCTCTTGGCTGGAATATCCCATATGGATTTAATGAATCAGACTTGCGAATCAGTATCAGACAGCTGCAGGTAAAGTCTTTATTTAGTATTGCTTCCACGGTACAGAAATGGCTTTGTTAGATGCTCAAACACACAATCATAAACAGGTTTCAACAACTTTAGTTCAGGTTGCTGTTGAGACAAAGATAAAAAACACAAACCATATTATACGTATAAAAATATGAAATTCTTCATTAGAGATACATTTTTTTAAAAAAATTTACAGAGCCATTTGGAACTCAGTATAACAGAGTTAAAACTATATTTCAGAGTAGGTCTCATTATCACATAGATATCATCAAACTAGTAGATACCATCAAACTGCTCACTGTTCTTAGTCATAGGAAGTTTTGATACACAGCTAGTCAGACAGGGCTGTCCTGTCTGACTAGCTCTATAGGATGCCTGAGAAAATTTTACCAATTGACCAATCTAAGAGTCCAGAGAATTTGGGTTGGGAATTACAAATGTTGAGTTTGAGCTGCTGGAAAAAACTAATGATGAATCACTGAAAGAGGCAAACATTCTGAAGGTTAAAAGCAAGATACTCAGAGCATCCCAGGAGACTTGATAAAATAAAGAAACATAACTTTTCTAGAAAAATCAGGCTACAGAAGATACACGATTTTAAATACTGTAAGAATGATTGGATGATTTGTTAATCCTGGGACAAATCTTTCAGTCTCTGCCCAGTTCTTATTCAGGTAAAACTCCCATTAACCTCAAATGGGAATTTTACGTGAGTGAAAACTTCAAAGTTTGAATTTGCGGCTGCACTTGGGGGGAAAAATTACTATAGCTCTGTACAAGTTAGAGCATACTCTTCTCTCCACACTGTGTGCCACTCTTGCTCTGTGGCCTCTCCACAGAAGGATATGTTGGGTTTGTGGGCCTATCTCCACTCCTTTCCTATTTATTAATAAAAAGCAGATCACACTGTGTCTCCGACTATAGGATTTGATTTACAAGCCCAATTGGGAAGATGGTGAAGTGCCTTAGATTTGTTTTCTCTTTTTCAGCTATTCATCAATGAATATGACCATGTTCCATTTGAAGCTATATCTTACCTTACGGGTGAATGTAACTATGGAGGACGAGTGACAGATGATTGGGACAGACGTTTACTAATGACTATGCTGGATGATTTTTATAATCCAGATGTAGTTGAAAACCCACGCTACACCTTTTCTCCCAGTGGCAACTACTATCTACCACCAAAAGGCACCTATGAGGATTACATTGAATTTATTAAGGTAACTTGATTTCTTTCTAAAATGGAAGCTCACATAATATTTAGTCTAATTGCATTAGTGAATGTTGCAAAAAGAAAATATTTTCAGTGATTTGTCATTTTTAATTTGATATTCCATTAATGTTAAAAAATTACTTCTGCATAAATGTAACAAATTCATTTTCTAATATTAAAATTCTGGAACATCTAGAACAATAATATCTAGCTCTTATACAATGCCTTTGCTCCAAGGATGTTAAATTGTATTACAAAATAATAATTCTCTCAGTACCTCACATCACTGAAATGCAGCCACTTTTGGGGTAGAGCACAGAAGCTGTAGAACCATTAATTTTGAATAGAAAGTAAAGAATACTACATCTAATTGAAACCTCAAGGAAATTTAGACAGAACAAAGGTAATTACTTTTAGTTGGAATTTGGCAGAACATTGGGAATAGCACTCCTGCTTTTGCAAAAAGTGTCTTAAGATATTTAGTGAGCTCTAAGTCCATGCATTGCTTCAGTACGGTCCTAGGGAGAAGAATCCTATAACACTGAATCACAAACGTTACTCCCTGCAGTGCTAGGTGTTTTCTGAGATATCTCCTTTCTAAGCACTGACCTCGCCAGACTCTCCTTACACTGTGAAATAAGATAGGATCAAACTACAAAGTGATCTTGGTGAAATATCAGGTGGTAATTTCATTTAGAGAATCTACTCCTTAGAACCGTGCTTCAAATCTTGCTGTCTTGAGGCCAGGAGTTGGTTTTCGAGAAACAAGTTTCTGGAGATATGAATTTTTCACAAGAGAGGAGGAAATTGTGCAGGAGAAAGGAGAGCAGCAGAGTATGGACCCTGGACTTCAGAAAAGCAGACTTTGACTTGCTCAGGGAACTGATGGGCAAGGTCCCCTGGGAGAATAACATGAGGAGGGAAGAGTCCAGGAGAGCTGGCTGTATTTTAAAGAATCCTTATTGAGGTTGCAGGAACAAACCATCCCGATATGTAGAAAGAATAGTAAATATGGCAGGCAACCAGCTTGGCTTAACAGTGAAATCCTTGCTGATCTTAAACACACACACAAAAAAAACCTTACAAGAGGTGGAAGATTGGGCAAGTGAGTGTGAAAATATTGCTCAGGCAATATTGAAGTGTATTGAGTGTATTGAATATTGAGTGAAATCAGGAAGGCCAAATCTCACTTGGAGTTGCAGCTAGCAAGGGATGTTAAGAGTAACAAGAGGGGGTTCTTCAGGTATGTTAGTGAAATAAGAAAGTCAAGGAAACTGTGGGCCTCTTACTGAATGATGGAGGCAACCTAGTGACAGAGGATGGGAAGAATTGAAGAATGAGGGATGATTTGATAGCTGCTTTCAACTACGTGAACGGGGGGTTTCAGAGAGGATGGATCTAGACTGTTCTCAGTGGCACCAGATGACAGAACAAGAAGTAATGGTCTCAAGTTGCAGTGGGGGAGGTTTAGGTTGGATATTAGGAAAAACTTTTTCACTAGGAGGGTGGTGAAGCACTGAAATGGGTTACCTAGGGAAGGGATGGAATCTCCTTCCTTAGAGGTTTTTAAGGTCAGGCTTGACAAAGCTCTGGCTGGGATGATTTAGTTGGGGATTGGTCCTGCTTTGAGTAGGGAGTTGGACTAGATGACCTCCTGACGTTCCTTTCAACCCTGATATTCTATGATTCTGTGAACCTGGAAATGAGAAAGGGAAACAGTTTACCCAGATCCTATTGGTCATGCATAGAAATGTAATTTTTTCTTGGTAGTTTATGTAGGATTCATAGATCAACAAAAATTTCAAAGGTTAGTGGCAAAGGCTTGAGAGGTTACAAACATGATACACTAAGCAGGAAAACCTCCTTGGTCTGAGCCTCTCAACATTTCAAAATAGCGTTTTTGTGTGTGCTTCATTTTTCATTTGATGCCCATCCTCTTTCCTTTCCTTGGCTCCCTTGCAGGTATGTTGTGATCTAAAGTGCCTTTTGATTTGAAACACCCTAGACTTTGTTGCACTCCAGAGTTTGTGCAACTTAATGAGGAGATCAACAGGTAGATAATAGGACCTTTATAAAGACTAGAAATCCCATTGTCAAGGGATTCACTATTTGTGAGGTCATGGTTCTAGGCCTAATCCAATGTTCCCTGAAGCTAATGGAATCTTTCCATCGATAAGCTTAAGATCAGGCCCTTAATGAACTGCTTTAACTAATTAAACGTATTGCTTACTTAATATGTTTTGCAATAGAATCTTCCATTTAGTCAACAGCCAGAGGTGTTTGGGTTGCATGAAAATGTGGATATTTCAAAGGATCTCCAGCAAACAAAACTCCTCTTTGAATCTCTGATATTAACACAAGGAGGAGGCACGCAGGGAGGTTCCTCAGGAGGTGGTGACAGCACTCTATATGAAATTGCTGATGATATTCTCAGTAAGGTAATGTGGAAAGACAAACAGCATAATAATTTATTAGAACAACAAATACTCCCACCATTACTTGGCCATCTTAATGTTCTTCCTTTAGATTTTCATCTGCAAAATGGCAATGGGCAACTGGACAGATGATTGGGCCACAAAAGGACGTGTGACTTAGGAATGCCTCCTTCACCTCCTTTTGGGATTGCAGCAATGCAATTGCAACAACACACTTTCTCACCAACAAATACAGTTACTGAGCAACTTGCAGCTCTACTCTGTCCACTGACTCCCCTAGAACATTGCATTAAGTTTGAGTTCTTGGTTCTTATTTTCAAAGGTTTCAAATATTTTCTTTTTTTAGGTGCCCTTGGCTCAGGGCACCTAAACAACTTTTCCAGAAGGACCATGACCACCTTTGGTACCTCCACTCCTCAGAAATAATGGAGTTGTGCACCTCAAGGGCAAAGCTTGTGTATGCAGGGGATAGGGCTCTTTTGTGGGATAGCCGCATGCTGTGCCATGTTCCTCACTCTCCATAAGAACTACACCAAATCTTACCAAGTTCCATTCCAAACATAAGATCATTTATTCCTTAAGAAAAATACACATTAACTTACTCAGAAAACAAACAAAAACTCTCACAGATCTCATGCTCAAGGGACGGGAGTGGAACAGAAAGTTAACCCTGTCCAATTAACCTGAATCTCCTTGTTTATTAGGAAGTACTTGATACCATGGTGATGGGCATGGCATAATAAACTGAATAGAATAGTGATTTTTTTTAAAAATAACACATTGACTGTGTGGTATGGTTCTCTCTTTCTCTTCCTATCCTTGTGCTACATCTCTGATTCCTAAGTTTTATTTTGCATTGGGAAAAACTCAGAGCAGAGCATTACGCTGTCCAACACAAAGTGAAAGTGAAGCGCTTATCCAGGGGTGAAAGTAATTTAAAGGACTTACTGGTACTCCGGAGTCCTGGGGGGGAAGGGGCTCAACCAGAAGAGGCGGGGCCGGCTTGGTCGGCAATTTAAAGGCCCCGGGCTCCGGCTGCCGCAATGCTCCGAAGCCCATTAAAACATCCCCGGAGCCCTGCTGCCTGTGCCCTGGGGTGGCGGCGGTGGGGCTCCAGTGGCAACTTAAAGAACCTGGGGCTCCAGCCGCCACTACTACCCCAGCCCCTTTAAATAGCCAGTGAAGCCCCACTGCTGCTACCTCAGGGCTCCGGCAGGCTCTGAGGGCTATTTAAAGAGCCCAGGGCTCCCACTGCCTCTACCACTCTGGCCCTTTAAATCGTCTCCAGAGCCCTGCTGCTGGAGCCCTGGGATAGTGGTAGCGGGGTTCCAGCGGCTATTTAAAGAGCTTGGAGTGGTAGAGGCAGCGGGAGCCCCAGACTCTTTAAATAGCCACCGGAGCTCCGGAGCCGCTACCCCAGGGCTCCAGTAGCAGGGCTCTGGCAGCAATTTAAAGAGTCTGGGGCTCCAGCCACTGCTGGGAGCCCAGACTTTTAAATTGCCACCTGGGGAAGCTGGGCCACCCCTGTACGGCACACCACCTTACCTTCACCTCTACGCTTATCAGACTGTAGGGAGCCCACAACCATATATCTAAAGTGGGGGGAAGTGTTGCTGAGCAGCTAAGAGTAGAAGGGAGAGAAATCAGAGCAAATAACTTAGGGGGAAAGTCAATTCAAGATTGCAAAAAAATTCAAAATCATTAAAATATTTACATTTATTTTTACATTTCCAATGATGTTCAAGATATTTTTATTGACCAACCAGTATTCAGTAAGGTGTTTTACTGAATATCAATCATTTACCCTCGAGCTTATGTGGTTGCTTTGGGTCTCTTTGCTTTTAATATTGCTTTGAAACCATTATAAATGAAAATGTGAACTTATCAAAATGTGCCCAAATATGTTAACGTTTGCAGCTTCCAAATGATTTTGACATTGAAGCTTCCCTACAAAAGTATCCTGTGAGATATGAGGAAAGTATGAACACCGTATTGGTACAAGAAATGGAGAGGTTTAACAAGTAAGGGAATTAATTTATTTAATCCAAATGTACTTTCAATCAGCCCATTCACAGCAGATCCCTTTTCTGCCGGTCATCCAGTGTGGCTCTTTATAGACTCTTTATTATGAAGAACCCTTTGGTTTTTTTGTGGCTTCAATTCTAATCGCCTGTGGTAGTGTCTGCATTCTCAGCTCTCTTCCTTTGTTAGGCAAGGCAGAATATAGCTTAGGTTTAAGGAAAAATATCTAAATGGCAAATGAATCAGAAGATAAGGTATGTAATGGGGGGAGGGTCCAAAAAAAAGTTTGGTAATAGATGATCTGCAGGATTGTGCTTGTATTGCTTTATTTTTCACTTCCATTTCTTTATTCCATTCATCTTCTTCTTTTTGGTCTCATTGTTCCTGTGCTTGTATGATTTCCTTTTTTCCTCCTTTTTATCTACTTTTCTCTTTTTTAATATTTTCTCACCTGTTCCTATCTGTGCCCCATCACTTTCCTTCTCTCTTCCCCAGTTGCCCCTTTCTTCCTATACCCTTAGCTCCACTCTTTTTGCTGTCAACCCTAATCCTCCACTCTTTTTTCCTTTGGGTCCCCAGTCTCTATCCAACTTTGCCCAAATTCCCATTTTGTCTCCATCTGCTCCCTATTTCTTCCTGACACCCTTATTTTTCCCCTTCTTGACCTTCCCCCTCACTCTGCCAATCTTTCCCCCTCTGCCTCGTAATTCACTCATAAAGCATTCCCATAATTCTATCTGATCCTTTAATTCACTCTCCAAGCTCCCCTTATTTCTCTCACTCTCCTTTTCCCCCTCTTTTGTTATCTGAAACCTGCTTCCTCCGTCTACGCCGTACACATATTGTACATTGTTCCAGCTAAGCACTGGAACTCATATGCCTAGGAAGGTTATAGAATCTCCCTCACTGGAGGTTTTTAAGAACAGGTTAGACAAACACCTGTCAGTAATGGTATAGTTATTATTTAGTCCTTCCTTGAGTGGAAGGGATTGGACTAGATGACCTACTGAGGCCCCTTCCAGTCCTACATTTCTATGATTCTGTGATTCTATTCTTTTTAGGGTTTTGGTTTTAATTTCTTGCCAGGACAGTGTAGGCAAGAGACTACGAAATTCAAAGTAATGCATAAAATAAAATGCTCCATTAGGTCTTCAATTGTTTTAACAGAAATATTTTATTTTACGTAAACAGAAAAAGATGAACTTATGCAGCTGCCATTGGACCATTATTTCCCCAAGAATATTCAATGCACTGTGTTCTTTTTTTTTTAAGCTAGAAGTGGACTTTGTAGTGGAAGATTGGATCTTCCCATGAATTTTCCCAAAGATTGGGGGATTCCAGATCAGGAATATTGCCTTAGCCCATTAAAGTGACAGAGGCAAGCTGCAAAGTCTGACTTTGGATCCAGGGGTGCTTGGATCTAGGTTCTGGACTCAACTATTTTTAATCAGATGAAAATAATTAGAATTTCGATATCACCTTCCATCTAGACATCTCAGGCACTGTATAGTTTATAATGAGTAAGGTTAAGAGTTTGTTATGGATATTTTTAGTAAAAGTCATGGGCAGGTCACAGGCAGTAAATCAAAATTCATGGAAGTCTGCAACCTGTCTGACTTTTACTAAAAATACCCTGTTGAGGGGACTAACAGTAGGACCCCCATTATGGGCTACTGAGGCTCCTGCGGTGGCAGCAACTTCTGAAGCCTCAGTGGCTGATCCTGTGGCAGCGGTTGCTGCTCTGGCAGGGGGGCTGACCCAGACCCAGCCACTGCTCCAGTTGTTGCTCCTGTAGCGAGGGCAGACTGACTGCTGCTCTGGCCCCAGATGCTGACCACCGACCACTGCTCCAGTCCTACCACTGCTCCTAGATGGGAGCTGACCGATGCTCCAGCTCTGCCACTGTGGTGGGCTGAAGCCAAAGAAGTCACGGAGGTCCATTAAAGTCACAGAATCTATGGTCTCCATGACAGACTCCTATCCTTAATAATGAGTTAAACCTCACAGAACCCTTTGAAGCTAAGATGATGGGATAGAGAAAATGAGACAGAAATTAACAGATTTGTCCCAGGCCACAGAGCAAGTCAGTGGCAGTATTTGGAATAGAACTCAGGTCCCCTGACTGTCACATGCTGTAACCACTGGACATGATGCCTCAATGGACATTTAGATAAGCAGAAGAAAAGGTCTATTAAATGGCAACAGTATTGGGACAATGTTTAATTTTGCAAATATGGCAAATTGTGAATGAGGAAAACCTAGTTATGCACTTTTTCATAGCCATCATAATGTAATATTATTTCCTGAGATGATGATTTCATGTCTGACAAATCATGTCACTGTATTTTAGTGACAGTTCTGTGATATTTTCTTTAATTCTAGTTTACTCCGAACTATACGTATTACCTTAATAAATCTGAAAAAGGCCATTAAAGGATTGGTTGTTATGGATTCTGAGCTGGAGGCCCTGAGTGGCAGTCTGCTTGTTGGAAAAGTTGCTGAGAACTGGGCTAACCGTTCATACCCAAGTCTTAAACCATTGGGAAGCTATATCCTAGATTTTCTAGCGAGGCTGAAATTCTTGCAGGTAAACAAGAGGGATTGTGTTACTAATAATTCTGTTTGATTTAAAATTAAAGGATGATTTGGACATGGGCTGCTAAAAATTGACTCTTTATATCTAGACTTTCTAAACAATGTTGTGTAGAATGTGGCTATATTTTTTTGTGGGAAACGTGCAAATACTACCTAGGCCTATACTGAATAGCAAAGATGGTTGAAAGTATCTCTTTCTTCCTCCTCCCAGGACTGGTATGAGTCAGGAAAGCCCAGTGTTTTTTGGCTATCAGGATTCTATTTTACTCAAGCTTTTTTAACTGGAGCCATGCAGAACTATGCCAGGAAGTATACCATTCCCATTGACCTGCTGGGATACGAATTTCAGGTATGGATAAGTGATAAAAATGTATTTTACTAATATGGGTCCTGATGTTTCCATGAGATATACAGGATGGACCCTGTGCCTGATCAAACGGGTTCACTTGCAGGATCTCATTGCAGGATCGAGACCTTGATAGCAATGACATTGTAGATCTTCAACCATGTTAAATAGTAGTATATACTGTTTTCTCTTTATATCTGTAAAGGAATGCTATTAAAAGTATATTCCTCATTTCACTTAATCACCTAATTAGGAAAACAAATCACTTGACAAACTTGAGTGTTCTAAGTATGATGATAGAGAATAATTAACAGTCACCTAGAAAGCTGCCATCTTAACAGTTGATAATGTAAAGTAGTACTGAAAGAAGAGGCTTAACTGTTTATCCTGATTTGGGGTTGTTCTCTGGAAGATTGGCTTGGCTTGTAGAACTAACATCTCTAAAACAAAACTACTGTGGAAATGTATTAACATGTATTTCCTTTTAGGTTATTCCTAAGGATACATCTGATACTGCACCAGAAGATGGTGTTTATATCCATGGATTATTTTTAGATGGAGCTCGCTGGGACAGGACCAAGTCAGTAATTAAAATTTTAAAATAAATCTTAAACTTTCTTATGTGCTCATTTTAGACTTGTCAAAATATTTTAACATCATTTCAACATTTCAGTGATATACTCTAATTTAAAATCTTCTCTTTCCTTCATGAGATCTTGACAAGAAAAAACACAATGAATCTGCTATGCTATACTGTAGTATTGGGAATGTCGCAATGTGCTTACTTGTAATAAAAATGCAGTTTTCTTTCATGAAATTGCCCTTTTACATGTGTCACAGAACCATTCAAAGAAGTAAGGCCAAGATTTTCAGAAATGACTAGTGATTCTTGTTGCATCAGTTTCCGGGTGCCCAATTTGACACACCTGAGAGGGACTTGATTTTTTGAAACAGGTTTTCAGGGTCTATGTATCTCGCATGTTAATAGTACAGTGTTTCCTCTCCAAACCTACAGCACTTACTATGTGAGTACAGAATGAATTTTTTACATCAGGTTCCCAGTCTATGAACAGCTCTTCTAGTCTCAGCCACAGAGCAGCTGGTGGAATCCACCTATCCCTTTGCTGCAGCTGACCTGGCTATCCTTAGGGTAAGTTGCATAGTGCACAGGCATCTTAGAGGAAGATAAGCACCAATTCACATCTTTGTCCCAGACAGAGAAGGGCAGAGTTTGGCCCACTATGATTTAACTGTTTGTATAGTCATTCAAATATGGAAACTTGCTACTTTGTAAGGTTTCTAAGTAGATGGGGAAAGGGTACAGGCCCTACCAGCCCTCAAAGTGAATATTGTAAAAGGGGCTTAGGGAAAATCTGAGATAATTTTATTTCCAGTGGAGTGAAGCAATGCATTTTGGAAAAAAAACAAAAAAACCCTTTGAACTAATGTGCAGAGTAGTTGGAACTAATTACCAGACAATCAGAAAAGTGCAGATTGCAAATAGGACCATGTTTTCAGCCAACTTCAACTGGTCTGCAGTTTTGAACGCCAGATATACATTAGGGCAGGCCACCATTACCACTTAAGTTGATGTAACTTTTGTTGCTGAGGGGCGTGAAAAAGACACCCCCTGAGAAAAGCAAATTACAGCAACTGAAGCACTGTCCACACTGGAGCTGTTGGCAGGAAACGCTCTCCCACTGACATAGGTTCCACCTCTCACAGAGGTGAAGTAATTATACTGATGGGAGAGTGCTTTCCCATTGGCACAGAGGGTCTTCATCAGATGTGCTACAGTAGTGCAGCTGCACCGATGTAGCGCTTCTAGTGTAGACCTGCCCTCAGTGTGCCCAAATTTGGCACCCAAGCATCCAGCACCTCCATTTGTGATGATAAAGCAGCTATATACCCACTTCTGCTTGCACAATTGTTTACATAAAAATGGCTGTACAAAATCAAAATCTACAATGGGTTTTCAATTTTCATCAGACTGTTACAAGGTAATGGATACTTTTAAAGGTAATATAGTTCAGCAAGAAAAACTGCATGTTTTATTCCAAGAGTTTTAACAGCAAAGGTCAGAACACAGTATAGCTTTTTATTTGTTCTTGCCTAATCCTATCCCTTGTGTGGATTACGAGAGAAATGTTTTTGGTATCTGATGATTTTACTGGGCCCTTTGAGAAAAGTAAAGACAGAGAAGTCCTCCAACTCTGTTCTGCATCCCCCTCCTCTGCTCTTTTATTTCATTCTCGCTCTTGTTTATCTTTTTTCTCTCTTCTTCTCATTCTTCCCTTGTTACCGCTTTTCAGTTTGCTTCCATTGTCTGTATTTGTGCTGACATTTCTCTTTCTCTTCCCCTTCCTTTCATCTCCATTCCCCTTTCTCATCCCAACCCTTCTTTTCTCCTTCCTACACAACAAACAAAGTAAAATACAAAAATCTCTCTCTTAAAAATACACCTTTTATAAAATTATGTTTTAATAGTTTCTCTGTTTGTCTCACCAGGGGACTATTAGCTGAACAGCATCCCAAGTTGCTCTTTGACCAGATGCCAATCATTTGGATAAAACCAAGTGAGTAAAGTGCTCTGGAACCAATGTTTCTTTGGATTCTAATGCAACAAGAGATTGCAGTAATGTATTTCTTTAACATTGCAAAAAGATCAACCCTTCTATCTCACCAAAAAATCCAAATGCACGTAGGTCTCCATTCCTCTGACATGATCAGTGGCTTGCCTGTCAAACATTATGCCTTTTCACTGGCTGACCCAGTTTTTTATCTGCAATTTATCTGATCTGTGTCTTTTCCCCCCATCACACACAAAGGTTTATTTAGCATGGATTGGACAAAGGAGGAGCCAGTCAGATAGACATTTTATATAGAATGAATTTCACTGCCTCCAAATTAGATCTTCATGTATTTTTTAGGCATAAACTAGCCTTGGCAAAAGAGAGCATGATTTTTGAAATCTTGACTCCATAAAAGTCAATGGAACATTTGCGATTGATTTAAGATGGGCCACTATTTCACCCTGTATATGTTAAAATTAATGTTGCTCAAAGTATCATTAACTGCTGCAGAAATACTATCCCTATATGGCTAAACACCGATAATGTTTTCTTCTGACTGACATCTACTATTGTTTTCCCCATCCGGTTCCTCCATTCTTTGATCAGGAGCAATTTATCCTTAAAAAAACAAAACAAACAAAAAAAAAAACCCTTAGATTTTTTTTCCCAAACATTCTTAATGTTTCTTCACAGTGGCTTAGTTTCTACTTAGTTGTAACTAGCTGTGAGTCAGCCTCACAAAGTATTCCATTCTGTCCATTTACCCCTTCTAACTGATACTGGAGGAGTCTGTACATTGAAGCTGACTGATGTTAGAAGAACACGATTTAAGCCTTTGCGCGAGTTTTGTGTAAACAGTCTGGGCACATTACAGTTCCTCCAGAGCTGTAGCCTCGGAACTCAAACAACTTAAATCATGATTAGGTTCTCAAGCTGCTGAATCAAAGTTGCCCTACAGCCCCAATTTTATGTGAAGAACTCATGCACTAACAGGCTCTAAACTATAACCTGATGGTATTTTAGTCAAATGCTTTGATTTTTATATAACTATTTAGATTTGAATACCCCTTTGAAAGATTTGAGAAACAGGTCATACTGGAAGGCATTTATTCCTGTAAACAAACAAGAACAAACATACTTCCTCTAGTCTGTTAGCCTATGTAAATTCTGTAAATTCATTTTTAAAAGAAAATCAGAGCAAGGAGCGACTTCTTTTTAAGTTTTGCCGGATGAAAATATTTTGTCAAATTTTTATTTAGCTTTAAAAATAAATCAGAATGAATATTTGATTTTTACATTAGATTACATTATTTTCAGTCATCTAGTACATCTACAGTATATAATTCATTGCTTTGTTTGTTCTTTTTTAAGCAAAAAAATCAGACCTAAAGAAATCTAGTGCCTATATTTGTCCACTCTACAAGACAAGTGAGCGTAAGGGAACCTTATCCACTACTGGACATTCTACTAATTTTGTCATTGCGCTATTGCTCGAGACTGATAAACCAGTCCAGCACTGGATCAAGCGAGGTGTTGCTCTGCTCTGCCAGCTGGATGACTAACCTTGAAGAATTCAGAGGCAAACCTCATGAGACATATCTTTCTTTTCTTCCTTTACTGAGGAATAAAAGCACACTACATCAGAGAAACATCTTGATATATTTAAATTTGGAGGAGTCAGGCTAACTTTTTTTTTATCTTGAAATGTTGCATTTAATAATTGTGTGATGTTATTACTATTTTTAAAATATATAGTGTTCATCTTATTATTTTGTAATATAGTGTCATAAGTATACAGATCTCTTTTGTCACTTAATAAAATATTCAAATGATATCTTAATGAAAAAAATGAAAGTTGTCTGAACTGCCATATGGGAAGCATTATAGCAAACAGCATTCAAGCACTGTAGGTCTGAACCACAAAAGTGCAGAAGTCTGGATGTTCACATCTGGTGTTTTGGTTTGGACCCATCTCTAATTTGTGTGCTGTCACACAGGTGGTGGTGGGAGAAATTGTTAACCATGTGATAAAACTGAGTTTAAGATGCACCTTTGTCTGCGTCACTTGTATACTCCTTAGCAATCCATTGTTACTTGGACTGCTTCTAATATTTTAAATTCCTCAGCTCCTTTTGTATAGTTTCCATGAATAATAAACAGCCCAAACAAACAAAACCCCTACAACTTGCCATAAAAATGTACATCCTGGTTACAAACATAGTTATTGTATTGCATAAAGTCCAAATTCACCACATACACCTCTTCCTAGGATTTGGCTTTATTAAAAAGAAAACTATAATAAGATAAAGATCACCTCAGATCTTCTTTTAAGCTTGGATAGTTCGAGAATTCTTTTCTCAGGACTCCTAGAGCCTTTCTCCCAAAGAGTCATTCCCATCTCCCCTTATAACCAGGAAGGGGAAGGATTCCTCAGAATAGACTTAACCTTTTCTCTGCAGTGTGTTCAACTATAGTATGCCATTTGGAGGGAGTTGAGACACCAGCCACCTATCCTCCCTTAACAAGATCAGCAGGCGTGAATTTGGATTTCAGAAATTAGTGTACCCCATATCTGCTGCTTATGCCGAATCAAGCACAGGGGTAAAATGGAACACGAAAAATTCAGTTCAGGTGGTTAAAATAGTTTCAATTGATATGTTTTTCCATTCAATGTTATAATTTCCTTTGTATTAATCTAAAAACTCCACAAAGCTTTTTAACCCTTAGGAAACTGACAAGTTCCTAAGAGTAGAACACCTGGGTACTGGCTAATTTCTGGCCCCTGAGGTGCACTGTGCTTGGGAGGAAAGAACACTTTAGGTTGCTGCAAAGTGGAGCAACGCAAGACTCATGAAATGAGGAAGTCCATCCCTGTCCTAACTTTTCCCCCACTCAAGCTCCCATGTCTTACTTTTCCCTGATGCCTGTGTGTTGCGGCTAGAGGAGTATCAGATACAGGCTTTTCTCCTCCCCTTACAAACACACACTCACACTCTCTCTCTCATGCACACACCCAGAGTATGTGCTTTTCTTTGTCTGAATGTGAAAATTGTAATTACATATCGACATGTTGTCAGCAACATAGTATAGTTGTCATAGTATTGTCTTCTTTTAAAAACATAAACTTCATTTTGTGTATTATTTTATTTATTTGTTTATATTTAAATGTATTGATTTATGTAAAGCCAGAGTTTGATCTGCTCTCTCACGTTTCGTTTAGGCAATCTCCCAGTAATGAATCCTGTCCTTTAAATATACTCTGTGCTGATAAAGCATGTGAAAGCAGCAGGCATTTTTCTTTAAATCAGATGTAGAGAATGAACATGATACTTCCTTTAAACGTCAATTCTCATTAAAACAATTACATCTGGAATATTATATCAAGAAGTCTCTTCTTTTACTGATATATAATTCATCAGATCATGTAAACAGACACAGCTAATCCACGTGTTTGAAATATGGAGAAAGTCCTAGAGTATCTCATGATCAGATATTTATAGAGAGCTATTAATGGTTCTGGACTCTTTAGAGATCATTTTTCAATACATGAAAATATCAGATTCAACTTAATAATCACTTGTTTAAAGAGTGAGGTCCTCTGTGTTCTTTTCAAAAGCTAAAAAAGGTGAGAGAAAATCTTTTATTTTCTATTCTGAGTTTATGGTGAAATTTTGTATTCTTAAA
Organism: Dermatemys mawii; assembly: GCA_007922305.1. NCBI lineage: Eukaryota > Metazoa > Chordata > Testudines > Dermatemydidae > Dermatemys > Dermatemys mawii. Next base: position 6,233,375 of record ML677372.1, on the reverse strand, counting down.
TTTTTCCCGAAGCAATAATTAGACGTGAAATGTATGTGTATAACTAAAATTATTTTGATCAATTTGAGTTGCATGAAATACAAACATTTATTTGTTTACATGTTTTACTAATACATTTATCTAGCTACTGTACATATGTAAGTTGGAGATATAAATGTAAATTGGATAATATATGTAAATTGGACTGGGTAACAAATTGAATGATTCAAGCTTGCTATGAATTCCTCTGCTCAACTTTAAAATGTTCTAGAATTATTCCAAACTCTACACGGGCTGTGCTGACATTTTCTTTCATTATGCCTTGTTTGTGGATAAATGGGAGCCAGTTGTGAAGTCCTTATTTTGTTGACTCTCCCTGGAAGTCAATAATGAGATTTGTCGGAGTGAAAACAGACAATAGTATTTGGCTCTAGTAGACTGACACTTCATTTCACAAAGCAGCAATTAGTAAATAGTAGCACAAGTGAAGTGGACCTCTACCAGCAACTGGATATACATTTTTATCCATATTTCTCTGCACCCATTAGTTGCCATTTCAGTCACTGTATGTATGTTCATTTCAAGACGTTTTATTATGAAAGCTCTGCTAGAACTGAGTTGTAACTCCTATTATTTATTCAGCCTTCCTTGTTTAATGGTTCCATTGTTTTGGTCATTAATGAGCATTTATTTATTTCCATGAAATCATAAAATTGAAACCAACTGTCAGGTTTTAAAAGGAGAATGTTAGCTATTTTATTTTTTGTTCTCCATTGTCTGTAATAAGTCTTAAAAGGCTGAAAATAATTTTAGATACTTAGTTTAACTCTTTCCATTTGGCAAACATTGATTTTTACTAAGCCCATTCCACCACATCTTTATGTAGGTCAAATTAATATGGTGCTCTGTGTTTACTCCATTGTTTGTACATGGGCATTGTTGATTGCAGCATTCATCTGGAATTAGTAGATCAAAAGTTTATGTAGGTCCTGTAGAACTATTGAGATTCACAAACATATAGTGCTGTTCAGGACAGCTTTTATTCGGTCTGCCAATTGGTCTTTCAGATGCACACAATAACATGGATCAGAATTTGTGGCAGGTTTGAGGCACATATTTTGGTGGGGTTTGCACTGGAAGATTTAAAACATGAATTCTTACAAGAGCTGCAGTGCTTTTCTAACAGTAAATAATGGCCTTAAATGCTCCTTAGTTGAAGCAAATCTTGAGCAAAACCAGTGATCTATAAATTGTTTCCCCACTGTGAAGTATCACGTGAGCAGAGTATGGGAAATTATAGCAAACACTTAGTGTACATCCTCTCCTCCTATAAAGGTACCTTCTAGAGTACTTAGCATTATGGTGCCACTAAAGAGAAGAGGCAAAATGACTGCAGTGGGAGGGGCCATTTACACCAATTATTAAGTAGGGTACTAAAAGAACACTTTTAGTAGTGTTCTTATGGGTGCGCCACTTCAGGTGCGTATGTACCTGAAGTGCTGCACCCTTAGGAGGGGAAGTAACCTCTCCTTTTTTTGCTTTGTGGTAGGTGGTGCTAAAACACTCGCTGTTCTACGTGTTTTCTCTGTAAGAGAGGGTAACATATTTCCGACTCTGAAGAGAACAGTTGACTGACTTTGCAGTGTTTAAAACAAAGTACTGGCTGGAGCGGGGGATCAAAGTGGGGAGGGTTGTTTCCGATCTGTAACAATTCTTCGTATTTCTTTCAATGCCTAAATCCTCTGTGGCTTCTGCTGTTTCTGGAAATCTACAATTAACCTGAAGATTTAAAAAACTGCCTCCTATATAGAACGTTTTTTTCCCTCGGTGCTTGTGATCCAAGTTATACGGATATAAAATGTCTAATTCTAAATATGTGAATGATGAAGAGTGTGACGATGACATCCCCACCCAGAATGTTATTCTACAAAGCTTGCAGCATATCCATAAAAGTGAGACCGTTGCAGATACTGCAGAGAGTGATAGGTAATACTTTGCTGTGGAGTATGTTCTGGCAGTGTAACTGGGAGCTATGTTACAGGCTATTATTCTGTAATAGTCTATTTATGTTAGTATTTTTATATGTAATCCTGCACCATAATGCTTGCCATTGTAGACTGCTTGCTTAATATTACTGAGGTGCATGTATAAGCTGCCTCTCCTTTTATATGTACACATAATAGAGGTGAGCTGTTTGAAATTTTCCCAAGTGAAATTTGAGAATACTTGAAACTTACTTGTTTTGGAGTTTCAGTGCACATTTACACCATAATCATCAAAAGGGTGATTAAAGTTCACAAATCTTATATTTTTCTGCTCGTACAAACCTAGAACTTCAAAATAACTCCTGGGAAGGAAAGAGGTGTGAATCCATGTAGACTGAAATTGAAGACTGTATTTATATTCTACTCTGTGCAAATTATTGTATATTTATTAAGAGTTATGGTTTATACTGATACATGCTCTAACAAAGAAGAATCCCCATGTTCTATACAGATATCACATGCATTACAAACTATTATTCTCTATTAAAACTGAGTTCTAATTATATGCTTATCCTTCATCATTGGGATTTTTGTTATAAAGATTAGGAATTGTGATCAAGAGAATGTGAAATTCAGCTTCCTTTTCAAGATGAATGTATTTCATAGAGTCACAATAAATAACTAGTGCAAATTGGGAAACAGCAAAATAAATGAGTAAATGGTGTGAATATCTACTATTTCCAGAACAAATCAAAATGATTCTGGTCTGTTATTAAGCAACAGATAGTTACAGCATTTACTTATTTATTTTTACTTTAATAGCATGCATATTTTTCCCTTAACTGATATAAATTATAATTATTTTGTTCTCTTTGTGCAGATTCCAGTTTGTTACAAGCACAGAACATGGAAAGATAATCACAGCAATACGGGCAGTTAAGTACAAACACAAAAATCATCACCACTCTATTCTAATTTAATTGGTGTAGGAAGTTTTGTTAAGGACTTAGCAGGTTGCATTCTTCCCCTCACTTTGTGAGAACTGATCACCTAGAATGATGTTTTGGGCACTATACTACTGGAGATTCCATCTTTCAGATGAGACGCAAAATTGAAGACCAGACCATTTATGATCAGTTAAAGATTCCGTGGCATTTTTAGCAAGAGTAGGGATATTAAAAGTAGCTTTTGTGTGTTACTCAAATTCTAGCTTAATTTTATTCTGCACACCTGAAAATTCATATATAGTTTCAGTTAGACAAGTATTAACTTCATGTTGCAAATTCTTGTACAGAGTTCCTTTGAGCTCTTCAGTAGCTGTTATGTTCTATTTCAGAGGCAGCTGAATTTCAAATGTTTATACCATTTATTTACTATTTGTATTATTGTAATATAGGAAGCCTAATTAAGAATTGATTATAAGCATATAATTTTGATATATGCAGCTTCCAAAATGCTTTGGGAGGATTCCTTTAGGGAAAATGAGCCCAATAAATCACTATCATTAGCTCTACATTCATTTAAATCAACCTTAGATAGAAAATTGTTTTGAGAAGCAAAGTTGCCAGTTCTGGCTATAGTAATGGGGTTGGTGATGTTCAAAATATTCCTTGAGGTAAGTGGAGTCTCGATTTCAATTGTCTTGAACTTTTTGTTTTATACTAAATAGTGCGATATGATTCTGATTTTATATACTGCAGGCCAAGAAGCAGTCTTGTTGAAGTTGGCGAGACACTGTTCTGCTTTTAAGGAAGCTGATCAGCGAGGCTGGCTTCCTTTGCATGAAGCTGCAGCACAATTAAACAAAAACATCCTAGAAATAACTCTGAAGGGTAAAGATCATTCTGTGCTCCTCATTTTCAAGTTTTACTATGTCAGTTTTGATGATTACTTCCATTCCCAATGTGTGCTGTTCTCCTGGGTATCTTTCAGCTTCAGATCCCATTGTGTGGGAGCAGACCAGTCTGAAAGGGGAAACTCCTCTCTTTGTAGCAGTAGACAAATGCTTCTTAGACAATGTCCACTTTCTCCTGCTCAGTGGCTGCAACTCTAATGTTAAGAATGAAGAAGGAGATTCTTCTTTAGTTATAGGTAAATCAAATAATTTTTATGGTGCGGGAGGGAGGAATTCTATTCATGTCTATCATTGCATGAAAAAATTGTTTTGTAGCTTGCAATCATTTGTTGTTGACTGTAAAGTCTGTAAAACATCCAGTTTCCAGTATTTTATATATTTCCATTGGCCATGAGAAAGACAGAGGAACACTTTGTCATTTATTTTTCTTTCCAGTTGGTATCAATGCTTTAATTAAATCCCAATCCATTCTAAGAACTAACAGCCACAAAAGACCAGAAATCCAGTTGAGGATCTGTCTATACTATTAAACAAGTTTCCTCAGACAGGTATGACAGTAGTGTAGATGAGCCATAACTAAATGACATATCAGGGATGATGAATCAGTTCGGATGAAATAAGAATCTGCAGAGTCAGTCCCTCAAAACTTGAACCATGCCTTTCTCTTCCCCACCCCAAATTCAAAGAAAATGTAGTTAATTATTTTCAGAATCCCTCATTTGTGCTTGCTTTTACACTGCTGGGACCTGGCCAGGATTGGAAAATGAAGCATCACTTATTGTGAAAGTTTCTCTTTTTGAAAGATTTGAAAGAAAAAAAACACTTTGGGGGTCTGAAAGTATCTCATAACTTTGGAGATTAACCACCTCACTTCTTCTAGTGATGAACAATAGATACTTCCTCTCTTCCGGCATCAGGGCCATTTGGTGATGTCAAGTGATTTTCTGCATATCAGGGACTTGTTGGCTACTAGAGCTCAGTTATTTTAGTCTCCAGTTGGTGGAGAGTCAATATCTGTGCCAGCCAGGTGGAAATTTAAAAAAATGGAGTAGGATAGAAAGTCCTATGGGAATTTCTAGGTCCACACCATCATATGGGATGTTGTGGACTCCTGCTCCAATATGCAATGAGCTGTTCCTTGCAGAATTGTAACAAAGTTAACTTCTGGAGGATCTCCAGTGCCAGGGATTGCCCAGGCTGCCAAGCTCTCACATGCAAAGTAGGACTCTGCAGTGGCTTCTTAACCCCATAAAGGGTTGAGAATCAGAGGTAAAATTTTAAAAAGGGAAAACATAAAGTTAAGAATTTCTTTCTCAAAGACTCCCTCAAAAGCAGGGAGGTCCAGATGACCCTCCTCTTCCCAAGGTGCTCTACATAGTAAGGGTTTAGCGGTCTAGGTGGAACAAGACAGGTCCTCTCTTCAAAAAGGATTCATGTTGCCTTCTTCTGATTCAATCCTAGCTACCATGAACAACCAAGGACCCTCTGCAGGGGTGCTGGATAAGTTTGTGTAGTGGTGGTCCCGAGAGCCATTGAACCAAACTGTAAACTTGCATATGATGAAAACTACTTCAAGCCAGGGGGTTCTTCCACAGCCCCAGCACCTCTACTGCCAGCACCTATGCCCTCCTGTCTGAACCTTAGAAGGGTGCTATGAATTGCTTGAGTGTGCTCAGAAATTCACATTGCTGGAGTGGTTGTTTTCCTGCACAAGAGCCAAGGAACGCGAAAAGTGAAGAAAAAACATTGAGTAACATTCAAATCCAAGTGGATAAGCCATCTAGACAGGGAAACTTGCTTTCAAAGCCAACTACACTAGAAAGTCAGTTGCATCCTTGGCTGAGAAGGTGTTCACCTCTCTAATGCAACCACCTGGGTTACATGTTCTCTGCTGTTTAACCTGTAGTATTTAGAAAATGTAATATATCAGATACTGCATCATTTGGTAAAATACTACAGGTAACTGTGGGGCACTAATCTCTCTCTTCTGTATGACACTGCTGTGCTTTTTAATGGCATAGAAGATCACAGAGATAGAGGGAAATATTTCCCATCTATTAATTCTCTTTCTTAGATATCTCTGTGTATAAATACAACAGCTGAAAGCAGAATAAAGGCTCTCCTGGGCAGTTGTACAACAGAAACAATAGTGAAGAGAATATTGTTAAATAATATTTTAAATAGCTGATGTTTCATCTATTATCTTACAGCCATTAAACATGATTTATATGAAATTGCCTCCCTGCTGATAAGGTTTGGAGCAAATGTAAACTTGCAGTGTGTCAATAAGAGGACAGCTTTACATGAAGCAGCCAGACTAGGCAGGAAACAAATGGTGAAACTTCTGCTTAATTCTGGAGCTGATCCTGATCCCCGCAGTGCATATGGGCTCACTCCCCTAGCTCTGGCTGCACAGATTGGGCATACAGAAATTATGGAAATTTTACTGCAAAAAGGTGAGAATTTATAGACAATTTTTTTACTGTTTGTTATGTTGGTTTAATAACTGGTAGTTGTCAGAAAGATCCTATGAAGTTCTTTATTCTTTAGACTAGAAAAGGGGTTGAAATTGTCCAGCCAAGTGCTTTGGCAGAAAATTCATGATTTCAAAATGTGAGTAAATTAATCTTCCTCCCATTAAGGGCATGAATAATTGTCTGAGCAGTGACAAAGTAGAATTGCTAGTTTCCCTGTTAGTACAGTATTACCTTACCAAAATAAGGTTTTGAGTGGAAATGGAAGCCTTGTGACATTTTTACTACTGACATAGAGGACAGGTATTAATATATACAACCTAGTATATAAATTGATGGTTTTATGTAGAGTGTTTTAGAGAATTACACCAGTCACTTTGTATGTTCAAGGGTATGCATGTTAGCACATAGGAATGACTTTTTCTGCACAGTATCCTGTTTTTGTTTGCTCACTAAAGTACATCTTTCATCACCTGAAGAACTTAACTCTTACAAAATACAGGACAAGCACAGCGGTTAAGAATTGTTGGTATCATTACGTAATCTACTAAATTTCAATATTCTTCTAATCCATATTAATTATCTTTTCAAATCATTATTGTATCTACCCACATTCTTCTTCGAGTTATTGTTCATGTCCATTCCAAATTAGGTGTGCGCACGCCGTGTGCACGAACAACAGAAACTTGTTCCCTCAGTGGCTCCCGTCAGGCCGGCAGGGGAGCCCCCTAGAGTGGTGCCCTTGCAGCGGTGCATATCTTACCCTCCCGGCCCAACCTCCCTTCAGTTCCTTCTTACTGTCCGTGGCGACACTGGAACAGTTCTTGCGCTCTCGCTTAGCGAGTGATCCCTTAGCATAGTGATAGGATAGTTATCAGTTAGTTAGAAGTAGTTAAGTATTCCTTTGTTCAGCAGTGTCTAGAAGTTGCTTCCAGCACCAGCCTCAGGCTGGGGAGCATGCTGCAAGCCCAAGGGTTTAAAGCTTGCGCCACGTGCCACAAGCCCATGCTGATCAGCAATCCCCACGACTCCTGTCTTCGTTCTTTGGAGGAATTGCACCAGACTGGGAGCTGCAAGATCTGTAAGGCTTTCAAGCCCAGAACTAAGAAAGTGAGAGACTTTTTCCTCAAGCAGTTGTTTGTGGAGGCCGCGTTACAGCCATCGGCCTCAGACCGCCAGGCATTGGCACTGGTATCTTCGGTGTGCAGTGCCCCAAAGTCCATGTGGGATCCAGTGTCGGTGGGGTACCGCAAGTTGTTGGTACCGAGAAGGGAGGATAAGCCCCGACGCTGGTCAACCTCTCCCGCACCGGCCAGACGGCACAGCCAAGCGGACAGGAGGCACTCACCTCACAGGAAGGCAGTGCTTTCTGTGGAGCCTAGTAGTCAGGCAGGGAATGCGGGTCCTGCTCTGGTGCCATGAGGCCCGTTGAGCCCTGGGCTGAGTGAATGCAGTGCTGATGGAGCCTTGGAGGAGGCCCTTGAACAGCCCTCCATGCTGGACATGTTTGAGGCGGCAATGGACTTCACTGAACTGTCCGCGACAAGTCCCCTCCCTGACAGGGAGAAGCCTCCAGCACTGCCACCACGGGTGCTGTCCAGAGGAAAGCCAGCTATGGTGTGCCGCTCGAGGTCACCGTCCCGACACCACTCTCGGTCAAACTCAGACTCCGTCGACTCCCAGATGCCCTTGATCCAGCAGGACGCTACAGAACTGCCCCTTCACCATGATCTGATCACGCAGGACCATAGGTGCCTGCTCCACCCGGACCTGCAATCTCTGCATCTCATGGCGTGGAAGCTCTGTGGGTGAATCCTATGGAGAGTCAGTGCTCTCTTCTGGTGAAGCAGTTTCTCCTTGGCAGTAGGAAGCCTTCCACCAGGCCCACCTACTTAGCTAAGTGGAAAAGGTTCTCCTGCTGGTGCAAGCCCAAGCAGGTACAACCGCTGCAGGCCTCCATCCCACTCATCCTGGAATACCTCCTGCACCTAAAGCAGCAAGCTCTCTCTCCTTCCTCGATCAAGGTGCACCTGACAGCCATCTTGGCGTTCCACCCAGGGTTTCCATCTGCTCAGTGTTTTCCAACCCCATGGTGGGGTGTTTCCTCAAGGGTCTGGATAAGGTGTTCCTGCACTTTTGACCACCCTGGAATTTAACCTGGTTCTCTCCAAGCTCATGAGCCCTCCGTTTGAGCCCCACACCTCTTGCTCTCTATTCCACCTCTCCTGGAAAGTGGTGTTCCTTTTGTGAGGAGAGTATCTGAGCTGAGGGCCCCCATCTCTGAGCCGCCTTATACAGTTTTTCATAAGGACAAAGTGCAACTCAGGCCACACCCTAAGTTCCTCCCTAAGGTGGTCTCACAATTCCACATGGGTCAGGACATTTGTTTACCGGTGTTCTTTCCCAAACCTCACACCGACCTGTGTCACCTTAGTCTTCATTGTCTGGACGTCCGTAGAGCTTTGGCGTTCTAGTTGGAGTGGACTAAACGCTTCTGGAAGTCGACTCAGTTGTTTGTCGCCATTGTGGACAGAATGAAGGGCCTTCCGGTCTCGGCGCAGTGATTATCTTCGTGGATTGCAGACTGCATCCATGCCTACTATGAGTTGGCCAAGGTTCCAGCCCCAGTAATCACAGCACATTCAACAAGGGCCTCTTCAATGGCGTTCCTGGCCCAGATCCCTATCCAGGACATTTGTAGAGCAGCGATCTGGTCCTTGGTGCACACATTTACAGCACATTGCGCAATCAACCAGCAGGTCAAAGATGATGTGGGCTTGGCAGGGCCGTTCTTCTCTCCATCGTTCCATGACTCCTACCCTTCTCCTGTGGTAAGCTTGGAAGTCACCTAATTTGGAATGGACATGAACAATCACTCAAAGAAGAAAAGACGGTTACCTACCTTGTAATTATTCTTCTTCGAGATGTGTTGTTCATGTTCATTACAAGGCCCACCCTCGTTCCCCTCTGCTGGAGTCAATGGCAAGAAGGAACTAAAGTGGGGTCAGGCCAGCAGGGTAATATATGCACCACCACAAGGGTGCCACTCCAGGGGGCTCCCCTGCTCGCCCGACAGGAGCTGCTGAGGGGGAAAGTTTCCGACGTTCGTGAATGCATGCAAACCTAATTTGGAATGGATGCGAACAACACATCTCGAAGAACAACGGTTACGAGGTAAGTAACCGTCTTTTCCTTAAGTCTTTCAAAAGTTTTGTGGTTAGAATACTATTAAACTAATCATCATATGAGATGCCTTTTACATATAGCACATATAACATTTGTTACCAAAGGAGTTTTCTGACCAAGCAACATAAATGCATAAACACAATACAATAGAATTTTTAAAAAATATGCCTTCCCAAAGAGAACTGTAGGCTAAATCTGGCCTTTGTTTACAGTTACAGAGAGCATGTTCATGAGTTTACAGTCTTCAGCTAACACTTCATCCTGTACTGTGGCCTAGACTGTCTTAAACTGAAGATGGGGAAAAAGAAGATAATTGCATTTCCTTTTCCTCTTGGTTGCTATTAACTTTGCGATAAAATATATAAATGTCATGTTAATGGGCTATTTCACTTTGAATGGTCCCTTGCAATATTTATGCTAAACAATCTGTTCCATCGTGTATTTAACTGTAGCACTCTGACTGCATTTCCCAGACTTGAAAAAGAGTTCTGTGTAAGCTCAAAAGCTTGTCTCTCTCTCACCAACAGAAATTGGTCCAATAAAAGATATTATCTCACCCACCTTGTCACTTTAAGTACTGGAATAAAGGAGGATGCATGCAGTCCCCCACGCTCTCACTGCCTTGAAATGGGTTCCATCAGCATGTGACCAGGCATACACTCTCACAGTGTGGATCTGAAGAGGCATGGGAGTTGTGGGAGTAAGAGCTCAGCAGAAGCTCTCTGTAAATGAGGGGGTGAAGGGGCAGGATGGGGACCAAGGGGAGTTACTGAGACTCAGTGAGGAGGGTGGAGAGGTGAGGGGTCAGTTCCAAACTGTGAAGGGCATCTTTGCAGTTCCTCAGTGGCTGGTGCACTGTGCACTGAACACTCTCTCTGTTCCTGCCCATGTGCTAGTGCCATCTCCCAGCCCATCCTGGCATTTGTGGCCCTGCCCCTTCCCTCGGCCGGGTGCCTTGGGACTTGCAGTGGCTGGAAGGCAAGGAGAGAAGAGCTGTTCCTATCTGCTCCCCAGCATCAGGCCTGATCTCCTGCACTGCAACAGCTCTTCCTCTGGATCTTGGTCTTGCCAGTGCCCTAACCCCCATGCGAGCCAGGTCCCACTCTCATTTATACAAGATACAGTGTGGGGTCGAATCATACATAAGTCCCCCTCCTCAATATTTCCATTGCAGTGGCAATCCCTCCTCCCGCAAGTTCCTGAGCCCCTGGCAGAGGCTATATATTAAAAAAAAATATTTGGTAAGTGAGTCTTTTTCAGTTTATAGCCTCCATGTTTTTATGTTTGTTGTAATGAAATGTATCTCATTCCTTTTCAGGTCTCTGTTCTATTGCTGTGTACATTTTTCATTTGCCCTTACATATGTTTGTTCTCTGCTTAATTAATTGCACTGTATTTAGTCCAAAAAACTACTACTCATGTAACAGAATAACATGCAATGCAGTCTTCTAATTATGGTGTTTCATTATTATGAAGATTTATATCACAATGCTCAAAGAGATTGGGGCCTTACTGCACTAGGCAATGTACAAACACATAGGAAGTCAAGGATGCTACCTCAAAGGATTTACAGTGAGAGAAAACACTGGCTATTGCGCTAACATTTGTGTTTCATGAAGAGTAGAAGTCACAGTTCTGTAGCAATTGGGGAGTTAGAGATAGTAGTTGTTACTGGATATTTACAGTAGCTGCTATGAAAACTCTTGTTCCTTCTTTCCCTAGGTGCTGATGTCCTTTCACAGGCAGCTGATTGTGCTTCCATATTATTTGAAGCTGCTGGAGGAGGAAATCCAGATTCGCTATCTCTTTTACTAGAATATGGAGCTGATGCCAATGTGCCAAAACACTCAGGTCACTTGCCTATCCATAGAGCTGCATACAGAGGACACTTTCTGTGAGTTGAAATGAAATAAATATTTGAAAAATAATAATGAATAATAATGAATAGGTTCTGCAGTTACTATAAGGTAAGTAATTTTCCTTTATTGTGCTCTGACTGGATGGTCAGGTGAGTTAGGCCAGAGTTTTCCACATCCTCTCCAGATATATCTGAAGAGAGGAGGACCAGATTTAAAAACAATTGAACTTGGTGCTGCTTTAAACACATTAAACTGTCACACATACCCGTGGAATAAGGATCACCTTCATTTTACAGACTGGGAAACAGAGCACTGCAAGTGTTGGGTTGCTTACAGTCAGACAATTATTTAGTGACCAAGTCAGGAATAGAACTTGATGTCTTGGGTCCCAGAGCACAGCTTTTAGCCACTAACAACACTGCATTGTGGGCAACAAAATAGGGGCTCTCCCACTTTCTGTAGGTTACAGAAGAGTGAGTGCTCTCTACAGACTTCTCCAAACTGATGGGATGGGGATGTTCTTCTTTAAGGGGTCATGATGTGATTCCATTAGCTAAAAAATGGGAAAATAGAATGTTCCTGAAAGACAAGCGGGAAAGACCTAGTATTTGATACTTAATCCAGTAGTTTGGAAATCTGTAGGATTGTGAGCTGGTTATCATGTAATTGTCAGAGGTTAAGGCCAGTGCAGATGTGTAATATGCCAGGGTTCTCATTTGGTAATAAATGAACAACACTGTAAGCAAAGAAGAACACAATTCTGTAACCCAGCTAAGATGCAGGCAACAAAGACTGCAGCACAGAGAAGGTCAAAGGTTGGTACTAGAGAGTATATAGATATATATTCCTTCTTTTTTCTTTCTCCAGAGCTTTAAAGCAGTTAGTTTCAGTTACTGATTATGCTGCCATTAAGGAGAGTGGGATAAGTCCAGTTCACTCAGCAGCAGCAGGAGCACATCCTCAGTGCCTTGAGTTTCTCCTCAAGTCTGGGTTTGATGCCAATTTCATGTTGCATGAGAGGGTTCGCAAAGGCTATGAAGATCAGAGAAAATCAGCCTTATATTTTGCTGTCTCAAATGGGGATATTTGCTCAACTCAGCTGCTTCTGGATGCTGGAGCCCTTCCAAATCAAGACCCTATTAAGTGCCTCCAGCTAGCCTTGAGAATGGGCAACTATGAGCTAATCAACCTACTGCTTCAGCATGGGGCCAATGTAAATTACTTCTGCAGAGTGAACACGACACATTTCCCCTCAGCTCTGCAATATTCTCTAAACGATGAAATCATGTTAAGAATGTTGCTGAATTCTGGGTACGATGTGTACCGCTGCTTCGATTGTCTTCATGGAGACAACATTCGTTCCCCATATGCCTTTGAAGGATGGACTCCTTCTGTTATCAAAGACAACAGGGTAAGTACTTCCCTAGGAATTTTATGTCACTGTTTTGCTGCCACTATTCTTTTATAAATTAAATAAATGTACTTGTTATTGATGTATTATAATGAAATCTAGTTTGCTAAAATAGCATATTTGGGATTAAAGTACTATACCGATTCTATACATAAAGGAAGTAGTAAACAGAGTTCTGAAAACAAGTTGTAGTAGTAAATTTGAATGTGAAGCCTTGTTTATGATAACAAATGATTACAGTAAAATTGTTTTAAAGGATCAGAGTCATACAATGTGAATTATGTGAACCGTATAAGTGAATGCCAGTCTGGCTACCATAAAAACAGCTTTATCTAGGAACTGACAGTATAGAGCAGACAAGAATATAGTTCACACCTGATGATCCAATATGCAGATTAAAAACAAATATATGCAGAAAAGTATATTTTAAACATGAATTGCAAAGAAAATATATTCTTCTTTGAGTGATGGTCTCTGTGGGCATGGCTACACTGGAAACTTCAAAGCACTGTAGCAGGAACGTCCAGTCTGTACTGGTAAACGCACTTTGAGAAGTCCCTCTCTTAGAATTCTGTGAGGCTCTGTTCACAAATGGGACTCTGCTCACTGCTTCAGGAGATCATTATGCCATGATGCAAACTGCTAGAGCTAATGGATTCTTCAACAGGGCAGTCCTCCAGTCAGTGGTAAACAAGAGTCCTTGCATCCTCCTCTTCAATGAATACTGCATGTGAGTCACCCGCCATGCAATATCCATAGGGGCTGTGTACCCTGTGGAATACACAGAGCGACCATCACTTGGAGAAAAAAGAGAGGTTATTTACCTAAAGTTCTTTGAGTTCTTCAAGATGTGTAGTCTTTATATGTATTCCATGACCTGGCCTCCTTCCTCCTTCTCCTGCTGTAGATGCTTATGTTAGGGCCATTTGTAGTAAAAAGACAACTGGAGAGGCAGTTGGTCCATACCACTCCATCTGCCCTCATTTCAGAGCACAAAGAGGAGAGGGACACTGGAATGGATCAACAGACACTTCAGGCACATGGAGCGCACACACACCTAGGATGGAATAGGATGGAATACAGATAGGGCCCATACAGCTAGAGGAATTCCAGTTACGGTACATGTTTTCTTTGCCCTTTACTGCTTATTTATAGTTTGTTTTATACTAGAAGTATTAGGACTTTCTTTGGTGGAAGACTTTAGCACTTCCATATCATAACATGAAATGGAATGCCACAGAGCTGTAACCAGAGCTGTCCTCCTCTGTCCAAACATGTGCTGATTTAGGAGGGAGGAAGACCTGCAGCACAGGCAACTGCTTTATGTGACATTACAATTCAGGCCTTGCAATGATCATGCCAAAGATGGCCTCTACCAAAGAGAACAAACTGTGAACTGGCAGTTTTTGATATTCAAATACAGGTTAAAACACACACACTTGAGGCAATCTTTATGAATTGCAAAGGACTAAAACAAAAATATTTTTTCTTGCTTCACAGCTCATCTTTACATTTTCAGTAGAATACAAATGTAACATCTCACACCTACAACTATGGGTGCACAGTTACAAGAGCACCCTTTTCCTTATTGTAACAAATGAATGCACTGACATGCACATTTAAAACCCGCTGGTTAAATGTTCACATCCATGTTACTTTTACGATGGCTTTAAGCTAGTTGAGACTGAAAACTTAAAGTGAATAGCCATCAGATATTCACATTCTAGTTGAAGATGTATGTGAAGCTTATTAAAACCAATCCAACCTCAGTGATACAGCACTCACCCACTCTTGGCTTTTCTTTGGGACTTGAATTGTTTATGTCCTGCAGAGGAATCTGAAAAGGGGAAATGAGTTACAGAAGTGTGGAATGTTATCCTCTTAACTAAACTATGATTTTTCCTCTCTCAGTTCTGTGAAGTGATAACGCTGTCATGGCTGAAGCACGTATCTGGTGAAGTAGTGCGAGCGATGCTAGATTATGTTGATCATGTTAGCATCTGCTATAAGCTGAAAGCAGTTCTCAAGGAACAGACACTATGGCCAGAAATCAATTCCATTTTGAGTAAGTGTCAGGTGTTTAGAGTATTGGATAGTTCAGAACTCTAGATGACACCACTTTTTGTCTTGCTTATTTGCTGTATCATCTTGGCATCATTGAACCAGATCCTTAAAGGTATTTAGGTGCCTAACTTTTATTGGTTCAATGTCAGTTAGGCATCTACTTACCTTGGAGAATCCGAACGAGTATTGCCTTGTCCTGCCCTTCCTTACAACAAAATGCAATTAAATTTCAGACTGAAGTAAAATTTCCAAATACAGTAGGCCATGGAAGTATTTGCAATACAAGTCACATCAGTAATAATGTATATAATTTTGAGTGGTTTGGGAGTGCCCTAATTACAAAGCAGCAGCAGAACTGTAACTTCATTAAATGCATGCACATGGAGTCCACAGAAAGTATACACTTATACTTCATTTTATGTTGCTCAGGATTAAAAGTTTTTTCCTACGCTGTCGCTGCTGCAGTCTGATATAAAATATATATATATTATATATATAAAAACTGAGGTCTTTATATAAAGTAATTCAGTAAATTGGCTGTTTCTTTCTGATTAGATTATTTAGACTAATTGGCTGTTAGCTCATCTGGGCATGTCATTTTTTCCCTTAATAACTGCAAGTGCAGTTAAAAAAATAAATGTGCAAGGATGACTGCTGTGTAATAGGGAGAAGTTAAAACACACTAACCGCTCCCTTTAGTCCTTTTATTGCTCTCCCACCTCTGTGCCTGAATGAGGCAATAGACAACCCCTTTATGCTTTAGGCCTAAATTACCCTTTGCCAAACTTTTTCTTCCAACTTCAGTTAATTTGTGTTTCAAGCCTAGCTTCACAAAAACTAGGCTCATGCCTCAGTTGATTACACTTGCAAATGTTACTGTTATGTATTTGGTGATCAATTACAAAAGACCAGATCCTGATACCTTCATGCATGTCGGGCAGCAGCTTAGTTTGAGAAAGCACCTGTGATTTCAATGAGTGTATTCAAAATTAAGCTTCTATACAAGAAGTGTTTGTTAGGGAATCAAAATCTGGACCAGATTTTCTCAAATGTTGCTTAGAGCTATCATGTTTCTTGTTATTTGATTGGTAAAAGACAAATTCTCTCTCTCTCCTTTTTCTTTTAGGAAATCCACGTTCTTTGAAACATCTTTGTCGTCTGAAGATTCGGAAATGCATGGGTCATTTGCGTCTGCGTTGTCCTGTCTTCCTGACATTCCTTCCACTGCCCAGTCGTTTGAAAGACTATATACTGTACAAAGAATACGATCTTTATGGACAAGGAAACTGCATAGAATCATAGTTCTATAGTTTGGAGAGTATTCAAGTGGACAAAACCTGTATTGGTGCAATTCTCTCTCTATTGGGATTTTAGCTTCTAAAAACCAACTGGTCACTTCAGTGAAAATATTTCTGGATAAAAACAAAAAAGTATAGTACAGAATAAGTATGGGAAACACAATATGTAGCCCTCATAACAGAAAAAGCATCCGGAACGTAACAGAAGCAATTACAGGTAATGGCAGTAATATTTTAAAATTATCTAGCATCTATGTTTAGGTCAGCATCTTCAACAACATATGGAATGGGAAGTGTCCTTCAAGACAGGAGGATCAAGTTGTAACCAGGAGTGCAAATTCTTCTCCAAACTTCTTCGGTCTGTGAATTTGGGCTGCAACTCTTGTTATACTTCTACATCTTGCTCCTGGTTGGACCAAGGTACTGTCCTAACAACCTACACTGTGGTATTTCAGTTTCTGACTAGAACCAGAGAGAGGCAGAGGCTTTGACCCCTGCCTTTACCTAAGAGGAGCTGGGAGGAAGATGAAGTTGTTTGACAAGGTTTTGACTTATTATGGTTTGTTATTTTATCCAGTTAGCCAATCCCAAATTTTAAGCAGTGAAATGAGGTTAATGGCCATGGAATTCTTGTTATAAACAGAGCACCAGTATGGAGTGAAACATTTAGCTTTTTTCTTTTTAAAAAAAATTAGATGTCTGCTTTCCTGCTAGCTAGGGTAGTTCCACATCTCATTCTTGGTATTTAAATGTCCTGTCACCAGAGTAATATGATCTACAGCAATCTTATTTTTTGTTCTTAAAAGTTATTTATAAGGCTGGCCACAGATACTGGGAGTATATTTTGGACCAGCTCCCTCCATTTCCCACCTCTTGCCCTATTTTTGGGCACAAGTTTAAAGAGTGTTGGTTGACTTTTACTTTGTATCGCATGTACCATCCAATGCAATATTAATGTAGAACTTGGAGGATGAGAAATGTGAATTAGAATTAGGCACCGTGGGTGATAAAATGGAGACCCTTTCCCTGATGGGACTTGAACATTTCAAAAGGGCACATTTATTGGATCCTGTTATCTGGTCAGTCACTGCTGTATGGGAGGAAAAGGCAATGCCACTATGCACTAGATAATGCTTTGTATATACTTATGTATTAATTATGAATTTGCATATAACATGATGCAGTTGTAAATGTTTAGCTAATCCTTATATTTCTCAAAGCTTGGAACAGTTTCAAGTGTGCAAAATACTGTTGAAGAGACATACATAAAAATGAGCAGTTCAATAAACCCGACAGGCATTAATAGTGTTTATTTTTTCATAATCAAGTTTATAGTCAGGTAAATATAGATTTTTATTTATACATGCATCTGTATCACTTAAGTTACATAATTCAAAAGTCCATTTTCCTGTCAGAAAAATCTATAAACTTTATAAAATACAAATTGGACTAGTGTCTTATGACTCATTGCTTCTTAGAGGGTACCACTCAAGTACTGAACAAAACTAATGAGCAGGTGGGAAATATGCATTAGTATTTCTGTTAATGGGGCTGAACCTATCAGGTTGTGCTGGTATAACTTCTGTATTCATCAATTCTGTTCATTAACGTAAGTATAGTTCTTTAGAAAGTGCAATGCATGCATGTGACAAAACAAACAAGATGTGCATTAAAGCAGCCAGCTAATGCAACAAGAATGTTTTCCTTCACTGTTCAGTCTTTGATAGCTGCAAAAATAAATCAGCATAATTCCCCTCCGTTTTGTTTTTATTAAAGTGTTTCACTGAATATATCTGGGCAACATTCCCGAGTTACTGACAGAATCAAAAATACATTTTGCCAACATAGGGCTTTAGCTATTTCTGAAATTGTACATTTAGTGGAAAAAGAACAAAGCCATATTAGTAATGTGCTAAAAAAAATTTGGAAGCAAGCATTAGAAAAAAGATGCTACATTTTTTAAAGTAAGTCCAATTCAAATAAAGATTATTGTACAAAGCCAACTTTGAACTTTTTATTAGCCAGAGCTTCAGATCGTTTGAGTTCACTAACACATTTAATATCTATATTTCTGAGTTTAAACCAACTATCAAATTGATACTACGCATAAGCATTTGAGATGATGATTGCGTTAATACAAATATTCAGGAAAAAGTTTATGACTCTTAAACATTACTTGTACATCACTAGAACAGGACCAATCCAGTACATTATGGTAAGATTGCCCGATTCACTGTATTATAAAGTCACCTGACTATATTTTACAAAGTCCTAGGTTTGCATATAAACATTATGGAACACCAATGCAGGCACAATGGCATAGTGACAATATTTTCACGCCCAATAAGACATCACTGTAAGCACAAGAAAATTACCATATTGCATATAAAGAAACTTTGGGGGTTCTAGTAAACAAGAGAGATTCTATGAGAGAGAGCAAGGTAGGAAAGAAACTAAGAAGGGTCAATTATTACAATGGACAATGTGTCTTTCCTGAATTCACTCAATATATAAAAACTTCTCTTTCTTTAAAAAGCTGAGTAAGATGCAAGCAATGGCTCTCTTTTTGTTTGTGTGTGAATTAAGAAGGAATTCACTTGTAGGAGTTGTGATTGATTAAAAAAACATTACAGATTTATTTTTCTCACTTATAACAAATGCTTAAGGGTTTTTTTCTGGGGGTGTGGGAATACAGTGTGCACTGTGAGATGGGGAGGCATTAAAACAAACACCACCTCTGTAAGTCTATCTGCAACCCTTCAAATTATGCAGAAGTGAAAAATAGACTACCTACGGTCAGGAGAGAGGTTTTGTTTAATGTTTGAGATGACATTATTAATCTCTAATTATGCAACTCTACCTTCTTGGGCTCTGTGCAAGTGTCAATTCTAATTTATAAAAATAAACATACACATAGGGCCAAGTCCTGCTTATTTATATGCATGTATATCCAAAGTAAATCCATTGAAGACTATCTCTGGAATTACTCTGAATTTACACTTATGTAATTGAGCATAACTGACTAGACTTCAGAAAAGGGAAAAAATCAGCTAATTCCTATTGTTAAAACACAGGGTTAATGTCAGCCTCATGATTACTGACAATATTACAGCTGATTTTCTCTTCCAGACCCCAGAAACAATGCAATAGACTAAATATGCAAATTAATTTATCTTAACTAACTGCATTCAGCTCCTGAGGGGACAAAACCATGGACCTTTTAAACTTGATTAGAATGGCAGTATCAAAAGAAAAATTTCTCACGGCTATCATGAGGCTATACACACAGTATAACACAATGCATTACAAAGCCATAAACACCTATCCTTCCATACACAAAAATGTATGTAACAATATCTAAGTTACCCTGAAACGTGAAAATCAGGATTTACCTCACAGATGAATAAAACTGGATATTCAGCTGAATAAATCTAAGTGTATACCATGCAACAAGTATACTAACCGCTTTACTGAAAAATAAGTGGTGACAACCATGAGGATACAATTTAGCCATAAAAAGATGATCAATGCTAACCAACACTGTTGCCATAATGTATGTGTCTTAAGTGGCATTTTTAAACTGGTATTTCTAGGTAAACTGAGCTTTTAAAAAGCCAAACATACTGGTTTCACATGCTGTACGACCATAACTTCAGGTGCTATAGATAATATAATTCACCCAGCAGCAGAAAGATGGGAGGACAAAGTATTTAACTAGAAGTGAAAACTGAATGAAGAGTTTCTAATTAATATTTCAACATGCACTTTGATCTACCAACCATAGCCAAACATTAATGTAGGAAAAGCTATGCCAAATTAGCTAACTTAAGAACATGGAGCTTAAATGTTTAAAACAAGTATTACTTATTAGAGTCTCTGCACTCCACTCAATCATTGTCATTTATTAAAAATGTACAAAAATCTTGGCAAAAAACCCCCCAATGATTGACTTGAAAATTTTAAACAAAATATGGTTCCAAAATCTATTACATAGGGAAAAATCGCCTCCTACACCTCCTAGAAGCTAACTAGAAACTGCTGTTTGAAAGACGCAACTACATTTGGAAACTAACACACACATTCACACCTGTTCTGCGGGTAAAATCCACTCCACTCGGCCAAATACCTACTTTGACATAGGCTATGTAACAATAAAACTTGAAGGAAAAATACCTTTCATGAGAGTGGCATGGTACCTTATTAACCTGCTTCACACCAGAGTTGATCTGTCCTTCGACTACTGTCTACTAGTAATTGGCCTTGCTCTTCATTCTTCCATCTCCTTGAGCAGTGACTTTAGATTCCCTTCCAGACTATATGGCAGTAGGCTCACTAGCCCTACCTGCTTACACACTGCCCGAGTAGGGATACCTCTACACAGCCAAAGCTATGCACAGGCTCATCTACCTGAACTAGCTTAAATCCCAATAGTGTGGATAACAGTAGTAATGAAGACAGCACAATGCAGGGTTCAGTGCAAGTAGTACAAGTCCAGCACAGACCTTGTGTTTATACTGTGCTTGCTCACGCATGCTACGCTGTTTTCATGACTACTGAACTCACACTAGCTCGATTCAACCTAAGTCAAGGCTAGCCCCTGCATAGCTTTTGCTGTGTAGATGTACCTTAAATGAAACCAGTGCCCTGCCGTGGCCCAGCGTCATGAGACCTCATAATTCAGAGGAACAAATGGTCGCTCTCAGTTCCTATGAGGCCAAGGGAGACATGCATGAAGGGAAAGGCAGGAAACACAGGGTCTTGTAAAAAATTACCAGTACATGCCCCATATAGATGAGAGGCTTGGGTGGTTCTACCAGGGGTAACTGTGGCAAATCTCTCTCAGCTTTGAAGTAGTTCTGGGTCACAGATCCAAGCACCCCCATCTCTCAAGTATTGCAAACGAAGTATTCCTGACCTCTCTCACGCCTGGCCTCATCTTCATCTCTTCATTTCAGCCCCCTAATCTCCTTGAGCACACACACTACTCATGCTGCCTCCACTTCCTTCAACACGCTCTCTGAATCGCCTTACATCTGGTTTTAATCCCTTGTAGGCAATGAAACTGTTTTACCAAGTCTAAGGACCTCCCTCTCTTCTCATTCACTTCAATTACCTCCCTTTTCCTGGGGATCACCCGCTTTATTCAATTCCTCTCTTAAGGTACTTCCAACATCAAGAAATGAGTTTGCAGCTTCTTTTTAGTAGCTGGAAGAGTCATTCTAAGATGCTAGCAAAGAGATGCTTCTTGCGCTTCAACTGTCAGGCTCAAACAACTATCCGACATGACACTAATCCAGAAACTCAGGAACAAATGGAAGAAATGCAAGCATATCAGGTCACATCTTAAAGACCTACATACCATAATAAATTCTACACACACACACACCCCTCTTGCCTCTTATTCCTTGTAGAGCCTTTCCAAGTTTAAATAAATATTAGATTTATGCTGGGTACTTTAACAAGAGATGAAATAGTCTAAATATCTATGGCTCCCTGTGAGCCATGGACAGCTAGACTCAGGATAACTAAGCCAGCTGGCTTTAAAGCCAAAGGATAAGAAAAAATAATCCCAAAAATGACTGAAGTAACTTGTTTAATTTACAGAAAGGTTGAGAATGAATTAAACTATTTAACTAGTTCTGATAATCAAAAATTAAATGGCTAATTTCTCAGGCCTTTAATGGCCCCTTTGGGAGATCATGAGTCAGGCAGGATAGATGGATTTAAAGCTGCTGGGAGTTGGGACAATCCAAAACCCTTGAATGGAGCAAGACCCCACCCTATTCTGCCTGCTACTTGCTGGCATCACTCCGGGCTCTCTCCTGTCATGTAAACATGGCATGCTTATGAGTGGACAGAAAGGTTTAGGGACATGAACCTCCTCCCTAGTCTCTTCCAGGCTGGGTCCCACATTCCTTGGTGCAACATATTTTCCAGATGCTGCTGCTGCCTTGACCTAATCTGGATTCATTTGATGGCTGTAGGCTTCCAAAAAGGATATAAAGAATATGATATATATTTCTTCCTAGGCCCAGGGCATCATCTCATTTCATTGAGAACTACATCAGGTAAGGTACTGTGATCTGTTATAGTCATTCTGTAGGATCTAAATTTTCAGAGGCGTTGTTTTTTGGATTTTCCAGCTATATTGTTTGTTTTGTTTCCTGCTGTGACTGGATGTTCACGCTAAATTTTGAGAATTGAGATACCAATTCAATGCTATTTGTCATCTAGTTTGTTATCTAAAGACCAATGGGAACCCTATCCTGGCTAAACTGGTAAGTTGGGGCCATTTTCCAGGTTGCAGCCAAGTTTAAAGATTAGTGTAGTCAGTTTATGGGAATACTGTATTACAAAATCTTCTAATTGATGGGAATCCAACAATAGTTCCTTGCTGGCAAATAATTTGTCCTTAGCTTTAATCAACATCTAAACTAAAAGAAGGTCAATCTGTAATTCAAAGATATTTATCTAGGTTAGAACACAGCCTTCTGAATACAATACCACATCAGGAGGGTTGAAATTACCCCAGCAAAAGGATACTGGCACAAAAGACATCTAAAAAGGTATAATAATTCTATGTATTCAGAAAAGCCCTTTGACTGGTATGAAAATCCCAACTCAAAGGGGAGCAAACAATCCCAGTTCTCTGAACTATCCCTTCAATAAGGATAATGCAATAATGCTTAAGGAAAATTTTAAACTGAATATCAAGAAAACTTCAAGTTGATACTGTTTTACACATGAAGTGTGGTGGCTGTTACACTTAAATTGGCCAACCCACTAAGCAGTCCTGCACAGGCAGATAACTAGATCACTTGATTTCATAATCTCCTGGTGGGTTTTTGGAAATTTTTACTTGGATTTTAAGCAGGTAGGGGAGGCAGACTGTAAAATACAATAATATGAAGTAGGCTGTCACCTAGTCTGCAAGAAGGGGATGCTGGTGAAAGAAATATAAGTGAGCAAAGTTAGCCAGAAATGTAAGCAGTCAATATAAATTGAAGAGATACAAAGTCCAAAACTCTTGGTGCCAACCAGCCTTCTATAAGCCTAGGATCGGGAACAGGGAGAAAAATCTGCATATGCTGCCTTTGGATCTTCATGCTGGCAAGAATAAATGGGCAGCCTTTTAGATTGGAGGATAGCTATTAAGGGGAATGGCTGTATACAGTAAATTGTATAATGAATAAGAAATGACATTTAGAACACGTAGAAAGCCCTATATAAACTGGAAAATATACATAATTTGAAACTGACCCAGAGGTACAGCTGTATTTTCATGTTTAGTACATTTCCTCTCATTACTGTACTACTTTAGATTTTCCCTGACTCTGACACACAAATGTATCTTCTGTTCATTGGACTTCACTATATACAGTAATCAGTGCAAAAATAAATAAATTCTCTTACATTAACTGTTTTCCTGTTCAGGATGAAAAGATCAAAGCACATTTGATATAGTACAAAATAAGTTATGTACATCATGCAGTAGTACGGAGATCAGGCTTAAGAGCTGTAAGCAGATACCTGTGAAAAATGTGTCAAGAAGTTTAGGTAGAAAGTAGGATTTGTACGCTTGCAACCCATTGCTATTAAATATTTTTTGCAAAATACATTTACATGCAGTGACCCAAACCACTCCCCCACAACCCCTGTCTAGTAAATGTAGTGAACTGGTTCCAAGGTATGTGGGTATTTAGAAAATTTTCAAACAGCAGGTTCAATCCAACGTTTTCACAATGTTGACATATTTTTTATTATAAAGTAAATCCCAAGTACTGGACTGTTACTCCAGTTCCATGACAGAAAACTGAGAATGTGGTACTTTTACTTTCAGGGATATACACACTGTATTCTCATCTTGAAGTGAAAGGGTTTAAAACACAATTCCCATGCACCAAGATGCAAATACATCCTTCTTAGTCTTGTCTAGGTTAAATGGAATAAAATCTTTACCATCCAAGAAAGTGTCCTAATTTATATTAAAAAGAAAACGGAGACAGTACCATACAATTTGACATAAAATTAAAATCTCACACCCATCTAAAACTATTCCACATTTATCTGGTGTTACTGGGAATTAATTTTTTTTATAAACCCAAAAATAATTCTTTGCAACAGTATTTAGATACAGCTTAGCACTATTTCAGTTCAAAGCCCACTTTTGTTCCCCACAAAGTGTTCTGTGTATAACAATTTAAACAATGATATTTCAGTGTACTGTTGAAGCCCAATCAGAAGATGAATTTTTGCTTCTAAACAGCTGCACAATCAGGTAAGTGAAAAAGTTTCCATATTTAAGAGAAGTCTTGAAGATCTAATTCTGTAGCAAACATGGCAATGTGTCACCATGCTTCTTTCCGACACATGGAAAAAGGTATATATTTACATTAAAAGGCAAAGTTAGTTAATGAATGTTTAAAAGAAAAAACAAAGTATAATCTGGTCAGCATATTGTTAAGTCTTCTATATAATAAGCAGACCCTCCACCTCTATTTTTTTCCTTCTTGTGTTATTTGTGCCATTTCACCATAGATATGTCCGAAGATTCCAGTTTTAACAAGTAACCTCATGCTTCAGACTCTTTTTTCTTCTTCCCATCTTCTCCCAAATCACTGTCTTCTGACTGGCTACTGCTAAGGACTACAAATTGTCCCTCTCCACTGCTCTGACTGGGTCTACTGGAAGCAGCTATCAATCGGCTCTGCTCCTCCAAGTCCTAATATGGGAGAAAGCGAGGAAAGAAGAGAAGGAGAAAAAATATTTACTTCAGAAATTTCCATAGTGAAAACGAATTCCAGTGCCCCACTGCAAAAGTGGAAATTATCTTATTTAAAGCTATGCAATGGTAACTTGATTAGTAAATACTTTGTAGAGAGGAATTTAAAAGAAACTAAGAACAAATAACTTCAATGACCAGCATAGACTGATTTAAATCATGATTTAAAGCAGAAAGGAAATCTTGATGTAAATCAATTTTAATCTTGTCTTTCATTTGTGCTTTTGTTATTTTCCTAAAAAAGGTTGATTTTTCATTTGCTGGGGGTAACCATTAAAAAGTGTTAATTTGCAACTAAATTCAAGTTTTTAGGCTAAATCTGATACTTCTTTTTGCTAATCAAGAGGATATACTATATCTACAAACATTTATTTAAGCAATTATGTAGCTTAAATTTACCTTATTCAGATTCTTAAATTTGTACACTTAATATTTTAGAAAATAGTGAATGATGCATTTCTGATTTACTAGATGAATATTAATTTTTTACTTGTGATATATCACATTCTATATGGATGGAAATTCAAATTGAATTAAATGCACAGAAACAGTGTTTTAATTTTTTTTTAAATGAACTAAATAACTGTACTAGATACATAAAAAAAAGTTCATCAAAACAGATTTATTGAAGTATTATCTTTAGTGAGTGAACTGAACTGATGGTGACCAGAATGTCCTTCAAGATTTTAGAACTAGTAGACTTCATTCTCTCTCATCTAGTTTTTATTCATAGACCAAAAGAGGAAAATTAACTTTTCTGCTTTTTCAACTCCCACTGGTTTCTGAACTTTGAATGAACTAGTCATTGAACTGAACTGGCTGATAATATTTTCTGCATTTCAGTTTTTTTGGGCTTGCAGAAGAAGTGGCTGCTGTCAAACACTAGTTCTATATGACTTCCGCCAGTTAAATGGTTTGACTTTGTTTTTAGGAAAAAAAAAAACTTGTACCAAACACATGGTGCTCGATTTTTTAAAAAAATTAAATTATTTCAATAGGTCTTAACATAAAATTATATTTGAAATAATGATTGCCTAAGAGGTGTTTTTAATTCATCTATATTTATTTAATTTAAATTAAAAATCATTTTTAATCATCAGTTTTATCCACCTGCACAGTAGCTAGCTCTATGTGAAGAACAACTAATAAGAAAACATTTTATTCTCCTGAGTAATGTACAGTAACTCCTCACATAAAGTCGTCCCAGTTAACATTGTTTCGATGTTAAGTTGCTGATCAATTAGGAAACATACTCCTTTAAAGTTGTGCAATGCTCCCTTATAAAGTCATTTGGCAGCAGCCTGCTTTGTCCACTGCTTGCAGGAAGAGCAGCCTGTTGGAGGTACCTGGTAGGGGCTTGGAACCAGGGTGGACCGGCAGGTATTCCTTGGGAAATAGGCCACTCCCTAACTTCACCGCCTCAACCAATATTCACAATCATCATCGCTGTGTACAGTATTAAATTGTTTGTTTAAAACGTATACACTATGTGTATTATTTATATTAGTTTTTTTTTGTCTGGTGAAAAAATTTTTTCCTGGAACCTAACGCCCCCATTTACATTAATTGTTATGGGGAAATTGGATTCGCTTAACATCATTTCACTTAAAGTCGCATTTTTCAGGAACATAACTACAACGTTAAGTGAGGAGTTCCTGTATCCATATTCTCAGCAAACTCACTTCTAAACTAATGAGCATTACTGAAGAAGAACTCAAACTTTGAAATACAATATGCCATTTATGATATCTGATGTATAAGATTTCATAACAGACCATTTGATTTTGGAGTTTTATTATCTGTAAAAAAATGTTAAAATGAGTAAAACAACGCAACAGTAATGGGGGTGGAAGAGCAGGAGGTTGGACTACTGCTAACACTATTTTTAGGGTTAGAGTTTGAGTCCGCCCCCAGCTGCAAATAAAAATTGATCATTTTTGAAAAGGCTAAAAACTTTTAAAAGCAGTTTCTATCTAAGATGAGTTCAAATACATCATCTGTTGCATCTTATATGCATGTTTTCTCAGGTTGTTTCAGTCAGGATCTAGACAAATTTAAAATATTAAAGCTTGCTTACAGTATCAGAGCAAGGGGTCCACTGCTGTGATAGCGGGGTATGCCCAATGCTTAGGGGAGGCATGAATTTGTAAAGCTGACTATCAGCACTGAAAATATGAGGCTGTTAGCCTACAGACTGACACATCATCATCATCCACAAAGAGTTTGGTTAGAAGGATGCTACCAACCACATGGATATTTTTAAAAAGTTTAACCTTTACTAAAGTTTAGATTCAGGAAGTGAAGCAGAAATAATTTTTTTCATATTTAACCCTAAAATGTTTCCATAGTCTACGACATACAAAGATGTCAAAATTCAAAATTTACTACATTTAGCAAATAAAAATAAAAAAATCAAACTGACTTGAGTTTCCAGGTAAAAATCAAGCCCACAGTGTTTTTTCTACTAATGAATGTGATTTTGTAGTTTGGCGTACAGAGCTATGAAAGACAGCATGAAGGGTCATGAATAAGAAAATATTAGTACTATAAGTAATCAGGAGACATACCTTTTCAATTTGCTTTTGTTTACTGAGTTCTTTCTGTTGTTTCTCCTTTACTTTGTCTATTTCTTTTTGTTTTTCTGATGCTCTACGATCCTGAAGAGGTAACGATATAAATAAGGCTAATCTTTGTAAATTGGGATATATAAAACACTGACACCATGTAGGAGTTTCCTTAAGATAGTTATATCAATATTTGATTTAATGAAGTATGTATATCATTATTCTTACCTTAAAAGACTGATCTCTGCTGAAATGAACAAACAATATATCCGCAATACCCTTTTCCAATAAGTCTTAGTATGAAACCTATTAAATCTTTATCACTTCTTGGCAAGTTTAAATATCACCTAGACACTATGCAATAGACTCTTAAGAAATTCTTAATCTGCAGATTGCTGCTAGACACACAGTGCTATTATCTATATACTTAGCACACTGCATTTTGCACACGCATGCACACACACACAAACTACTTTTTTTCCCTTCTGAAGAATCTTACCAATTCAGCGTGAAAAGCAATCTGTTTTGCCAGTCCAACAGAGTCGCAAATCTAAATATAAACAGATTGAATATTCAGAAAGTATGAAAAATAAATATTCCTTTAAAATTAAGAAAAATTCCCACAACTTCAGAAAGATTGTGTATTAAAGCACTTTCAGATCCTTGGACTGACAACCTAACATACGAAAAAAAATACTTCTAAAAATTTCTTCATACAACTTGAATGAGAGCTAAGATCTTGAAATTCACATCAAATTTGAAACAACATAAAAGTGTAAGTAACATGGTAATACCTTTTCCCCTTCATTGTTTGATTCAAATATATAACAGACAGATGTTGTATGGCTCTCAACTCTCCCTCCTGAAGACCGAAGAACAAATCCAAAAAGGCGTTTATTCTCCTGGTGTGTAGCATACAAGACTACACTTGGCAAAGGAAACTGCCAAAAAAGGATGAAATAATGGGAATTTAAAGTTTGGTCTACAGCAGAGTCTCATCTTACGCTGGGGTTCCGTTCTGCAGTTGGCACGTAAGCGAAAATCTCGTACAGTGAAACAGTCATTGAGTTGAACGGTGGGTGGAATTGCCCGCACTACAGATGCAGTTTTTAAATTGTTGTTGTTGGGGTTTTTTTTCTGTTTTTGCCGACCGCGCAAAGCTGAATTCGCGCACGTTAAATGCGCCTAAGATGCGACTCGCCTGTATACAGCTTTGAATACCAGATATTGATATACTAAAACAACAAAATAAATGATCAGTAGAAATAATTTTATTATATCCTTATCCAATTGCTGGATAATGCTTTTGGCATTGCAGCAAATTGAAACAGAGGTTATCAAAAAATATTCAAATACACACATGCTGATCTTCCAAAAACATACACTGTGCAGAGAGTAGTATATCATTTGCATACAGCAAATGTTATAGTGAAGTCTGAGTTCCAGTTTCCTTTCTAAGCATGTGCACTCACACACTTTTTCAGATTCTCAGCTCTCTCATACAAATTCCTTCTGGGGATAAATTTTCAATATGTGGTCTTAGTTGAAGGATAGATTATTTTTGAAAATTATGACCAGAATACATGCAGGAATTTTGAGTTGTGCACGCACACACACACTTTTTGTATTTATGTTCAGTTGACATTTTTGCACTCCCACAATTTAAAAAAGGCTGAAGCTAGAAATTTCAAATGTGATTTTTTTCAAAACTTCATGAAAAATGGAAAACAACCCAAGTTTGAAGAAAATAGTTTAAATTAGTTTTCAAATTATGACAATTCAAAGTTAAAATAGTTATACCACAATATTTTTTTTTAGAGCCCTCATACTAGAACAGTTTAGAGCACTGGGCACACAATGAATTGTCTTAAGTCACCTTTAACTGCTTACCAGACCTAAGACAGCTCTGCACTTTAGGCCTTAGAGTTCATGAATGCACAGCTGCTTTTAGCATTGAGAAGTTTTACACACTTCATCTATTAAGGAGCCTTTAAAAACACATTTAATTCTCTTTACCTCCCTAAAAAAGATCCAGAGATCAAATGTAAAAGCATTATTGTTCATACAATACGCACTAAAAAAACAGAAATCAAAAATAAAAAAAAAGTTAAACTTGTTACTAGAAGGTTAACGAGGACATACTGAATATATTTTATGTCAAGTATTCCATTGATTTCTTTTAGAATGCAAGACATTATTCTATTATTAATTTAGAGAGATAAAAATAAGTCGACCATAAGACATGTCACGTACAAGACATGCAACATGGCCAATTTAATAATGTATTTAGAGCCATCGCCTTTTGAATTTCCTGACTCGTGTAACATCCCAACTTTAATGTTAATGCCTGACTTTGTACTACTCACTACACAAACCTATCTTACTAATTTTATTATCCTCTTGCCATTTCAAATAATAAAAAGGGCACTTTTTGAAATATTTAATCAAATTAATTACCCAAAACAATTTTTTTTACTTAGCCATTTTAATATATAATTCATAAACTGATAACCTAAGTTTTGTGGGAAATCGTTTAGAAATCTCAGTATACAGTATTGTTGATATTTAAGAGAATGAAAATTGTATTCAAACAAAATTAGACAAAATCAGAAAAGAGAATTGGTTGCTTTAACATTAGCACTTAAATTACTTACCCTGAGCCTTGTAACTTGCGTCTGTGGATCTATTAACCTAAAAATGTTAATTAAACAAATCACAAAGTAAATTTTACCAAATTGAAAGGGCCATTTGAAAATATGCTTGTGAAAGTCAACTTCAGTAAAATTTAGGAAGCATACTTACTTTAAACAGTCACAACTGACTAATAAATGTGATTCTGTCATCCTGAAAATATTATGTATAGCCCGGGCTGCTAGTATTTGGCGCATTGTTTCATAAACAACATCTGGACTTTCATCAGATTTAACTTCCATGGAGCCAAGGAATCTTACAATAAATAACTGGTGAAGAATGGAATCTAAGACAGATAAGAGTATCTAATAAGCCGTACCAAACCATTTCGGGGTTTTCCTAATTAAACATTACTGTTTCCATGACTAATCACAGAAGAAGGACTTCTAAGTTAGTAAAATATTATAAACCAAATCCAAACCCACACTCTAACTAAAAATTATACTTCCAATATTTGTTTATGAATGACAGATGCAGTTATTTAAATGACAAGATACACATCTGTCTAAGTTTTTCACTTAGGTTTAGTGAACATGAAAGACTCAAATAGTTAGGCTCCTAGACTGTAGTCTCACCTGACTCATCTGATGCAATATGTGCTAATGGAATCCAGCAGTCCAGAAATGAGTGTTGGTGCTAATTATGTTAGAGACCTCTACTATTCATGAAGAAAGTACTCAAGTATGCTTTAACTGAATACTCGCATATAAGGCTTAATTTTCTAGCTTCTAGAAAAAGCAAATTAGTTTTGAAGAGTATCTCAATCAAGAATATTTTGTACTTAAGTGAAATCCTATTTTACCTTCCGTTTCAGATTTTTTGCCTCCAGATTCACCAAATGGGTTTGTACGTCTATTAAAAAATTAAAATATTAAACCAGGAGTCAGCATGCAAGAGCCATTGACATATAATCTAGATTCATTCTGCATCAAATAAAGCAACATGTAATAGTTTCACAGATTGGGCTCAAAACTGATAGCCCACCTATGAGTCACAAGGACAGATTTACTAGATGTGGATTTAAGACAAAATCTGCTGCATTTGAGTGGAGAGCACAGGATCTGGGAAGAGGGGAGGAAATAGGTGCTATTTGTTCACTGTTGCGGCATGAATGCAATTTAAGCTTGTTGTCTGCATATAAATACAACCCCAATGAATCACTTAACGTTGTTAATTTTGGAAAAGACATGGTTTTGAGGGATTAAGTCTCATTGAACAGCTTCAGGAAGCGCAGCCAAAAGCTAGTCCTCTAAGAGATTAATTGAAACCTTTCCCCACTTTTTCAAGCTGTTGAATTAGTCAATAAAGAGAAGTCACTGCCTTTAGTCTCAAATGCAGCTCTCTGAAAACATCCCTGGGGTTTTACTCCTAGAAGGTCAAGAGAAATGTGGCTATTTCTGACTCTCAGCAGAGACATAATTACTCTCAATTATAATAAAGTGAAAATACTCTAGGCTTCCAGTCTGCATCACTCAAAAGAAGGAAAGTAATGTAAAAAAGAAATGTGGAGCTAGGAAACTAGGGGAAGCTCTTAAGGAGAATGGAGAAAGGAAAGGTTTTCTCTTGGTTAACTGGCATAGCTGAAAACTGTCAATGAGGACAGCTGAAAATTAGAGTTAAATTTCATATCCGCTTTTACCAGGAAACAAGTGAAAATGTCACTTTTTCCAATGTCTGATATGGTCCTAAAATCCGACATCTGCTTTGATATGTAATATAAAATAAGTCTGTCTTCTTTATTTGTGTGGCCTATGAGATAGGATTGTTAATCTTTAAATTAATAATGAAATGTTAAACAAATCAAAAGTGGTGTGTGAATTTTGGATAATCACTGAATTGAATAATTAAACTCCAAACTAAAGTTTACATGGCAAAAAATGTATAGAACAATGGCGAGTCCCAAAAAAAGATTGTTCAAATGTACCTAGGAAAATTCCCACAACCACTTTCTTGGTGCTCAGACATTTTCAGTCCCTCAAAATCAGAACAGTAGAGAGAGAGTAAATTCTAAGCTTTCTGTGGTCTAATTAAATGCAAAAAATCACTTAATAGACGTACTTGTACCTGAAACGCAGTGACAATTTAAAAAAAAATATTGTGATAATGGTACTAAGACAAGTACAGCACATTACCAAACTTAACCAAATGTAGTAATTTTTTTAAAAAAATTGTTTTACGGAAATATTGACTGCATCTCTATACATCTCTTCCACCAGAGACAAAATCGTGAATGTATATGATAGAAAAATATCGTTGTTGACAGTTTTAGGTACAATATTATATGCTTTTCATTGCCTAGAAGCCAGTTCAGGTCTTATCAACCTATTTTAATCAGTATGTTGTATTTAATTTGATGCACTGTTTAATTGTCTGATTATTCTTCTAACAAAAAGGAAAAATGAATTGAGTTGAATACTGTATATCACACAATTTTAATTTTTTTTTTCTGTGTGATCTCTAAGTTTCTTTTCTCTGGTAGTGGACACTCCAACATGGGGTCAAACAACACACAACTCAAATATTTTTGTAAGAAGACACTCATAAGTCACAAGACAAGTTATAAGACTTAAGTCACAAAATAGTTTTTAGTTTCCCTCAGATGAATGGGATCTACTGTCAACAAAAAAGATTAATACTTGAATTCTGTACAAACAGTTCTGTAAAGGCAATGCACAGTATCTTATCAGGTATCTTATTTTGAATGGGAAAACAAAACAAAGAAAAACAAGCAGGAGAAAGAAGTTGATTTATATTTTGGTAGAACTGTAAGGCAATTCTCAACCTGTCTGTATAAGATTGCTCTAGAAGCCTAGATCATTTTCACTCACCTTTTTTAGTTTAGGAAGTGTGTCATCAGTATGCCATCACCAACTGGAGGCAGGGCTACCAAATTTCTCTTGAGTTTCCAAGAGGAAATACCCAAGGTGCTGAGCGAGCAAGCAATAGGAAAGGAAAATACACTTTTTTAAAACCAAATGATTATGAAGCATAAGCTGTTAAACAAGGTAAGAAAAGCTGCTGTAAAACTGAAAAACTACATCTTGAACCTACAGTAAATACTTGGCATTTTCACAATTATGTGAGACAAAGATGCTGTTTTGCAGGCCTGCTCTCTGCTTGCTTGTCACAAAAAACATCAAAGCAAAGACAATACACATGATGGAGTTACTGGCTGGATACAATTTCCTTACTTTTGTTTCTGTAATTGTAAAAAAGACAAATACAAGGATTTTTCTTCCACTACTTCTCCTACCTGCCTGATTGCCCTGAAGCTTTTGCCTGACCAGGCAGATCTTCACTAACTGGAGAAATTATGTCAAATTGTATCGGTGTGTCAGGGGCAACAAGGGAATCCAAGGAAAGTGCTGATAAAGCTGCTGATTCAGATCCCAAAGACCCAGAGCTATTAGTACGAGCTGTCTGAGGCCGAGATTGTCTAAAACAAAACAAAGACGGATGTAAGTTTATAGATAACAAATGAAACTCCACTGTGGACACAAATATAATATTATGAAACTTGGGAAAAACAAAACAAGACAAATATTAGATGAAATTTAAGAGGAACAATACTATCATTACAGAGTAAAATGAAATGCAGTCTAGATTCAATTTCAATCACTTACTACTTTCTCTCATCACTGATACGTCCCTAACATATTACAATGTGAAATATCCTGCAGCTAGAAGTCTGATGCTAGTTGTCAGAAATACTGAAAAAATTGAATCAAGATTGTCAAAAGCCAACAAATTAGCCACATGGCTTAAATGGTAAAGTACCAAAACTGGATATAGTGCTGGACCATTTATTTCTTCATAGACATCATAGAACATTAAAATATTTATCAAAAATACATTTGCTGCATTGTTCAATAACTTCTTTTTATCCTATTAAAAGTTTTAAAAGTCACTGTAGACAACTGAAACCTTTTCTGAAAATCATGTTATTTTAGAAGCCTTCATAAGACACCCATTAGAAATGTGCGCTTAAAATGACCAACTGTTCTGTAACGTACATTGTTGGCCGCATGCTCTCATGTCTCTGTTGGAAGGAAGGAGAGGGGGTGACAGCCTCCAGAGCGGATTGATTTACACGTGCAGCAATTTCCTAAATAATTAAAAGAAAAAAGGAAACTAAAAACATTTTCTCCAAATTCAATTTAGAATGTTCAGTTTAAGTTTTATTTACATGCAATAGGAGAAACTATAAATTGAACCTATGCTGGAACCACACATGTTCCTACCAATGGCAACACCTGTTAATACCAGGATGATATATGGCCCCAACTCTTTATTAAATCGAACTATACTTGTATGTAACTCACATTTGTTTCATTGATTTTAGTGACTGCATAGTAAGGACAACAAAAACCTTTAGTTTCCTATTTACAGTTTAGTTAATGTAGACACAATCACGATCACACAGATAGCTTTGCTATTATCCACAAAGTCACTATTAGTCCCCAAAAAATGTGTGAGTATTATAAAACGAATGATCAAAGTTACCTCAGGGTTTTCACTTAAGTATATCTGTTTAGAGATGTTATTTATTGTACAGATCCACTAAAAGAAAAAAAAAGAAAGCATTAATAAGTACACTGTAATTTTAAAAACCTGTTTAAATATCTTAGCTGATTTTTCTTCCCACCTCCTCCTCGCACTTAATTTGTCTCTTTAAGGAGTGACAGGCCAGGGTATTTCACTGAATTTGCCATGAAATTCACACCATACAGCAGAATTTACCTCCAGAATGTTGCAGCCAGCACCCAATATTTTATTTTCTATCTCCCTGCCTTACTGAAACTTGCTTGCAGCTGTCTCTTATTTGTAAAGTTTTCCCTGAAAGGGGGAGTAAACTGGATTACAATGCATGGAGCCCAAGCTAGAATTTAGCATGCAGCCCAAAGTTTGTAGGCTAGCCAGCTGGGCTACCTGGAGAACAGTGCAGCAGCAGAAGCCCAAAGAGCTGTGGAGATGAGCTGCTGAAGCTGGCTACAAGCTCCCTCTCATTCTCTGGCACATATGGGAAAAGGAGGTTATGAGCTCTGCTGCTGAACATTGTGAAGGGAGCTAAGGCCCATGGAGCAGAGCTGGATCAACTGGGCATCCTGGCAAAAAATGCACCCTCAAAAACAATCGCTGTCAAAAATAACTGACTGATTTTACAAGTGGGTATGTTCAGCTATGTTTCATAGTTGTGCGGGTGAGGGGGGAGTGGAAGGGAGCATGGGAATGAAGGTATATCCAGGTGGTAAAACTATTACAGGAATTTAGGGGTCCTTATCAAAGTGCATGAGGCCCTGATGATTGCACCATATATTCAGCAACAGAGCAGGATGATTTTGCATATATCCCCCTTTAACTGCCTCCTCATAGTTGAATTATAGAAATCAAAAAGCTTACAAATGTTAAGTTTTTATTCTTTGCATCAAGAAAGTCTATATTAAAAATGGATGCAGGGTAATAAATATTTTTATTTAGCAAATATTTAAAGGCATGTAACAGATTTGCTCCACAGAGTTTCTGGAAAACCCTAAATAGATTCAGGAATTTAGTGAAATGTGTCTGGTCAATAGGCTTTATCTGAGCAGTTTGGCTAACAGATCCTTTTCAGTCTTCAGAAAGGGACAGGGAGAAAAGATGCTCAAATGAAGCCTAAATTCTATCATGGTGTACCTCTTTTGTTAGCTCAGAATAGTTCATAACAATTACATTTTAAGAATGTAATAAACCACAACTAAACTATTTCAATTTTCACATCTAAAAAAACCCTCTAAAAAATTTAGGGAAAACATTATGTGAACTTCCACTCTGTGTCTTCATTCTGTCTGCATCTACAACACAAAGATGTTGGCACTGAATATGAACACTGACCAGTTTTCCAGCTGATGTCCACTTGCATGGGCAACTACAGTGCATGCTAGATTTACCCTCCACTTTGAAAGAAGAGTCATTTTAAAGAGTCACAGGGTGCCTGTCCCTTCAAGAGGGAATGGGACCAGTCCTCTGTGACTCATAAGCTGCCTCCAAGCACATCAATAGTTCTCAAACTTCTGTACTGGTGACCTTTTCACATAGAAAGCCTCTGAGTTAATATATTTAACACCGTTATAAATGCTGGAAGCAAAGTGGAGTTTGGGGTGGAGACTGAGAGGTCGTGCCCCTCCATGTAATACCCTTGTGTCAAGGCTGAATCCCTACTCTGTCACTCCGAGTGCAAGGATTCTAAAAATTAATACTTGCCACTCCAGGCTTGTACTGAACTCCCCAGGTTACAGCTTTTCTCTGACCTTGGCTTGGTAAGCGTTGCCACCACTCAAATGCAAAAAAACCTCAACCCTTGGACTCAGGAAGGAACACTTGGGAATTCCTCCCTGTGGAGTACTTTCAAGCCCTTTCACACTCACCCCCCTCCGGGGAAGGGCTGAGAAAGAAAACAAAGAAAATTAGCTGTTGCCACCAACTAATCAAACAGCATATGTACAAACCTTTTAGGACACCAAAAATCCAATCCTGTTCTTAAAAAAGGTAAATTTTATTAAAAACAAAAAGTAAGAAAATACATCTGGAAGCTAGGCTTTTGCTGAATTTTCAAAGAGCAATTCCAAAAATTAAGCACCCAAAATAGCTTTTGGGGGTGTTGGCTTAAAGGTTACAGGCAAACAAAAGCATCTGGGGTAAGCACAGAGGAGATCCACAAGCCAAAAAAAAAGAAATAAACTTAACTGCATCTTCCTAAACATTCCTAATTTACTGACATATTTGGGTTATTAAAAGTAGTTCTAGATATGATCCGACAGTTTTCATATCTAGTTCAAATTTTACACAGCACTCCTGCTTATAGTATTGCTGCTCCATGTCTCCAGAAAACAACAAAGGGAAAGTTTTTTTCCCTATTTTAAAAGTTCTAGCCTTCTCATTGGCTCTTTTGGTCAGGTGCCCACTTCCTTTTCTTTACGTGGGGGACTTTTAACCCTTTACAGGTAAAGCAAGCAGAGAACAGCTACCAAGGGGGATTTTACAGCTAACTGGCTGGCTGGGTGTTCATCAAAGGGAGCTACCTCCCCGACCCTTCATTTATCACACCTTGCAACCCCTGAGTGGTCCCAACCCCCAGTTTGAGAACCCTGGAGTAGAGGCTATTTAGCTCACCTGGTTCCACTTGAGGGTAAATCAATTATCTATCAATCATAGCTGTAGAGTGACTCTGAGCTCCTTACAAAGGAGTTCAGAGTAGTGGGAGGGAGCTGCAGGGAGGAAAGACACACTCTCTGCAGGCCCTCTCTAGGCTAGAGAGGGGGTGCCGCCTGGAATAAGAAAGTTCAGGCAGGGGCAGCCAGTGAGGTCTGCCAAATTCCCCAGATGAAGGAAAAGACAGGAGCAAGCTGCTGAAAGTTGCCTGGGGAGGGCTGAAAGTTCCCTGATAAGGGAAGCAAAGAAGTGCTCTGAAAACCTGAGACAAGAAGGGCTCAGGGAATTCTCTCAGTGTAGATTCTGAAAGAGCTGGGGAAGTCGGGGAGGTCCAGGGACACTGGAGAAAGCCCTGGGAGGACTTAAAGAGAGAAGCCTTAAAAAAAGAGGGATGGACACTAAGTATATGGGACTACTGTTTAATCCCAGGATGGGGATATTGGCGAAATCTGGTTGTTTTCCAGCTATTGTGTGAGCTGCACAAGAGGCAAGAAGAATCTGGGCAGACAGCAGATGAGAAGAGTCATGTAAGAACCTTTACGTTGTGACTTCTGTCTATAACTGGGTAAGTCTGAAACCTTTATGTAAATACAAATCACTCTCAACATGAGTGGTTTTTCATTGAAAGAGCAATCAGTGGCACCTGCACACGTGCATTCTTGCTGTCAGGTGGATCTGGGGATCTCAACCCTTACAGAAGAATGAGTGTCAAATGCAACCAGAAAGCAAACAAACATTTGGCTTTTGTCTGAAACATGCATGTGTTTGTTTGATCACCCAGCAGTAGGCAATGAGACAGTCTTCCTAGCAGATACTGAAAGCATTAAATGCCTTTTTATACTCAGCCTCTGAGCTTCTTGCCAAGGATGCATGATCCTGTGCTTGCTTCTTAACTCAATACTAAAGCTACCAGCAAAAAAAACTTTAGCAAAGCCACTAAGAGAGAACGGTTTTTATCAAATTAATTCTATTATCTTCTGACAGAGCGCTTTTTAAAACAAAGTTTGGATGTGTTTTTTCTCAATTTACAACAAGGCACTCAGGATATTTTATTCTGGGCTCTTTTGCTTTCTATAGCAGGCTGACTTGAAGGAAGAAAGCATTTAGCACCCTCCAGTTCTACTACCCCCCCCCATTCCCCGGTTCATCAAAAAATGGTGTGCAGTGTTTGTTTCTTTTATTGACAACGATAGGCTGGCCATTTTTCCTCCAGGTTAAAGGTATAGGTCTGCACTGACAATCACTTTTGCTGGCACAGATTTTTTTTCCAGGGTAGAGACAAAGGGACAACTTCTTGACACCTGTCAGTATGGGTAGAAGAAATCTTGGGTCTCCCAGGTAACATAAGAAATATTTCTTATGGGTAATGAATTATCAGAAAAAGCATCTGAACAACCACATACTTGCTGTAAGCTTACCTCTTCATAATCTTTTTTACTCTCTGCCTGTAAAATTGAAGATCTGCAAGGAGAGAGAGAATAAAAAAATTCTCAGGCTCACTTTATTTGAAAGAGAGCCTTTCAATAACTTTTTGTCTAGAGGTAAATTTTCCCCTTGATATATTCATATAACTTGTACTAATAACCCTGGGAGCTATGAACTAAATGGAAGCTAGATTTAACTGAAGATGCAAGCAATCTTATTTATATGCAAAAATCAGGCAAAGGTGCCAGCTGTGCACATATAGCAATTGAACAGTCAGGTACTATGGTCTCAAACAGGCTAGACAGTTTCATATCCATGGGTATGTTTACACAGAAACTAGAGACAGTGGCTAGCCTGTGTCAGCCGACTCAGACTCGGAGCTGTTTCACTGCTGTGTAGATTTGGGCCAGAGCCTGGGCGTTAGGACCCTGTGAGGTGGGAGTGTCCCAGAGCTTCGACTTGATTTCACTCTCCCATGCCCAAAACAATGACAGGGTCTTCCAAGTGTTCGAACAAAAGAAACATATTAATGTAGATGGTGCCAACTTTTTTTCTACAGGATCTAGAGTTTATTGCACAAGTAAAAACCTTTCTAGAAGAAAACATATAAGAAGCTGTGCTGCACTCTGCTAAATTTCGAGCTTCTCATGAAAAAGCAATACTTATTTTCGTATGACCACCTCAGTTTTAAAATTGCTGGGAAGGGTAAGAATTAAAGATACCCACGCTATGGATGATTTTGTTGATAGAGATATAAAAACATTGTTTTAAAAAGCTTTTGATAAAGGATTTTGAAAAGCACTTCATACTTTCTATTATGTAAAATCATTATTCAGATCACTTTCACATCCATGTGTATAAGACTAATAGTTTTTTTTAAAACATTAACAGAGAAACATTAAGGCAAGTTATTATGTACATGTTTGTTAAAAAATTAGGCTATTATAAAAACGTATAAGTGGTCTCATAGGCTATCAGAGTGTGCTATAGCACAATCAAGATCTTTCTATGTTCAAATGGCAATGGGAATTCATCCCTAACAACATGCTATATACACCACATGGTTCTAAGGCTGAATGTTAGGTTGTGATGGTAGGGAATACAAGAGTAAAAAACACCAATTTATGGAAGAACATTTACATTTCCATTGCAATACGTCGTCTTCCTGTATAATGGATTTTTGTAATAAGTTATGGTTAAATATGTCAAAACAGTTATGTGCTCTTTAGAATGAAATTGCTTTACTAACAGTTAAGGCTGTGTTCAAATCTTATTTAAAAGTATCTTCATACTTGGGTAAATACTTAGCTCACAGACATCATACACAAATCAACAGCTCATTTTCTGAACGTCCAGGATTGCATTTCATGCCTGGAAGTCTAGTGTATGGACTAGTAACAGGTTACACTTCAAGCTGCATGGAAGGATTCTGGTGTTTGTGGTGAATGCTAGATGTCTGAACAAACTATCATTCAGTAAAAATTGCAAGTATTACACTGAATTTTATCTGCTTGACATCTCAGAACTAGACAAACCTAAATAATACTAATAAATGTGTTTATCTTGGTACACTATTTATAATAATAAACATCTTGTTAATAAGGTAAATTTGATGGTTAAAACCCAGAAATATTGCTACAACAAATGGAAAGCTACCCCACATGCTAGCACACGGAGTTTCACTTAATACATATTCAGATTTCTGTGCAAATGTTTTGGAATTATCCAAATAAAAAGTGACATTCACACAGCCTAAATGAATACAGATTAC
This sequence comes from Dermatemys mawii, assembly GCA_007922305.1. Classification (NCBI taxonomy): domain Eukaryota; kingdom Metazoa; phylum Chordata; order Testudines; family Dermatemydidae; genus Dermatemys; species Dermatemys mawii. The sequence continues at coordinate 6,192,843 of ML677372.1, read as the reverse complement.
AGGTTGTTTACTGTACAATGTAACCATTTATGGTTATGAAACTGTTGTGGACTTTGATTATTGAAACCTGTTAGCAGCAGCAGCATGTCACAGTTTAGGATATGATGGAGAAAAAAGGCAGAGTTTGTAGGGCTGATTTTTTTATTTTTTATTTTTTTTAAAAAAAAGTTCAAATTTTAACCAGCCAAAATTGAAATGTCTTTTTTTCAGTTAATGAATATAGTGTCATTTACAGATATCATAAGAATTAATACTAACTTTTTGCCATCAAAAGATGTTATTTGAAAGCAGTATCTTCTGTCCTCACAGTCCACAGCCATCACGGAACAGTTGTCTATGTCCATGACAAGTCCTCCAGCTACGTCACCTCTTGCCTGACTCATTAGGTTTCCACCCTGAGTAAAGTAAAACTGTCTGTCCCAACTGGAAGACACCAGCCCAGTCTTACTAAAACAAGAAAAGAGACAATGATTTAGTGGATTGCATGTTTAAGACAGACCCCTAAGTTAGAAACATACAAAAGAAATCAGAAAAACAAGACCTCCAAGTCTTTTTATGAAAATAAAACCAAACAGGTTTTCACTAAGTCCTAGATTAATTTATACAACATAGTTGGTTTCTTCACCATTTGTACCCTTTTACTTTAAACTAAACAAGTTTAAAATATCCTACAGTTGTACAATGAACCATGTAAAAGTAATATGCTAGCCAGCTGTTACAGCTATAAGAAATTTAATTAGAAATAAGTGGTGTTCAGACTGATTTTTGTGACCCATAAAGCAACAAAGGGTCTTCTTTTTTCCTTAACCCTTTGGTGGTAGGATCAAGAGTTCTTTAACAAAAACAATGTATTTTGTTTTAATCCACTGAGACGACTTAATTTAGATGTCAAGTGTCTTCTCACTTCAACATTAGCTACAAAAGTTGAACTATTTAAATAATTCATAGTTCAAGTTCAGGTAAGTACTTTTCCTCTAGGTGGTTGTTGTAACATTTGTCTGATTTTTATCAAGTTCTCCATGTATGCAGAACATGGCATAAACTGGGAACACAAACACTACACTTTATAGCTTTCATATGTTTTTAACCAACTATAAAACCAATAGCTTGCCTTTATATATGTGGAAAAATGTCTTCCCCTAGTGGGCCAAAAAGAACTCCTTTAAATTGAATGATTAAATCCATGAATGTTCATAAAAGTCTGTTTAGTATAACGCATAATGTGTTTCTTATATTTCAAAAGTACAAACACTTATTATGTTGTAACACAAACTTTTATCCTAAAGTTCTGTTTATCATAGATAATGAGCAACATAATATAGTATTAATCCTTCAAATACTGGCTTTTTCTGAGATTATAACCCAATTAATATTGAATAAATACATATCTCCATATTTCTTTTGTAGGAACAAATATCCAGCGGATTAAGTTTCATTAACAAAGGAGCATAATTTCTCTGACCACTAGCTGGAAATCAGGAGGTCTGTCTCTATTCCTGACTGCTAGATTCTTGTCAATATGAGGAAGTCACCTAATCTCTCTCTTTTTCAGTGTCAAAGATCACTGAATAAATAATGAAAAGTATTAATAGGTGGGCCAATTACTAAAATCCAGAAGTTAATGACAACTAATGCACAACGCAATAAATCATGTAAGGAAAACACAAAAAAAGGAAGCACGTCAAGCTTCACTTTGGTTAGTTCAATTTGACCAATTAAATATTTATGTACAATCCAATATATATAGCTGTTTTTATAAATATCACTTTTTATCCAACATGCCTTTTTAAAAAATGAGTAAAGATCCTCTGCCATTTTAAAATAATAGTAGGTGGCTTACTTCCTTGCATTAAGATAGCCAGCTTTCCGTGTTAGATTTCTATGGATAGGAAATTGAGTTGTGTCAGGATCAGGTAAATATAATGGATCACTGGCTACTTCCAAGTCCTCTATGGTCTGCTGCATAGTTTCTACCTCAGAATCCATTTCTCTGCGAACACTAAAATAGCATAAAATACAATGTGTTATTAACAGAGATGATATAGCAGTAGGCAGACTCAAAAAAGAAAATTAGTGAAGGCAATATTAGGCATTAAGGAAACAATTAAACAAATAAGAACAAAAAACTTACTTTTGTACACTTGTGCCAATATTGGTTAAAAATTCTTCCAGCTGCTCAGTAAGATTTTCTGAACCCATTTTAAAGAAACTTATCTTAAAAAAAAAAAAAAGACAGACAGAGAAACTATTCATTTAACAAACCAAACAAAACCCATCTCTTTTTGTTTTTTTAAAAAAAACCTATCGATAGTAGGAACTCTAAAATCACTGTGATTGTGGGGATATCCATCCCACTACAGCTAAAGATTTTGGAACATGTCCTTCATGCCTCACAACACCACTCAGATAAGATGTAAACCAAATGCAGCTGTCCTATTTTGCTTTACTGCAGAAGATATTTAAATTTAGTTCCTATTTCTATGCTGGAGCAGTAGAAGAGAACCAGTAGTACTCATATTCAAGAAGAACACGGAAACATTTCAATCACAATATGGAGGTAAAATAATCCTTTTCTGAAGGGAAAGAATAAGAGGCTAAATTCTTTGGTAACGACATGTTCGGACAAGGTCTCTACATTAGCTTGTTTTTTACTACAAAATTTTGATCTTTTTGAGCGTACAAATTATTTTCATTGTGTCTCCACTTTAAAAGACACTTAAAACTGATCTTATGAGTAGTTCTGCATAAAAACAAATGAAGTAGGAGATTGGTGTATTTCTGGCTCCAGTGAATCTATGGGAGATTTGCCATTGATTTCAGTGACCTTAGAGTTTCACCAAATATACTCACATAGCAAAGAAAATGAATGATGACTCAAGTTCTGTAGCCTGATCCATAAATTATGTATTAATTACCTAAGAATTCCAGTTAGCACTTTGAGGGTTGACAGGTTCTTGCTCCAAGATCACGCCCGGTATTATTAAAATTACTATAATGTGCACAATTGCAACACTCCTATATTTCCAAATAGTTAATTAATACATTTAGCAAAGTCACACTCTAACTCAGTGAGGAAGTCAGACAGTACAGAAATACATGTGTATGTCCATATACTCCAGTCACTCCTTGCAGGACAATCTGAAATATTAAGTCATCTTCCTCATCACCATCACTTTCTTCCTCATCACCAGTGGCCATCATTCTAGCCCCTTTCAAGGGCTACATCTCTTACACCCACAAGCTGCAATGCAACTTTTATGTTATGCTGAAGCCACTATATCTAATGCATTATTCAGTAGAGGTTTTTCCCATTTTCCTTGTTTGTATTTCCTCATCCTACTAATGCTGAGGTGTCTTCCTTCTATAGGTTAGTATATTGATATGTGTAACTATCATTTGTGGTTACTACTTCCATGTTTCCTGTGGTAGCACTTACTGGAATATTCTACTTCCTACTAGTGAGCAAGCTCCGCTTTGTTCTTAGAATCAAAACATAATCGTTGATCTATGCCAAAGAGTTATGGCGTACTTAACCACACTTATGTTAGCCTATGCTTCAACTAATATCTTACAGGACACTGTAGGTTTCTTGTGTTACAGCTGAATATAATGAAAGCAGCTAAGTATAATGAAGGCAAGGTAGTGACTATCGTAAAGGCAAGCCTGTGGGCTACTGTTTCTTTTCAGAACTTAGTGACAGAGGCAGAAAGTGATTTGTCATTCTCTCTGAACACATATGTGAATTGTCAACAATTATCTTTAGTAAGTTAGCTACTAAACTGAGCCAGGAATGATTCTGAACACCATTCCAGTGCCTCCAGCATTCCAGCAGTGATGAGACTGCAATGACTGACTCTCAGGCTACGTCTACATTGTGCCACAGTGCGAACTATGAGGGCCATGAGTTGCAGAGTGCACCAAACTGTTGCAATCTTAACTGCCTCACATGGATGCTGCTGGCATGAACTAAAAGGTACCTAGATTGCATGAACATAGTCTTCATTCAAACAGGACTATGTTAACACCTTCAGTACCTTTTAGTTCACACCAACACCATTCATATACGACAGTTAGATCACAAGACTTCAGTGAGCTCTACAATTCACACACCCTTATAGTCTTCACTGCAGTGCAGTGTAGACAAGCCCCAAGTTGTCTTCAGAACCGCTGCCAAAGAAGAGTAATAGTACAAGCTTCCCCATACCATTCCCTCAGAATGCGCTTCAATACTGAACTGCAGAGGCCCTTCTTCTGGAGGTGAGAAGACAATACCACTGCTATAGTCATTCAGTTCTTAGCGTCTCTGCATACTTGTCAATGCCAAAAATTTACTCAATAGTCACCAACAATGCTGTGAGAAAGTTCCTACCAGCAATGCTGTGAAAGGTACTCTTCAACCTTATTTCAAAGCTACAGCTTTCAGTGTTTGACATATTCACCTGAGCTTGCATATATCCTAGCAAGGGTTCCAGCATGGCTATTTTCTTCTTATACTGAAGAGTATTTAACGCACAGAAATAATGCATCATGGTCTGATGCTGTTTCTTCTTGGAAGTATACACATCTTCTGTAACTTCATACTTGACCTAAAAAGAGAAAAAGTTACAAAGTTTGCAACTCATTGTTTAGCATATCCTTTCTGTACAGGTTTGTTTATAACCAGCACTAAAACATTAAAAAAAAAAAAAAAATCCACCACACACAAGAAATGGCACTTTTTGCCCCATGATTCCTTTTCTAAAAATTATGGAGGACGAATCCATGGTAACTAAACCCTGCATTCTGTTTTTCAAGCAGAGAGTTCTCTCTTTAACCAAATGTACCTGAATATAATAATGCATCCTTAGGCTTATAGCATTTTAAAAATATTACATGCCCCTCCTACAATACAAAAGCAACTCTGGTCTGCTGTACAAAGTTGTCTCAACTATTAGAACCTGAACTATATATGACTTTAAGTAAAGTCTACTCTGTTGCATATTTTTGCCATCACTGGAAATTATATCTATTCTATAATATTTTGCTTAAAAGTAAGTCTCACAAACCTTTTCATTCTCTCTTCTTTTTGACAGCCGACTGTATCTGTTAATGGCAGTATCATGATCTAAATAAAATATTTAATATCTTATAGTCATTTAATAAATTAAGCAAATGTATAACAGAAAAGAAACAGTAATGGACAATATTTAAATTAAAGGAAACAAAATTAAAACACTTAAATTTTTAATGGTTTCTTTCACTGATGCTTGGAACACAAAGCTCTCCAAAATTAAAACCTCAAACTTTAAAAAAATTAAATCTCATGAATGATTTTTGTTCTCTGGACTATCATTCCACTCCCCTAGCTATCTAAGCTGGAGACAAATTCTAAACTGTTATTCAAGTATCAAGTTCCAAAGAGGATGGATCTAGACTGTTCTCAGAGGTAGCAGATGACAAAGTTGCAGTGGAGGAGGTTTAGGTTGGATAGTAGGAAAAAGATGGAGAACAGAAGACTCTCAGAGGGGAAAAAAAGCCCTGAAAGTCAGTGCTTTGTAGGACAGCAGAAAAGAAAGGAGACCTTGGCCCAGGAGAAGCAGAAGAACCCTTTGTTTATGTGGCACTCAGGACTATTGTCTAAGTTTGTCACAAATACTTTCTCAGGTGGTGCTGAGAGAGATTACTATCTGTATGTTTCCTGGGGTGCAGGGCTATGGAAGCTCACCTTGCCACATAACAATAGTTTGTTTGGACTCCAATTTTCCATAAATCTTTGAGACTTAAGACTGTGATTTTCAAAGAAAACTAGGAAAGTTATGTACATTGAAAATCCCTTTTAATTCCCCACCCTACCTCCTGATTTTATATTCTGTCATACAAACATTGACAGGAAAATTCAACTTTTAAGGTGTACTTACCATTGCTGGCAATTTGGAAAACTTCTTTTAAAGTCAATATTTCTGCAAAGAATATTATATTTCAATAAGAGACCAATAACAGAAGAAAAAAACATTATTATAATGTGAATATTTGATAGTGTTTTAGTTTTCTTTTTAAAAGATGGAAGAAAAGTAGCCTCTATCTCTGGGTCTATGAAAACTTCAAGCACTTCCACAGCTATGTAATTGGTGTAAATGGAAAGTGTTTACAGAGTACATAAAGGAGGAGCATGGTCTCATTAGATGTTAAATACAATCTCAGTGCAGGTTATGCACTTTTGTAATGAGCAAATTTTCAGCTGCGAGTATGGCATCAAGAACCATCTTCAATAACCACTACATAGCTAATAGCCACCCTTGAGGACTATGAAAAGTAATTTTAGACTTGACCAGAGAAATACTATTGCTTCCTTGTTCTGAAAAATAACACTGCCTACTTTGTTCCATAATCACTTCTGCAACCTGGCATCTCACCTAAAGAAAAAGGAAAATAATCTTTTCTTAAATCCACAAAGAGTTATCCGGATTATGGCAGAACCATTGTTTTTCCTTCAGTGTAGTGTCCACATTATTAGCACAGAATGTCTTATGTTAGAAATTTTAATTAGCATTATTTAAAAAAACTTCAATGTATTTTACATACTTGAAACCAATTTTCAATAGTCTAGTAAACTTAGCATACAAATAAAATCTACCATAATTACCAACTTCACATTATTAAAGAGTGCATCTTATTTTGTTTAATATAAAATAAAGTGCTCACAAACTGTAAGCATTTGCTAAAACCAATTATTTCACCAGCAGTGTCAGGCAAACCACTTTACTAATCCAGACTTATTATACTGTTGAGCTACCCCAAATAGAGACTGCCAGTCATTACAAGTTTATATGATGGCATTAGATGTGGACAAACATTCTTAGGAAATAGGCTACAACCTACAAATTATTTAGATCTTTTCAGTGAAACCTGATTTTTTTTTTTTTACTGGGATCATCTATGTGAAAGGCTATTGCAGACACTAGATCTTGAACAGGGCTGTTTATTTGCAGAAAGAAATTAACATGTTTGTTGACATAACATAGGGTTAATTCCTGTAAACATGAATGACCTTTTGTAAGATATCTGTTTAATAGTTCTCTAATGTCAATGACTCACATTAAAATTATACAAGTCTGAGACAGCTCGAGTATAGTCAGGTGTAAATTAAGTGATGTAGCCTGTAATTTAGTAGAGCAAGAGCTATGGATAAAAACCACTATTTGAACCAGTTTGACTACTCTACCTTTTAGATCCCTTTCTTTAAATTGAGTAATGGGAAACATCATGGCATCAGCTAGTTGAGTTGAAAGTACTGCATGACAAGAGCTGAGCTGTAAGGGGAGAAAAACAAAAGAGCAAATAGTCAGCTACCCAAGTAGTTTTTGGAAAATATTACTAATTGCAGTTCCACTTGGCTTTAATATCCTCCATGAACAAAGTTACTTTGGTATAAATTTCACTTACAGATAACAAGCAAGTCTTTAAAATATCTTTCCTGAGCTTTAGCCGTGTTTGCAAACTACTTCGAGCTAAAAAGGACATTCAATACACAGTTTTAATTTTAAATGTATGTATTAAAAAGTAACTAAAAGTCCCTCTCAGCCTTGCAGCTAACAGCATGAAGTACATTTTGCAGTAACGGAAGGATTTTTTTAATTCAAACTTTTGTAGGTCACCTTTAGGAGAACTTAAGTTTACACACTACAGATAGATATAAAAAATATAGTCTTTGTATCTATGTGGAAGAATGCCAAAGCACACTGAGATCCTACAGATGTGTGTTTATAATAAAATAGGTCAGTATGGAAAAGACTTAATTATGTATGGAACTGAACGAAGCATATAGCTTTTAAGCGAATAATTATACCCCTTTCTTGAAAATTTGTCCTCTCTTGTTTTTCAGTAGAGCTGATTGAAAAAAAAATCACAATTTCTGTTCCATGGGAAATTTAGAAATGTCTAGTTCTTGTTTAGGAATAGAGCTAAGTGAATTGGCTCGCAGAACCTGTAAACTCCTGGTCAGCAGCAGACCGATAGGAAGCAGAAGCTTAGATGCCCTGGCAGCCCAAGCTGGAACTGACCTGGGGCCTTTGGGCTTTGGAAACGGGTGCTTCCATCTCTGTAGTAGAAAGGCTAGAAACCCTGGAACTAGCTGCATATCAAGGCTGCCCAGAGCCATGGACTCTGGTGTCTCTAGCCCAGCACAACCTACATGATGAGGCTGCCCCAGACCCAGGAAGCCCAGATTCCCCAGCAGCCTTTCAGGCAAAGCATCAGGCAATTAGACTTGGTTTTATCAGAACCTTGTCTGTTGTTCAGTCCTCCAATGAACCACACAATTCTGCAAAACATTTTGGGTCTGGTGAATCTGCATTTTCCAACAAAACTGTGTGTGATGGAATGTGTGTGTATGGAATAAACTGACCATTTATAATATTATCAATACCAATATTACAAAATTGCAATGAATCTTATACAAAATATGCAATGTAAGGTATCAGTGGAAAAATTATGATTTGCTAAATAGGATAAGCTTGTTTATATGTATGTATCATCTTTGAGTTATTAATGTGTGGTATATTTGATATCTCAAACTTATGCTGTGTATATGGGTGATACCCAGTCAGGTGGGCATCAGCATTATCCGTTCTGCTCTATGGCCTACCAAAAGCAATCAGCTGTACAATGAACCCACTGAGAGACACCAGGGACTATGCCTATGAGTCAGCAGGACCTGAAGGGATATGTCTGCAGACAGGGGACTCCAAGAGCTTTTACCAGTGTTGCCAACTTAGCAACTTTATCACTAAATTTAGTGACTTTTTGGTTTCCCGAGTGAGAAAATAAGTATCAAAGTGACCAGTGTCAAATCTAGTGACTTTCACTGCCAATTACAGCGACATTCAGAGAAAGAAGGCACCAATATGTACAGTCATAAAATTATTCACAAGCAGCTCAATAATGTTAATAAAATCCATTCCATGCTCTTCTTACTACATTCTATTGCACACCAAGTCAATGTAATTACATGTCAACTGAGCATCTCCTCAGAAGGAATCACATTCCAGGGCTTCTTGAGCTGAGATCACTGTAATCTGCAGGTGAGGAAAAGTAGTTTGTGGAGGCTAATTAAATACTTTGCTAAAGCCAGCCACACTTTGGTGAGAGCACCACATTATCCAGGGCTTGTTTTTACCCAGATGTGTTCTTTCTCACCACTGCATAGTAGGTAGCACACCCTGTGATGGAGGGAAAGGTGGCTAATGAAGTGGGCAGGGCGGGGGAAGGCAGGGGAGCCAGAGAGGAGAGCCACACAGATGGAAGGTGTGGTGTGGGCGCACCATGCCTTCCTGAATGAAGCCCTTACTACAGGATCAAAGATGGAGCTGGCTTGATTTCAGTTCTCCTTAACCCCAGACCAAGCCAGGGGAAGGAGTAAACTGCCCAGCTGTTTCAGACATGAAACCCTGGAAGCAGGGGAAAGGGTCCAGCTAGTGGATTTTTGTTTTTAAGTCTTATTTCTTGACACCCAGCACCATGCTCAGGTCAGGTGAATGTCCTCTTCCCCCTGATTCTGGGCCTTCACTTTCACTAACCTTGCAGCTCAAATCCAGGCTGGCAAGAAATTGAGGCTCAGCTGAAATTCACCAACCCAGCCAACCTGGGCTGTAGTGTACAGAGTGCCCTTCCCAAAGAGCAGACAGCTGCAGTTTCCTTCCCAATTAGCAGAGGGCACCCTCCTGCTGATGACAGCATAATGTTGCAGTTGCTTCTGCTGTGAAACACAATGTAGTAGGAGGAGCATGGAATGGATTTTATTAACATTATTAAGCTGCTTGTGAATGATTTTGTGACTATACTCACGTGCACGTGTGTGTGTGTGTGTGTGTGTGTGTGTGTGTGTGTATTTTATATATAATTCTCTGCTGAATTCTCAAGAAATTTTGTTCAGTGACATTTTTTACTCCTTTTGAATGCTTAAACTACTACATCTAGGGACTTTTCAAGGTCTGTCTGGTGACTTCCTGTTATGTGGAGTTGGGAACACTGGTTTTCCATGCCCATGTGCTTTGAGCTTGTGTTTGGGACAAAGGATGTACAAGCCACATGGCAAAGAATATAGAAAGGCAACTGCATTATCTCCATTTTATCTTCAGTCCTGCTTCTCACCTTTGGAGTAACTTCTCTATAAACTGAAGTTTTGAACAAAGGATGGCTAAACCCAAGTTCTGGATGTGTTGCAGAGGGATTTTACAAGCAAGCAAACTCAGTGTTGCTAAGAACCTGATATATAGACTCTGAAGTCATGTGTGTACTTGATTGCTTTGATCATTTAACAACTGTCAATCTTTTTTCTTTTCTAATAAACCTTTGGTTTTAGATACTAATGGACTGGCTGGCAGCATGGTGTTTTCGGTAAGATCCAAACTAGTATTGATCTGGTAACATGGCTGGTCCTTTGGGAATCAGAAGAATATTTTGTATAGTAAATAGAATTTCAAGTAACTTCTCACTTTACTGGATCTATTTGCTGATTCAGAGCCACAAAACTGGAATGCAATAAAGGGGGTTATGTGATTTCTTTTCTTTCAGATTCTTAGTAACCAATGCGGTGGATCAAGAGCAGAGTTTATGACTGGTTGGTGAATCTAACTAGAGTGTTAACAACCAGGATGTTGTTTTTTTGTTGTTTTTTTGGGGTGTGGGGTGGAGGATCATCTCTCTTTTTTGCAGCCTGCCCTGTCATTGGCATTTCCGGTATGAGATACCCTCGGCACCTCGGGTCACACCCTAATTCAGAAAATTCCTGTCCAGCTGAAGTTTTCAGGACTCCATCCTCTCATGGTTCTACCCTCTCCCTGATTTCTTCAGCATGTACTTCTCTCATAAAAAAAACTTTCTGCAGGCATTCTACAGAGCTCTGTTCTTGGCCCACACTTTTTCTCCCTTTATATGACTTCAGTTGCCATCTTTATGCTAATAACTCCCAAATCTACCTCTCCAATTTTGATCTGTCTTCCATCATCCAATCCCATATCACAGCCTCTCTGTCTCTTCATCAACAAACTTCACATGGCTAAAAGAGAATTCCTTAATCATCTCTCCTATGTCCTTCCCATCCCCACATTTTCTGTCAATATTGACATCACCATCATCTTCTCTATAGCCCTGGCCTATAATTTTTGGGGTGGGTAACCTTTGACTCCTCCCTTTCTTGACCCTAACACCCAGGCCATGTCCAAATCTCATGGCTTCTTCATCTATAACATTTTCTCTTTGTCCACATAGCTAAAATTCTCATCAACTTCTCATCATCTCCAACATTTAGTGCTGTAACCTACATCACCCTTCTTTAATCCAATATCATCTCTCTGAATCCCTCCGCTGTTTGCGGTTTTACAATGCATCTAAGTGAAGCTTCTTGTTCGCACCTTTAATACCTCACAATTATGACCCTACCTACTTTCTGCTCTTCTACCTTATCAAGCCACTTCTCCAGCATGACAACTATGTCAACCTGGATTGTCACTTAACCCCTCAAGCACCATTAGTTACTGCCATGCTATTCTTTATGCATGGAGCATCTTCCCAAAACGAATGTGTAAAGTCAACTGCCTTGTCCTCCTTCAAATCCCTTCTCAAGATCCATTGTTGTTGTGATGCCCACGTGGCTGGATAGAGAGCCAATGAGGGTTCCTGATAAAATCTTTTTAAAGATAGTTCCATAACTTATTTCTCTATCAATGTACAAACCTTATATTCAGCGTGTAAAATTATTGTTGCCCTTTTCTTCCCTATCCCTTCCCACTTCCCTCCTATTATGTTTTTACATTCACTTGCTTCATCATGCTTTAAATTGGTCTGCACCGGTTTGACCAACAATGGCATCTTCAAATGTATAGTACAATGGGTCCCCTATTTTAACTGCAGTTTTGGGGCACGACCTCAACAGTAATTATAAATGATAGTGTATATTTGAAATTGCCCTTGATTTAAAGAGGTTATTCACTTTGGTGTGAACAGATATTGAAGAAAGTGGACTCCATTTATGTCTACAATTAATTAATGCTTATACTATAAATCTGCTACCTTCTAGTTCTGTAGGGTAGCAATTTTTATGGCAGACGTCTACAGAAAATTACAGGACATAAAAGTACATTCTTAAGAAACAATGTAATCTTACTTCACTAAATTGATTCTCTATCTTCAGGCCACACAATGTTATACTGTGTCAAGGGCAAGTAATTAAAGTTTTACCATCATTAATAAATAAATTAAAAGCTACTTTTGAATGCTCATCCTAAAAAGAAAAAAAAAAGCCAAGAATTATAGTTAGTTGAGAAGTTTATAGATGACTAACAAAGGTTAAAGGTAAACCAAACATGTTCAACACTTGCCTCATCTATCACTTTTGCAAACTGTTGTAGGGTAGAGCTCATAACTTCATCATCGCCCCCTAATGGAAAACGCTGTAAAAAGAAAAAGAAAATGTTGATACATCCTTGTGGATAACAGAAGAGCAGAAGAAGAAAGCTGTAACCTAATAACATACTGGTTGTTTAATTATTTTGAAAGGAAAAATATAGGAACTTAAAATACCCATGTTTAGAGTTAGTAACTGTAATTACCTCATAGAACATTTTGCAGAGTAGCTTACTACTTTCATGTTAGCAAAGAATATTTACAACAACTACATAAATACTCTTAAAAATCTGCCAGATTAGTCTCGTATTGGGAAAAATTCAAGCTTGACTTCTCTAGAGAATGACATTTTCAGTTTTGTCAACTCTCTCAATTTTAGATTTGGTGTTTTCCTTAAACCCTCATATCTCAGTCATGGGATTAAAAAAAAAAGTCTTAAGTAAAGCAAACTTCTAGCCTTCAGGATTATGGAGGTAAGCTTGAAAGCAGGATCCTAAACATTCAGAATGCAAATAAAAAAATCCAGAATTCTGGATTCCAGAATCCAGAATGCAAATAAAAAACCCCCTATTTTATTGCTGAAAATATCATACTTTAAACTAACCATGTTTTTTGGTAGGGTGATGCCCTCCCTCACCATTTTTGAATGTGAGGTTGGCAATACTGTTTCCCACCCTTTATTATCTTTGATTAGAAAATACCCGTGAATCCTCAAGTTTTAAAATGTTAATTTTGTTTTAGGTTGTTTTGTGGCACATTTTAAGCATTTCTCTTCTTCACAGTGGTGTCAGCAATTTTCTGAAGTATCAAAGTCTAAGGTTAACAAACCTATTCTTTCATTATAATGGAAAAGTAAACCAAAAGATAAAATACAGGGCTCAATTCTGTTGACTTCTGATACTTAATTCATAGCAATTATATATAATACTCAATGAGTTTTGCCTTAGTAAGGACTGCAAGACCGAGAGAGTTGTAGTACCATTACTTTCATGACTTATACTACTACTACAGAGCAGTAGTTGGAGACCATAAGAATGATCATACTGAGTCAGATAAAGGTCCCTCTAGTCTAGTATCTTGTCTTCTGACAGCAGCCAATGCAAGGTGCCCCAGAGAGAATGAACAGAACAGGCAATCACTAAGTGATCTATCCCCTGCGACCCACATCCAGACTCTAGCAATCAGAGGCTAGGGACACCATCTTGGCTAATAGCCAATGATGGACCTATCCTCCATGAATTTATCTAGGTTTTTTTTAACCCTCTTATAAGTCATGGCCTTCACAATATCCTCTGGCAAAGAATTTCACATTTGTGAATTGTGTGAAGAAATACTTCCTTTTGTTTGTTTTAAACCTGCTGCCTATTAATTTTATTTGGTGACCCTTAGCTATTGTGTTATGAGAAGGAGTAAATAACTTTCTTCACACCTGTCATTTTATAGACCTCAATCATATACCCCCTAGTTATCTCTTTTCCAAGCCAAAAAGTCCCAGTCTTATTAATCTCTCCTCATATGGAAGTTGTCCCATACTCCTAATCATTTTTTGTTACCCTTTTCTGCATCTTTTCCAATTCCAATACATCTTTTTTTGAGATGGGGCAACCACATCTGCACACAGTATTCAAGATGTGTGCATACCATGGATTTATATAGAGGCAATATGGTATTTTCTGTCTTATTATCTATCCTTACATTCCCAACATTCTGTAACATTGATTAAACACTGTAATCGACTTGATAAGAACAAGCTATGAAAGTTATGATGTTGGCTCCATCCAGGGGAAGGTCTGAAACTAAAATTCCCAGCTTCACACCAGTAAATTATGCAGCAACTTGGAATCTCAACAGAGAGTGAGGAAAAAGAAGGAAATTCACATAAATTATCTTCCCACTGCTGTATTCCACAGAAGATGGAAGGAAAGAGTACATGGACTGACTACTTTTGATTTACAGGACTATGACAGGGTGTATAAACCCCTCACTGGACAGGAGGGGGTTAAGGAGCAACTCTGGGCTAAAGAAGCCACACCTCTCCACCCCTGGGGAGCATGCTTGGTTTGGAGGTGGGATTTAAAAGGCAGTCAGAGGCTTATGGGCCAGAGAGAAGGGTGTCCTTGAGAGCTTCAGGGAAAGACATGAGCTGTACTCAAACCAAGCCTGGGAACTGGGAAACCACAGCACCTGTGAATAGGGCTAAAAGCCCAGCAGGGGGTGCTCTGCAGGGACAGATGGTGGCTGGCTGGGATGCACAGGGAGAAAAAGTTTCCCTGCATCATTTCCTGACTTGACACTGATGCAAGACACCACCAAGTGAGCAAAGCCTAACCAGTCTTCCAAGGCCCTGGGTTGGAAGCTTGTGGAGTAGGAAGGCCTGGGTTTCTAATAGCCTGCCCCATGAGCTGCAGCTCCTAGGTAGGCTGGCTGCCCATAGGGATCATTCAAAAATAACAAATTGCACTCCAGAGCTCTCTATTTCCTTGTAGTGGGGTGGCTGCCCCACTCCTGGGTAAACAGGGCTATGGCTGGGAGCAAGTAGTTCCCAGGCTGATTCGGGGAAGCAGGCTCAGCTGTGATCATGCCCAATCAGGGCTCAGCTGGCCCTTATAAGAGGGCAGTGAGCCAGGAGCAGAGAGGGCATTTTCTCCTCTAGCTGTGGAGGCAGACTGGCCTGGCTGCTGGGGAAGCTTGAGAAGGGGGGAGGGGGAAGAGGAAAAGGAAAAGGCCAGAGGAGCTGGGGAGCTCTATGCTGGCAACTCCCCAGGCTGCAGGGTCTAGTCTGTGGCCAAGAAGAGGTACTGGGGTTGCAGGGAACAGCCCACAGGTAGGCAGAGGCAGCAGGCCAACCCTCCTTGCCTATGATGACTAGCTTATATAGACTGCAGTCAGTCCCAGTGAAAGGGGGCTTGATGACTAGCAGTAGCCTAGTGAGACAAGGTAGGCCTCAGAGGGTTGGGGGTTCCCCAGGGAGGGGAAATCCAGCACTAGACTGTGGGGGTACTGCCAGGGGGCAGCACCCCAGGCAAAGGGCACCAGGGTCTGGGAGGGACAATGGGCCAGTGGCAAGTGGGCCATCGGCCTGCAGAGGGCGCTCCAGGCACTGAAAGAGCTGATTCCCTCGCTGACCAGCGGGAGGCGCCGCAGGGGTGAATCGCTGTTTTGCTACATTCCCTTAATGGCATTACTGTGTGTGTGAAATATCACTCTTCTTCCAGTGAGGAAGCAAATTATGGGCTTCATAATTTATAAAAACTGCTGATTTGGGGGGTGGGGATTTCTTCTCCCAAACACTGGAGATTTTTGTGGCTGGATCCAGACTCCAGTCTTACTTGTTGGGTTGTTAGGAATGGTACATCTTCAAGCCACACAATCTCTTCTTAGGACTACTAGGATTAAAGCTGTCATCTAGGAAGTACTTCCTGCTCTGGGGCTACAGTCCCTTTAAAATATCTCTAAATGACTGATGGTCAGCCAAAGAAGTTCCCTTTCCTAATATTTTTCATGGTGGTAGACCTGATCTGAACCTAAGGACTCTGCCCCATGAAGAAGTCACAGCAAGTCAAGTCTGGCATTCTCCAGGTTCTGTGAATTGGGTATCTTCAACACAGAACAGGAAACAACCCCTGTAGCTGGTGAATTTCTTATGAACCAGTAGCTGCAATAGTTTATTTTGTCTGGATCAGACCTGTGGCATTTCGCACTTTGCTGTGTGGGAAGAAAAAAATTGCACTTTAAAAAAAAATGTACAAAAGCATGTATTCTGAATTATTTCAAAGGGAAGCTGATTTATACTGTACCTGCTTCTCATACTCTTTTAGAAGTTTTGAAGTTAGATGAGTTGCTGCACTTAATTCATTCTGGTTTAAAAAAAGGGAAACAGTTTAATCCTATTTTCCTTCCAGTCAATATAGGCTGTGGGCATTACATTTATGAACAGGAAACATAATAATATGGAACAAAAGATTAAAATGGGAATCATCTCAAAACACACACAATCAGACTTTTAGAGGAGCTGAGACCCAGAACTCTCACTGAAATTAATGGGAGGGGTGGGTGCTGAGTATTTCTGAAAGTCAGTGCAATAATACATATCATGCACACTGTAGAGTTATCAGACCCATAAACATTGGACTTGCATTCAAATTTGCAATTGTCTTGCAATTTGCATACAACACAATATTTAGTTCACATCTACCATCTTAGTTACTCTACATGTGGGGATGAAAATTGTTAGAACAAACCACACCATTAGCTGATTGCAAATTTCTTATAATAACTGTATAGACAGGGACTAAGGAGAGATCTGCACAAGTTTCATACTCCTGAACAGCAGAAAGTACAGAAATAAAAACCAAAAAAAAGGCAGGTAACATAATGAAGTAACCTACAGGTAACAAACAGATGGGTCATGAAAAGAAACCTCTTCCCCCCCCCCCCCCCCGCACCCCAAAACATGCACCACCACCATATTCAAGTCAAGACGGAAACAAAATAAGTCAAAATACAAGCTACAGGAACTAATGTTAACAAGATTAAGTGAATACAACAAGAAACTGTCCGAATGTATTTATAAACTATTACAGCCACAATGGCAAGTGTTCAGAAAAAAAAACATTCACACATCTGAAGGTGTGTTAAGTGCAAAGAGAACTCTTCCAACTGACAAATCTTGTTTCAAAACCAGCAGGCCTTGGCAAACATGGCATTTTCCAGTTCATCTCTAATTTTTAACCTATAGTTTAAAAAATACAGTTTACCCATGTTCAAATAAGTTTATTTTATAAACTTTCTAAATGCATACAGGAAATGGCTGTAATTGTACCTGTGCATCATAAATTCGGCGCATGGCTTGATACAACTGGCTGATGTAACTGGAAATTGCTGCAGCATCTTCTTCAAATACACCCAGCAAAGAACGTGTCTGTCAAAAATAGAACACACAATAAATTTGTATTACTCATAGCAAAGAATGTCATGGTATTTCAAAAATCAGAGGGGTAGCCGTGTTAGTCTGGAATTGCAGAAGTGACAAAGAGTCCTGTGGCACCTTAAAGACTAACTAAAATTTTTTTAGAGCATAAGCTTTCATGGGCTAATACCCACCTCGTCGGATGCATGCATCCACAAAAGCTTATGCTCTAAAAAAATTTTAGTTAGTCTTTAAGGTGCCACAGGACACTCTGTCACTTATGGTATTTCAAAGACATTAAATGATTGACAGTAAAACAGATTTTTTATTCCAAGTGACAGCAGAAAGACTTCAAAACTAGTAAAAATAGGGTTTAAGAAAACATGCTGCTGCTTCATAATTTAGAGGCTCATTTTTCTAAAGTTTACAGAAGTTTCAAGTTTCTATAAGTATTATTGTTTCTCACTTGATAGAAGTAAATACGTCAGATTGAGC
This sequence comes from Dermatemys mawii, assembly GCA_007922305.1. Taxonomy (NCBI): domain Eukaryota; kingdom Metazoa; phylum Chordata; order Testudines; family Dermatemydidae; genus Dermatemys; species Dermatemys mawii. The sequence goes on along the minus strand of ML677372.1, from coordinate 6,175,058 downwards.
AGTGCCCTTTAAGGGAACTGGGCTCAGTCCCATATGTGTCTGGTTAGCCCATCTCCCAGATGACAGGACTGAGAATCTAGACTAAGTCACAAAGTGCAGGACCACAGAATATAAGAAGAAGCCTGAACTCTATCAGGAACAATTTGGGGGCAGGCTCTCCAGAATCTAGAGCCAAGAGAGAAAGACCTACAGCGTGAGAGACAATGGGTTGGGCTACATGGGATAGGCCTAGGGAGAGGCCAATCAAAAGAGAGGAGTAGGCTTTAGGACAGGTAGAAAGTGGCCTAGGGAACTGAAACAAGTATTTTATGAAGTGACAATGGATTGGAGCTGTGATCAGTCACTGCTTACTAAGGCATCCCTAGATCAAAATCCCAAGTAGAGAGAACCTGAGCGCACAACCTGGAGAAAACGGTGCATAGGTGCCCTATGCTGCTCAGTAGCATTACTGCCAGAATGGACAGCCTGACTATCTTGCCAGAGAAGGAGAAGGTCTATTGCACCGGAGAATCTGGTGAGAGGCAGCAAGAAGGCATGGTCATCCTCGACTGGGGTAGTGAAGAGCTGTTTTTGTTGATCCCTGAGAGGGGAAGGATTCAAGTGTGGCTGGAGAACTAGACTCTAATACACACCAAATCACTGGGTTGCCAAAAGAAAAACTGTGAAAGACCATGTCTCCATATCTGGAAAGGTATGCCATATTAAAATCCCATTATGCCTATGCACATTAAGCTTTGCTACATCTTTTTCTAAAATTTTAAAATAAATACATCCCCCACAGGCACCAAAAGCATGTTACCATAATCAAACTGAACAGGCTTATCATAAACAGCTGAAAGTAACACCTACAGCAAATGCTTAAATTACAAGAGAATGAGATTGCCACGTCAGTACAAACAAATTACCAGCTATGAATTTCCTCCAGCAAAAGGCAGATAGTGGTATGTCCTCTAGCTTCAGGCCTGTTTATTCCAATAGGCCAAAATCCCACATGGGGGAAGAGCAAAGAATTGAGTTTATGACTCCATTTGGGGCTGTATCAGACCTTCTTCATGAAGGTAAGATAGGGTGACCAGACAGCAAATGTGAAAAATCCGGACAGGGGGTGGGAGGTAACAGAAGACTATATAAGAAAAAAAACCCAAAAATCAGGACTGTCCCCATAAAATCGGGACATCTGGTCACCCTAAAGAAAGATGACTTTACAAAAAGGTGCTTTCAAATGCCAGACATTGCAATACACAAGCAATGCCTTGCACATTCTAGCCACCTCTTGATTTTACCAACAGTGACTGCACAAGGTTACTATAGCTTGGGGAAAGTCTTCAGATTAAATCCAACTGAACCTCAGTAATCTACTTAATTACTGATGAAAGTTTAAGTTCTGAACTATAATTTTGTTGCATCTTTAAGGGCAACTGCACAGCTGTATAATCTTTATACACAGAACACTTTCTGAAACATCTCCTTAGCTGACAGGAAACATTTGTGAAGCTCATTGAAACTGAGAGCTAAGAAACATACCTCAGCAACAATACTTGTGTTTCTCCTTATCAGACTTTTGCTAACAAGGCAATTCAGTGACATGTGAGAAGATAAGTAAAATGCTCTATTTACACACATATTCCTGACCCTAGCAGTGAACTACTTTTACTTCTATTACATACTCCATTTCTATAGTGTAGGTTTTTGGCTTAACTACTTTAATATAATCTAGCTCATAATACACAAGCCTGTACTCTCGAATTCTACAGTGGAAGAAGTTATCCTAAAATGTATTATGGAGATGTGCAAAGAAACTACTGTACGTAAGTTTGTTTCACAAATGCTAATGTCGAACACCCAAATTCTTTAATAAGAACATACCCCAAATGAGTAAGTAATAGGGGAAAAAGCTTCCACATCATTCTTTTATTTAACCTGAAACATCGACTTGGTTGTCTGCATAGTACAACAAGAAGCAGCCTGATTAGAAGAGCATCATTCACTGTGTGTAACAGTTTCTAACGTCTAGAATAAGCAAAGAAAGTGCAAAATCTGAAGTTATCAAGTTAAGGCTGTCAGGATACAGCAGTTTATACTTGTAATATTTTCTAATGGTGACAAAGGGGAAAACATAAGACAGAAACCCTAAGTGCAGAATGGCAGACTCAATACCCTCAAAACAGATTAAGAGTAGCAGCTGACAATTTTAAAATGAAAGGGAATACTAATTTTTTGATTGGAGGGGGAAGAGGCAAAATTAATCATTATTCTGAAATAAAATAATATACCTAAATTTAGGGGTATTTCCTATTAACATGAAAACTGATACTGCAATCTAAAACCCTGTGGTGGAGATTCAAATATTCAAGAAAATAAAAATATATTTAGCAACTAAGTTGTACTGAAGTATGTTTATTTAAAGTTGAACATTATTACATTCATTAATTGGATTTCTATTTGATGTGTTTATTACATCATATCCACATATGGAACATATCCACCCAATAATAGAGTATGATAAAACATAGAACTTTGCTTAGTAATCTAAAAAGCTGAAGCTCGGTTACTTTGGATAGGGAGCTTGGCTTAAACTCAAGCTTCCAGAAAAAAATCTAATTGGTATTGTATGCTCTTTGGGACAGAAACTCTAGTCTTTCTGTATATGTAGAATGTGCTTACCATATTGCAGAAGCTACCGGATTAGAGTAAACAGTAATCAACCTTATCTGGTGTCAAAAAAACTGTCTATTGAGTGACTTGCAGGATGTTAGGTTTTGTTGTTTTTTTAAGTCATTGTACAGATCTTAAAATACTACTGCTAAAGCAGACGACAAAAGGTCTTCTATCACCACGGTTTTTGGCTATGGTGCAGCACAACAGGTTTCAAAGGCAGTTCTTCAATTGTGCAGGATCTTGCTGTAATGAACTAATGGATATGACTAATTGAAATTTAAATATTACATGTAGCACAGCTTTACTAAACTGCATAAAGAACTGATTGTGCTTTCTGATAAAAGGACAATAGAGATAAAATTAAGATATTCTAAAGAACACCTAGTGTTTAAAATTTGACATTCCAGAGGCAAAAGGTAGCGCTTTCCACATTAAAAAACACTGATAGCTGTAAGACTTAATAGACTTTGCAGTACTACAAACTAAAGTTAGGCAAATAAATCCTATGCTTCAGATTGTAACTGCGCTCACATGGTTCAGGAAGGAATTTCCCTGCCTAACTCCAGCACTGCACAACTATCTACATCATTAGTTCTCAACCTCTTCCATACCATGACCTATGTTACACCAGAAAAGTTTCAGGATCCACCTAGTCATAAAGAGATGGAGTGGTCATGACATTCCAACTGAGAATTCATAGTCTATGTATATTAGACTATGTCTTACTCCTCTTCCCATCTCTCTGAAGAATGAGATACCAGTTGCTACAGCGTGATCTAGTAAAACAAACTGTTCCACTTTGTTTCCTTGTATTGCTGTCTACTTCTGAAATAATGGAATCAGACTGTAAAATGAGACCATAGTTATTTTTATTTATTTAGCAATGGTCAGAAGTAGAATTCAGGACAGAGCATGGAAGAATGTTAGGAATAAAGTTACTTCATCTCTAATGTTTTGGCTCAGCCAGCATTTTTTACCCAAACTAATTATGTTTTAAGTAGACACAACTTTATCCTTAAAAATAAGACCCATGAAAACATGTACGCAAATCTAGCAGGTAAAAAGTGCAGACTCAATAGTGAGTAATGATCTCTGTCCCACTCAAAATAGATTAGACTAGCTAAAGCCTACCACTAAACCTCCACTGAAGGATTTTCTAGATCAGAGGTGGGCAAACTACAGCCCACAGGCCACATCCAGTTCACGGGACCATCCTGCCTGGCCCTTGAGCTCCCGGCTGGGAAGGTTCCACGCTGTCTGCCCTCCCCTACAGCCTCATCTCACCATACTGCCAGCAATCTAGGAGGCAGCGCTGCGAGCCCCTGCTGGGCAGCGCAGTGGCAGGGCTGGCTCTGGCCAGGTGTTGTGGCTGCCGGTCCTGCTGCTCTGAGCCACATGGTAGGGGGGTGGTGAGGTTGGATAAGGAGCAAGATGTCCCAGGGTGCAGTCAGGGCACAAGGGACATTTGAATGGGGCAGAGGTTCTGGGGGTGGGAGTCGAGAGGGGGGAAGTTGGATAGGTGTGGGAGTCTGTCAGTGGGTGGGGTGTGGATAGGGGTCGTGGCAGTCAATGGACAGGAGCTGGGGGTGGTCCCAGGAGTGTGCAGTCAGGGGACAAGAAGCAAGGAGGGTTACATGGGTCAGGGCTTTGGGGCACGGCTGAGGACAGGAAGTGAGAGGGAGCAGGGGGCCAAGCTGTTTGGGGAGGCACAACCTTCCCTACCCAGCCCTCCATACAGTTTTGGAACCCCAATGTGGCCCTCAAGCCAAAAAGTTTGCCCACCCCTGTGCCAGACGATCAACATATCTGAAAGACTGTAAAGGGATTACACAAGTTAACTGTAGTTTGAATTGGTGTCTATAAGTTAACAAGCCACTTTTACATACAGTATTTCCAACAGCAACTTTCTTTCCTTAAGATTAGTGAAAAAATGTATTTAACAGAAGGAGGCAAAAACTGTTTACTTTGTTATCTTGAGTAAAGAATCTCTGGCTCTGAATAGTCTGTGTGGAGAGCAGAGATTCATTTGTTAAATTCAGTTTAAAAAAAACCTGGGATATGAAAGAAAAGGCTTCACAGTGAAAGAACAGGTTCTTTTAATAATCAGTGGTAGTACGTTTTGAAGGCTCAGTCTTTCAGAAGAGACTTAAACCTCAGAGCCTGAACACTTCGGGTCATTAAACAACAAGTGGGGCTTTTCACAAGAGCAGTGGCTTAAGCCCTGGCTTCCTGAACAAATCCCAAATGGGTAATTCTTTTTTTTTGCCTACCTGAATTCCTCTACAATGTCAAGTAAATAAGGTATCTTTCTTTTGATCCTAAAATATTCAGTAGTCATATATACAATTAAACAACTTTTTGCTTTCAGTCCAGAGATATGTCAATGGCGGGTGAATTGAACCTAATAAATTCTGTAAAATATTACTAGAGCATGTTTGTGTCTTTGGATAGAAAGCAGTATACAAAGTAATAAAAATACTAATAATTCATTTGACTAACTACACTCATACATACCATTCTAAAATATTTGAAGCATTTTGATTAATATTCTAAATAATAAAATAACTCTGAACTTACATTTAAAAAATAGAATTTTAAACATAGGATTGTTCTTGGAGTTTTTTCCCTTCCACAACTCCCATGAGTAACAACATATTTTAAAACTTAAGTGATGGTCTAGTTGTCAAAGTTCCACTGGCAACTTCTCTGCTCTCTAGCCCACTCCCTTCTTCTGCACTTACTCCTAGATCGACACTGCTAATATGTAGAAATATGGTATGATGATTTCAAAATGTAGTGTAGTCAAATCCTTTATGGTTTTTCCCTTCACATTTTAAGAAGTCCCTGTAACCATTTTATTTTAGTTAAGTGTTTTAAAATAGGGTTTTTAATAAAAATTTTCATTTTACATAAGTAGTACTACATAAGACTCACCATGTTGCTAAAAATCCTAAATTAATATCAGAAATAGTACTATGTGCATGCTGTTAAAATATTACAAATTCTCAGTTACACTAATCCAGTACATGAAATAGTCTGTCAGTCAACATTGTTCTATATGCTGACATTTGCCAGTTGACAGTGTAATAAGAGCTATGTTCACTTAGCATGAAATATTATACATTAGTGTTACATTGTTCACAATGTCAAAAAGGCAGATTACAAAACACTATCTGGTTAACTGTGGTGACAGCTAGCCACGTTTATGGATATCCTGCCTTCTTAATATCAATCAGCAACTGATGAACTAAACAGCAAAACTGGAGTGAAGAAATCAGAGTAATTAAAAAGCTGCAAGTCCATAGCATGTCTTTCCAGTCTGGGCACAGCTTTCAGAAACAGTTCATGAATTCAAGCTGTAGTCATAATTTCCCACCCACCCCCCAATATAAAAGTTTGGGTTAAGACATAGCCACCGAATTCAGATTGACAAAAACTTTTCTCAAACTGACCATGTGAATGAGGAATATTTCAAAATAAAATGTTCTGTATTTTAAGATTAAGCTCCCAGGAGACGCTCACTTTATGCATCACACAGCTGCAGTGCTCGTTACCTCAGCATGGCTTTTAATAGGATCTAACTAATCACTACTCTGAGCACACCTGCAACGTAGGGATCGGAAAACTGACACACACTGAGTGACTTCCTCCTTCCCCGCCCCCCACTTTACACAGTGGCAAAGTTGCGGGGGAAGCTCGGAGTCTATTCAGGGCTTGACACTGCCGTGGCTCAGAGCCTCCCCCGCCAGCAAGAGCAAGACTAAAGATACACGCGGACCCTGCGGGGCGCTCCTGTACCCCGTGCCAGGCGTTGACCCCCAGGCCCCTGGGAGCTCGTCCCTTCACCGCACCCAGACACCTAACCTGTCTCCCCGTCAGTCTCTCGTCATCCGCCCAAGCTACAGAGCCCGCGGGCCCCAACCTGGGGGTACCGCCCGGGCGCAGAGCCCCTGGGCCCCGGCTCCAACCTGCGACAACCCCGTCCCCTCGCAGAACCCCAGTGTCCGATCCGCCTGGGCCCCTGTCCTCTCACCTGGGGACTGTCCTCTAACGTCTCCTCAATGGGCAGCTTGTCAATCCCGGGCATAGCGATAGCTGGGTCTCTACGGGCCCACCAAGCCTACCGTGCACCCACCACTGAGCCCCTCCCCCCTTCGTCAGCACAGCCACAACCCTGGGCCCAGCCCCGCCCCGGAAATCCCGCCCCCTCCGCCGGCTGCTCATTGCTCCATGGAGACGTCACTCTAATTGCACGGCCGAGGAGAGAGGGCATCGAGTGACGTCTGGAGCGGCTCTGGGGCTGCTGCTACTCGCTCGCTGTCGGGCCGGGAGGGGTTGAGTCTGCTGCGTCCGCCTACGATCTCCCCGCCCAGCACGACGGGAACCGGGCCCACGCGGCTCCTACCAAGGTCTCGTCAGTGCAGCTCCGCCCTCAGCCGGGGCGACTCCTTTCCGCAAGGAAGCGGCTTCCTCATCTCCCGCGCTATGTGCCTGCGAGTACCCGTCTCAGTACATAAGCACATCTCGAACCAGTGGGGGTTTCCAGGTACAAACACTGCGCAGTGTAGGTCTTAGATGTTTCTGAGGGAGAGGCGCGCCCTGGGACTTCACTTTCCCCCTTAAAATGCCGGGCGGTGGTTGTATTTTTACAGGCATTTAGAATTTCACAGGGTTCTGACCCTGTTACAGATATTACAGTGTGGTGATGTTCGTTAAAAGGGGCCCCCTGCAATAAATTCTTCCTGGCCTTGCTTAACTTCCTTATCTTGTTCAAATATTTTTGCCTTATTCCCTCTCCTAATCTTTCTCTGCTTGATTAACCGTAGAAACCAGTTTGTGCAAGGTCAGCCTGAAATGATACAGGAGACAACGCATACCTGGTGTCTTTCCTTTGTCTGTCTTAAACCTATAAATACTGATGTGTTGGTCTAATAAAGCTGCCACTTGCCTCCGAAGCTACTAGCCTGGGGGGGGGGGGGGGCGGTGCCCTTTGATCAAAGTTGCTTGGTCTCAGTGTGTTTCTTACATGGTCTCTGATAGTTTCGAGCTATAGCCCAACTCCGCACTACCCGGGTGTAGGAACGGTGAGTAGGACAAGCTGATTTTTACCTAACAGTGACCCTGTCACCACACTGTAATATCTGTTCAGACCCTGTTCTGACCCTGTCACCACACTGTAATATCTGTCCTATGACGAATTAGTTATCCCCACCTTCATCTACACTACCTCTTCTCTTTAACATGTGTTGAATACAGCGATGCCCCAGCATGGTTTGAGCCAACATGTTACATTGTGTTCAGAAACCCTACTTGCATCCTGTTATTGGAATTAGCCTCAAACATACTTTTGAGTGTCAGAGTTGTTTGTAATAATTCCTTTTAACTCTGGACATGGTTTAAAGCAACGTTCTGCTTCATATAGCATGGTAGAATTAGAAAACCCTTTTCAAACATTCTTGTAGCTAACTCTGGTTGTTTACTGTAAGGACACGTTGGCTTTAGATTAAAATATGCTGCCTTGTCCCCTCCCCCTGCTCACACACACAGTTATTCTTCAAAGGCCCTTTTGATAGGTTTGTGAATAGAACATCTTGACCTTGAGTACTGTAATTGTGTGGCTCCTGTAGATGTTAAAATGGATATCTGAGAGGTATGTGATAGTCATACCCTAATTGCTAAACATTTTAATTTCAGCTCCATTTGAAACGTGTGAAACAATGTATGTGAAATGAAATACAGCAAAAATATAAATTCAAACATTTGACAGGCTAATGACAGAAAAAAACAAGGAGATAAAATACATTTGAACTTGTAAAATAATAGCTTTTTAAAAAAGAAATTACTTGTCACTGGTGCAGAAAAAAAAGACTACAAGAACTTCTGATGGAAAACCAATAACATTTGAATAAATTAGTTATTATTAGGAGGTGAAAAGAAAGGGAACTACTACTCCATCTCAAGAAAAAGAGAGACCGTATATGTCACCAAGAAAAGAAGGGTAGGCGAATTTACATTGTTAAATAAACTCCAGTGAGTGTGGTGCAAGTCTAGGTTAGAAAGTGAGATAAGTCTGTTAGTGGAGCAAATGATTAACTAATGTACAGTATTTTCATTGTGATAAAAATTGTTTATCATTATTTATGTAAGATTCCATACTCTAAAAGAATTAGATCTAGACATTAAATTGTGTAGTGGTTGGGAAAGGAAACTAGAAGTAGGAACTCAGGGTCAACTGGTTTAATTTCCAGTTTACCCACTGACTCATTATGTGTATGAGGCATATAAATCATTTAACCTCTTTTCCTCTCTTTCCCCATCTGTAATATGTGACTAATCTTGTCTATCTCACAAGGATGTTGTGAGGATTAAGATTTGCCGTAGTATTCTTATCTGTCTAGTTCTCCAAAATAAAATGTTATGGCTATGCCGTATACTAATTCACAATCTACAGATGTCATGAATGGTTTTCCTTTTTAAAAATTGGTCAGTTAGTGACCATTTAGTACAGCTGTGAAATCATGCAGATTTTTTTTTACTGGAGGCAGTTTGTATATTTTGTACAATGTGTAAGACTGAGGATGTTTCCTTAGCAAAATCATAAACGGTAGCAAGTGGGATTTAGGAAGTGGAATTTCTGTTGCTTCTCTCATGTATGTACCTATTTAGATGGCAACAGACACTGATTTATTTTCTTGTAGTTGCCATGAACTGAAAATAATACATCTTAGATTAGTGCTGAAGAGATGGAAGTGTGCTACAAGAAAACCACAACAGACTTGATATTAAATGTAGAAATTTGACTTGTTATGCAGAATAATCTCAGTAGGCACATGAAGAAAAGGCTGTCCTGCTCCTGTTGAAGTTAGCAGTAAAACGCCAATTGACTTCAAAATGTTTTTTTTATTATTATTATTATACCCTGCAACATAAGGGGACTTAGCAGTTTGGTATGGATGCCTTGAATAAAAATAAGTTTTTTTTAAATCTTCTAATAATGTTATTTGTATATTTTAAATTTTTAGAAGGCAATAATGTTATGAATGTATCTTTAGAAAGTCATGTAACAAGACGAACACTGTGAACCTATGACCCTAGATGGCAGTATTACTTTAGTTTCAGCTCTTCGAACACCAGCTGAGTTCAGCTAAGACTCAATAGCTGAATGCTAGCCTCCTTTGTGAAAATCCTCCTGGGAGCTACCACATTTGCTTTCTTACCTGGCAAGGCCATTATGGACTGAGTCCTGCAAGTTGCTGAGGACATCCTAGCTGGAGTTGAGGGCATTCAGCCGGGCTCAGTGGGGTAGGGGTTTTGGTTGCAGGGGGAGGGGGAGCTGTCCAGATTTACAGGGGTTTGGCTGACAGGAGTAGCAGCTTCCAGTACAATGCTCCTCTCCCCAATTATCCCTATGTATCAGTAGAACCCTGAACCCACATCCTGCTGACCCAAACCCCCTGCACTGGGAGACACCTCCCCTACCTGGACATCCACCCCACTGAGCCCCAACCAGCTACACCCTGACATCCTACCCCATTCAATTCCCACTCCCCCAAGCTCCCCCGCCTGAACCCTAGCCACCTTCACATGAACTCCCTTGCGGGGTCCCGTCCACCTGCACCCAGAACCCTCTGCTGAGCTGCCTGCACCCAGCTTGCACCACACAGAAACTTGGTACTCTGGAGGGAATTCTGCACCAAACAATTAAAAAATTTAAAATTCTGCAAAGTTCTGCATATTTTATTTGTCAAAATAATACAGTAACACAATAACAATATAATCACACCATTGTCAATTATTGTGGCAATTGATTTCAAAATACGTGTCAGCAAATAATTGACAATGGTGTGATTACATTGTGTTACTTTGACAAATAAAATATGCAGAATTTTAAAACATTATGCACAGAATTTTTATTTTTTTGGCACAGAATTCCCTCAGGAGTAAACTAGATAGACCTTTTAGCAGTTGCTCTTGAGGCGGTAAGAAGCATATAATTAAATGCTCCTCTTATCACTACTGGCACTTATCTTTCTGGAAAGTTCTTTAGTAGCCCTTTAAAAAGAAATAAGATTTCATTACATAATTTATTTTTATAAAGCCAGTTACCATATTTTGGACTTCTTATAATTCATGATTTTACTAATGCTCCAGTTCCCAGTCATGAGATTACATGAAAATCTCAGCTTTCATTTTTTTAAAAAAGCAAGCTTCTAGTCCTTATGATTATGGGGAAAATCTTGAAAACATGAACTCTAAAGGTCACAAACCAAAAGGCAAATGAGCCCCCCACCCCTGCAAAATTTACTTATTTTAAAAACTGCATAATTTTTAAGTCATTCTCATGGTCTTTTGAGACCTAAAATGATTTTTTGAACTCTTGGCTTGGCAATACTGGGTAAACTCTTTGATTATGCTAATCCTGTCAGTATAATTGAACTATACTTATAAAATTATGAAGAATGTTCTCCATGTAGCATTACTGTTTCACAGCTCCCTGTATACTCAAGCCATTTTATTCAGCAAGGATAAAATTCACCCCTGTGTAGACGGCCAATATAAGGCCTATGCCTAACTTAAATCCAACATAAGTGCTCAAAATTGAGCTATGTACTTACAAGGGAATGTATCATGTATCAATTAAAGTCCATCCTGAATACATTTATTCTTCAAAGATTTATGTTCTTCAGAGTCTAGTGCAATAGATACACTGTAAATTAGCACAGATGAAGTGTCTTCATCTTTATTTTAATATTTTAATTTTTGAGAGACCTTCAGCAGATGTTTTTGTGAATAAAAATAGATACTGTGTGTATACTTCCGTGTGCTGTCTCATCTGCTTCTTTCTCATCTCTCAAGGTTAGCCAGGTCTGGCTTGGTTAGTCCCTGGCTAGGTGAGACCTTCATTAATAGATAATGTGGTCAACAGTTTTGGAAATCATGATTAGTACTGAAGCAATACTTTATTGTGGTGTTAGGGGGCACCATTCTTCAATAGCTGCTGTCATACAATATTGACATTGCCAAAAGCAATAAGATTAATATATAGTTCATAAATAATCTTTTCAGATGTGCTCAAAATGATGGGTGTCATAGAGAGATTAATTTCCCAGAATTTCATGGTCTCCTTAACTGTGTCAGAATAACAGTTGCATGTTTCCATATGGTAGATATTTATTTGAGCAAAATTGTGGAAGTATATTTATATTCAACTATATGTTTATTCAGGAAGGTGACAGAGCAGGGATAAATGCCAACAAGAGGTTCTGATTCTGCCCTTGAATGCCCCTGGCTCCAGTTGGTGATCTACCTGTGTGCGTCAGAGGTCAGAACTTGATTTAAAGGTTGCAAATTCTGATTCCTCCTACACTTACGTTCAAAATTCTATTTAATTTTTGCCGCTTTTTTCAAATAAAGTTTTAGAATAAAAAAACCAGGAAATATGTAGAGAGATGGTCCAGAACCAAAACCTTGATACAAATATCCCTGAGCTTTGATGGTGTTTGAGACTTTAACCTGCATCCAGATATGAATTTTATATATATCATCTTCCTTATGATTGGCCAAATAACAACTCTGGATTCAAACAACTGTGAATTTTGTAAAAATGCTTGAATTCATCTCCAATTCTCTATTTTTGGTTATTTTAAATATTAGCACTTTGAAATGATGACTGAAATAAGCACCCATTAGTTTAAAACAGATAAACGAGATTACAATGAAAGGCTCGTAGAAAAAAGTGTTCTGATTTTAACCAAGAAATTAAAATACAGTGATTCCATTATTTTTAAAATGTTTTATACAAATGTTTTAAAGATTACTTTGAGATGTTCACATTGCTATCTTTTGAGAAAGTTGCACCAAAATTATATTAATAGAAAAATGAAGCAAGTGAATGCGTGAATTATTTATTTAAATACTCGGTGCAACTGTTCCTGTTAACTAATCCAGGCACTTGGAAGGCAATTACACTGAGCTTTGACAACATTGCCAACCTACTGCAGTGTGCCTTGTGCCAAACACTATTGTTGTTTTATTGACCACGTTCACCATTACATATGCATATGAAAAACAGGCATTTTCATCAGGATTACCCTAATAGCATTAAGAGATTATTTTTAAAATTTCCTTGGAAGAAAATTCACTTAAATGAGATTACTTATTACTTGACTGGTTTCCTATCACGCTGCTATGTTTAGGTAAGTGGAGTCCATTAGACTATACAGTTTTTAAAAAAACTGATTTTATACATTAATGATTTCAAATAAAAGGGAAGTACTATATTTGTGCATAGCTTCTTTTGAGAAAGTTAAGTCGATGTTCTGGTTAGGAGAGATAACACTTTTTGTCCCTCTTGGTGGCTCCCCTAGTGTCACCATTAGTTGCTAATTACTTGCAAACAAACAAACAATTAACTCCTCGTGCCTCTTGGTGGGAGAGTCTTCATTGACATGCTAAAACTTTCTAATAAAAGGTTTTAATTAATGACGTTGCAAATCCAACCCCCTTGCCAACACAGCTATAAGGAGGACCTGCAAGAAAATGCAAGTACAATTCATGTTGTGCATAGACTGAAGGTGAAAGAATGGCAAGTACATCCTTATGTGCTTCTGATACAGCAATGTCTCAAAATCTTCAGGAAGTATCCAGTTTTGTGGAAACTAAAACCACACATTGTTCATTTTCCATTGAAAGCATTTTGGGATTAGAACAGAAAAAAGATGGCATTCCAGCTGTGAAACCTCACAGACCTTGGATGGATACAAGCAACAATTTAGGTATGTCGTCAGCTTTAGTTGTGTATTATCTTAACTTTTTACCCTATGTTATGTTTTATGTATTATCAAGGATATGTTTCCATAAACACCTCAGTACAGTTAGATGTATACTTAAAATATTAGCTTATCACTTATTTTGTTACAGGATTGCATTTTAATATAACTGTCTCATCCAAAAATTGGAAAATACAGATCTATGAATTTAAATTCTATATTTTTATGTTTTTAGGAGAAACCACTAGTCAGCGTCTGCAGACCCCTGTCATTTCCTGTGAAGGGCCATTATTTCATGTTTACAGTTACCCGATGCTGGAGGAAAGAGTTTTGAAATGTGAAAAATATTTTTCAGACACTGAAAGGCTATCTTACAAAAGGGAACTGAGCTGGTACAGGGGTAGGAGACCAAGAACTGCTTTCACTAGAAAGCAGGTAGGGATTCTGTTGCCTGTTTATAAATAAAGTAATGTATGTTTTGTTATATTCATTTATTGACTAATGCATTCAACAATAGGAGGCATGTAATAATTATTTGATAAAATATTGTATACCTACTGCATAAAGAGCAGAGATGTACATATGCGGTTAAGGACTGATGTTAATCTAGAGTAATTTCACTAATTTCATTTGATTTATACTGATATAAATGAGATTGGAGTCTGGCCCAAAATATTGTTGGGGAAACTCTTTTACTTGTACCTGCTGACTTTCCCTTTTTCCTACAATATAAAATTTTTAATTGTTTAATGAATTATTTGCTTATTCTCCTCAGATTGAAGTGCTGGAAAATGTTTTTAGAGTGAATTCTTATCCTGGCATTGATGTTAGAGAAGAACTAGCTCACAAATTAGATTTAGATGAAGACAGAATCCAGGTAACTTAATTTGAAAATATATACGTTCTGCAATCACACGATGTCTGCTCAGCAGTGATGTAAGTGGGTGGATAGGATAACCATCTGAAAGTTGCATTTATTCTTAATGATCCTTAGTAATTAGTGTATTATTAGTTAGGTACAATATTGGCAGTAATGGGTAGTGCGGAAACCAGTGAAATTTCTCCTCCCTTTCAGTTTCCCCTTCTCTCTCGCACTAATATGACATTTCTTGCTATAATACTTCAGTGTCATCCTCCTTGACCATCACAAAGCTTTCCCCCTACTGAACTCTCAGGTTGAAATCCAGGTCCCACTGAAATCCATGGGAATTTTGTCACTGACTTCAGTGGGGCTAGGACTTCATTCTCTGATCCCAGGTTTGAAAACCTTTTCTGCAATGGGTTTGGAACCATGTTTGAAAACTAAATAAATATAGTTATGCAAGTGGATAAATACATTTCAGGCAGGGTTGGCTAGCTAATTTAGACAGGACAAAACTGTTTTGAAGTCACATTTGAGTCTCTGTCTCATTTAGTTTAAAGCTCAATGTACGTAGGGATTTTAAGACCTGATCTAAAGCCCATCAAAGTCAACAGAGAGCCTCCCATTGACTTGTTTGGACTTTGGAACAGGCCCTTAATGTTCACTAAGGGTTTGATCAACTTCCATTGAAGTCAGTTGGAGGCTTTTTCATAAAAGTTGGATCAGGCCCTACTAACTTAACCTGCAAGGGTTTAAGAACTTCTGGGAGTTAGTGAGTATCCTGAACTTCCACTGACTCCCTCCAGGAGTTCAGGATGCTCAGCATCTTCCTGGATCAAGCCCTGAGAGTCCAGTCCTGATCCATTGTAGTCAATGAAAGTTTTGCCATTAACTTCAGTGGGAACAAAGCAGGTCCTTACTTTCGAATTCAGCTAGGAAATAAAATGAGTCCTTTGTCTAATTTTTCTTGCCTTACATTATTATTTATTAAAATTATTACAGCTCACCATATACCTTCATCTGTAGCTTTGAAACTTTCAAGCTGCTTCAGCTTCCAAATTATCAGAATTTCACGAATTATTTTACTGTATGGTAGTACTGATATTCTTTATTAGCTTCAAACCTGGCCTGTATACAGTGTTGCTTTTAAAAGGAAAAATTACCCATTTCTCAGAAATGTGCATTTTATTTCAATTTTAGATCTGGTTCCAAAATCGCCGTGCAAAGCTGAAAAGATCCCACAGAGAATCTCAGTTTATAATGGTAAAAAACAATTTAGCCTCCAACCTGCTGGAATAAGGAAGAAGCCAGCTATTTCCCCATTATTCTACCACCATAGAACATGAAGAATTATTGGAACTTCATAGTTTGCATTATTAAGCAATGATAATCCAATATTTGTACTTTGATATTTGCATCTAGTTTTGAAAGCTTATCATGATTTTCATTAGAATAAACTGTAAATACTTCATGATGGCATGCCTTATTTTATAATTGCATTTTTTTTTAAAAAAAAAAAAAAAAAAAAGTGTTCCGTATATTTAATAAGTATTTTCAGAAACATGTAAGATATTTTTGCATATAACAATGATACACTTGAAGACAATGAAGCTATACCAATTTATACCTTCTAAGGATTTTGTCCTGTGTGGTTACTGATTTCAGAAAAACCAGCAGGAATACATGAAAGAAGTGACTGAATTATTTTTGTTGTTTAATAAAGCTTCAAATATTTTAAAGGTAGAAGTAAAATATCATCTAAAGTACACAATTATGCAAAAATGCTACTGCTGTTACAGCAAATTTAGCTTAAATATTTTACTAGAATTAAATAGATTTTCAATATTAGCAGTATAGAGCTGAAATTTTAAAAAATGGTACAAATACTTGTTTTTATAAGATACATGTACTAGCTATTTATAAATGAAAAACCTAGAGAACAGTAACAACGTGTGGCATTTGTATAATATATATTTTAGCTAAACCAATTAAAATGGAAGCAGTTTAAAATGTCATTGTTATATACTTTAATTAAAACATGAGGAAAATATAAATTTAGCTAATATTTGCCTAGTTAATATTACTAGCTTAACTATGTTCCATCCGAATGATTTATCAGCATTAATGATCCAGTCCTGTGAAGTACTGAGTGCCCCCAGTATCTCATGAGAAAATTCAGCACCTCACAGGATCAAACGCATTTGAGATTAAATATATTGTTTCCTTGTTTATTCATTCTCGTATCCAATAATACTGTCAAACATCTTCCATGAAGTTTATAGTGGTAATGATTTTTCTCAGATGATATATGAAAACCAAGCATCCTGACATTTGATATTGAATCAACCCAAAGTCAGTGTACATATTCCTGTCAACAAAGTAAAACCTTTCATTTACATCACATGACCCTGATTCAGGAAATCCCCATTTCATTCCTGTTGAGCAAATCATTAACATACTTAACTATTAGTATATGATGAATGGGATTGCTTTGCTTTGAATGGGATGTCAGCTGATGCTTAAGTGCTTTGCTAAATAAAGGTGCTTTCCTGAATTGGGACCTTACAGTATACAGTACAGACCTGTTTACATGCGGATGTCGGGAGTCAACACAACCGCATGTTAACGGAGCTCAGGTTAAGAGGACCATGCTGAAATATCTTACGATATCTATATATACAGTACATGTGTAATTATCTAGGATTACATGCGTATTCACAGCATCCCAAATATTGCAGGATTTTAACACGGCAGGAAACGTGTTCGTGACCAATTCATCAGCTGATTGGCTTTCTCCAGAAATCAATACCTGCACTATGCTTTTTAAAACAACTTATAAACCCCTTGCTGGCTTGGAATGGTTCATCCCCCATTAAATTTTCAAATTTTGTCGCTTGGGCTTGAAGAATTGGCCCACTTAGCGGCATTCCTTTCAGCCTTTCCTGAGCAAATATATCTCTATAGTGTGACAGTGACTAAGCATGCATGATACGTCTTTACCAATATCAGCGATCAAAAGGAAGAGGAAACATCAGTAGGCCTACAAAACGTTTGTGCTCCGTACTTCCTGTCGATTTCTATGTCAATGAGTTAGTGAGCAAATCTGTGGCGCTACACAGCAAGTTCCTGTACCACATGTTAATAAGTCTTGTGTGTTAAATAGGTGGCACTGGGAGGCGTGACGTTACCATGCATTAAGCAGATTTGTGTGTAAACAGGTTTGTACTGTACAAGGAAACTCCATTTCAGATGGCAGAACTCAGTGTCTTCCATTGTTGTATGCAGTGTCATAGGTATGTTGGTTCCAAGATATTAGAGCGACAGGGTGGGTGTGGTAATGTTTTTTTATTGGACCAGCTTCTGTGGGTCAGAGAGATAAGCTTTCTTGCCTGAGTGGCAAGATAGACAGAAATGCCAGAGATGACTGTTGGTGATTCCATGGTAAAACTATTATAGTGCTTTAGGAAATCACCTTGTTATTGGGTTGGTGAAATCTATAACACACAAGCAGCTTGGGGTCTGTGCCTTGCTTCTTGACAGTCTGCTCTGAATTTGTCACTTGTGGTCACAAGCCACTCTGTTTAAGCTTGAAAGCTTGTCTCTCTCATCAACAAGTTGGTCCAATAAGGATATTACTTCACCCACCCTGTCTCTCCTCAAGAAAATTGATTTTCTGAGTTTTTGGTGATTCATCCATTAGTCCAATAAAGTATCAATTCCTTTAACTGGCCTTTTCCATTTTTTGTAACCATTTTTTTAAACTGCACATATCTGTACACCTTAAAGCAGAGAGCTACCATATACTATATGTAGCCAAAAGGTTTCTCCGAATAGTTATTCAGGAACATGCATTCTGATTTTGAAGAGTTTGTTGTGTGCTGAATTATACTGAAAACTGCAAACACATGTAGAATCTTTGAAAAGTGAGTGTCATATGCCTTAAGACATATTGCTTAACATATCTCACTTTTTGATTAGCTTAATGGATGACAGTGATTATCCTGTCCAATTTGTATGATGGCAGTAGTCCTCCAACTTCATTTTTATCTACAAAGCCTTGAAACTGTCACTCTTTGATCACTATTTTCTGTTCTTAAAATTGAATGTTACTTATAGTAGGAAAAATAACAATACTAGGTGCTAAGACTTCTTATTGGACAAAAACTGCAATTGACAAAAACTATTTGCATATATTTAAACTACTTTTTTCCCCACTAGGTAAATTCATGGTTTTATTGCATTTTGCTGATTCAGGGACCAATCCTGCAAACATTTACTCTCTCAAGTAATTTCACTAACGTCTGAGACAATTTAGTTAAGTAAGTATTTGCTGTATTGGTGTCTTATTTTTAAAGTAGTATGTTTGTTAAAATAAATTAACTGATATTCAGATGAGATTAAGCACTGAAGCTCTTAAATTCAGTGGGAGCTGAGTGTGCGCTGCACCTCTGAAAAATTAGGCTGTATGCTTTAGTGACTCAGAACAAACAGTTTTTGTTCATTGCAGCATTAGTACAATAGAAAGAAATAAAACTAAGATATGTTTATTTTATGAGGAAACTAACTGCAACAGAAGTGTGTTGGGCACAGACAAGCCTTGTTAGAACAATGCAAGGAGGAGGAAAAAGTGCCAGTTTCCTTAAATTCTTTAATTACTTAGCTGGGTTTTGTGTTTGTTTTATTTTTTTTAGAAAGCAAAAATACCAGATGCAGTACTTGAATTTCAATAATAACATTTCTGTTTTTATTATTGGATCAGTATGAACACAATAAATTCCAAAGAATGTTAGTTCCTCATTGTTTGCTTTTATCAAAGTATTAGAAGACATAAAAGAAAAACCCTAGAGAGCAGCCTTTTGTTTCCTACTCCATGAGACAACTAACTTAAGTAAAGTTGCTCACATGTCCATCTTGTGTTTGTAGGATCAATCCCTTTGTTACTCCATTGTGGAGGGAGATAGATACTCAGAGGGGTTTACCCCCAAATGGTGAACACTGATGTATTTGTCACACCAATTTACACCAGCTGAGAATTTGGCTCAAAATCTTTATCCTCTTTACTATCTATGATGCTCACTTCACATGGAATTAGTTTCTTAAAACCTCTGAATACAGCATGTTGTCAGTAATACAGGTCAGCGGTAAACAGCAAAAAGTGAGAGAACTGGAGAAAAATGGAGAAATGCCCACCAGTCGCAATATAGTTCTCTTTGTAATTAAATGTTCTCTGTATCTTATTGCCTTTGCTAATTAAATGACTATATGAATAGACAAAATTTAATTTTAACAGGTACATTATTTTCAATTTAATATATTCTTGAAAGAGATAAGGGTTGAATTTTGAAGCCTTGTTTCTTTCTATTCCTGGAGAATGGTTGATTCTTGGTAAGCTGTACTAACATGTCTAGAGGATGGACTTTCTTTCAGTGACAGGAAGTGCTGACTTCACAAATATAGTGAATAGGAAAGATGGAATAGGAGGTGGCTGTGTTTTACATTACATTAATGGAGCATTCACTGAAGTTGAGTATTTTGTTAGATGTTTTGGAATCTGTTTGGAAATCCATCTGATTCAGAAATTTACCGAACTTGTTTTTCTAGTAGTTTCATGGGCAAAGAGAAAACAATTGTCTTTATTGCTTGAAGTTGTACCCATGCTATCGGTTGGTCTGCAGAATGGAAAGTTAGTATTTATTTGCATGCTTTTTTTATTGCCGAAATGTGTTTTATAGTGCTTAGTATTTGCAAGGAGTCTGGTAGGTACATTGGGAATGAACTACGCCTCCAAATATTGACCACGAGAATTCAGTTGTGATTTGTGTGGAGGGGCAAGAGATAAAACAAAAAAAACCCTGATAATTTCCAGAAAATAAGATATAAAAGGCCTCCTTTACTCAGTGTAGATAGTTTTGCTTAATATATTCTGATATGTAGCTTCATTGATGAATTTTCTGTAACCTTTATAGGTTCCATACAAAATGGAAAGTTATTTGACCTCACTGTTAATAAAGACTGTTATAATCTGGAAAGATTATATTCAGTATGGAGAGAGGTTATGAAAGTTAGTAATTCATACTTTGTTTTAAGAAGAACTGAATTTGAAAGTTGTAACTGTTAAATAGCACTGAGAAACTTTTGTTAAACCCAACTAACCAGAATTCAGTAGAGGAAAAGTAATCTAAAGAAAGAGATACTGTACTGATATAATTAAATTAAGTTCTAAATATTCATTATCATAAAATATTCATTCTCAGTACTCTACAATTCTAGACTATAATACATTGAAAAACAATAAGGCAGCAAATAGAAGGTATTAAAACAAACAAAACTTTCAAATAAAAGGGTTAATTAAGGAAAACCAACAAATCCCAAAAGCATAGTGAATTCACACAGTAGCAGAAAAGTATCTACAGTGGGGGTAGATTAGAGAATGTGAGAATTTGGATACCTCCCTGTTTTGGATAGTGAAGATGGTACTAGAGATGCAGGAGTAATTTCTCTCCCTCCCAACATCCAAGATCTATTCCACAGCTTAACTCTGATCCAGGTAATTTGAAGCTATTGTCTATCTTAATGCTGGAAACAAAGTTTACAGCAGCAATAAATCACACTAAGCCAGTCAGGTTAATGCCTACAAGCCTCATTCTATTATCTGACAAAACACCTAAATAAGGTTACTGTCTCTCACAAGAGAAGACTGACAAAGCAATTTACAACACAGGACTAGTAACATAATAATAGCACAAGCTCTGGTGGTCAGCTTTTAATTAGTGAATGTTAACAATGGGATGCTTCCCATTCATATCATACCAATGGTGTTGCACAAAGTCTCTTTAGCATAATTATCGTCTTTTTCTCCGTTACAATGCTGTTGGCTTCATGAGATGTTAACAGCACAAAAGGGCCACTAACTTCAAATTTGTTTCATGATACACATTGCTTTACATCAGGGTCCTCATATTATCAAGTTAAGGCAATACTCCATTCTCATCTTAAAATGTTTGTCCTATGAAGAGCAGACCCATACAGTATCTTAGACTTAATTGCTGCTGATTCCTTAGATCTTGCATTACAACAGCAACATTAAAACAACTTTTTTTTATTATAACTGGAGCAATACACCTGAGGCATGTTCTGGCAGAACATTTACATTATTTGGATTGTCTCTGCCTATAGCATGCTAAATTGTTTATATTTACCACTAATACTGTCATTTAATCCAGTACCAATTCTACATCTTTTGAGTCTTCTTCATGTAAAGCTTTTGTTTAGATACCACCCGCTGGCGGTATTGTGAGGAAAGCAAGGTGTTGCATTCAGGTATACGTCCAAGAAGTCAGGAACTTTTCAGTTTTAATCCCGGTTCTGCCACAGAGTTGCTCTGTGAAATCACAAGTTCAGTGTCTGTTTCTCCATGTATAAAATGTAGATAATAAGCCTAGACCACAAAGTGATGCTGATGAGCAACTGCCAGTGCTGCTGCTATTCCAGCCTATTCCATAGGATTTAAGTTGCAGGTAGTGTTTGCTTCAATGGACTTAAAGTTAAATTTGTCCTGTGTGCTATCTTGATTAGGGATGCTTTTCTGAGTTAGGGTGCCCTGCCAGAAAATTAAAATTACTGGCCCACTTCCTCAGTTGTTGTAAATTGTTATATCTCCATTAACTTAGTCCTTCAATGTTCTAAGAACCATCCTCCACCCACAAACCTCAGTCATCCATTACAATAGAAAAAGATGGCCTTTGTACTTTGGCCTGAAGGTTTTAAAAAGTCCTCAAGTGAAATTCAAAGCTCTAGAAAAGGGACTGTCATAGAGAATTCTCTGCCACCAACTCCCTGACCTATAAACCAAGGAAGCTCCTAGTAAGGAGATATACGTAGGTATACTTTTTCTATGTAGGATTTTAAACAAAGTTAATTCCCTATCAATATTAGTATTTAGTCAGTGTCCCATATCAGCAGAGAAACCTCCTGTAAAAAATGGTCTTGACTGGAGATTATGTGACTAAAACATGTAATTGATAATTATTACTGTATAAAAGTTAACCATGAGCACAGGATTTTGATGTAGCTAATAAAAATGTTAATCTCTGTCTCTAACATGTATTTTCCATATGTACATTAAACTTAACATACATGCCATTATAATGTAATGGCAACACTGAGATCACATTATGGAGCAATAATACAATACAAAATTCTCTTGAATATACATAGCTGAGAGATGGAGGAGGTGGGGGGCAATTAAGAACAGATGGTTCACATAGTTATGAAACGATTGATAGAAGTATTTCTATGCTTGTTTTAAATTGCAGCTGAAACAGTTTGACAAAAATAAATGTAATATTTGCAATACAGACATAGTAGCTTGTTCTAGTCATGAGAACTTTAAAGTAAAAATGTCCACATACTGAGCATAAACCTTAGTGAAACTTACGAATCTATTTTCCCTTTCCTTTAAAGAAAAGATGTAAATTGTATGCAAAATATTCCTTCAGTTTTAATAACATTAGCTATTTGTAACATGTGTAAGTACATATAATTTTCAAATTGACAATGTCCCTTTAAGAGCCACAGTTAGCCACTAAAGCTTCCAATACCATACCATTAGCAGTTCAATACCACACTTTACTAGTTGTCCAAAGTTTGGTATTGAAAATTCGCTGAAGCAATAAACATTAGAAATTTGTTCTATTGTACATAAGAATCTTAATGCGGTGTTGATCTGCAGGTCTACTAATACAAGGAAATATGACTCCTAAAACAAATTGAAAAGTTGATTTTACTAGTCTCAACAAAAGTTATGCACAAAAAATAGATAACATAATTTGCAAACATCCTTATTTTGTCCAGTGTGGAATGAGACAGTTCCAGGTCACTAATTTCAGACCTTTGAGATTATCTCATAGAGAGTTAATTATCACCAATCAGAATTGCTTAGAAACCAATTGTGTAGCAGGTCATGTTTTGATTCAATGGATTAACTTGGTTTTCATATCTATTGTTTGGTTGATCTTATTTCCATTTTTCATTTTATAGGACTAATTATGTAATTGGATGAGGGCTCTAAGGCTTTTTAGTTTTGTTTCTGTTGAAAAAATCAGTATGGAAAGTGATGAAATGAGAGCAAATGACCCAAACCAATATTTGATGCCCTATAGTTTATGTAATGGAATATCTTGCATTATAGCAGGATGCCCGTCTCTGCTACTGTTAAGATTAAAACCAGGTTTCTGTTTAAAGCTTGACTCTTCTAAGTGTTCATCAACATAGTTACTCAAATTGCCTTGAATAAAAACAAAACTGTGAATGCCAATAGTGCTTAATTGGTATATCCTCATTTACATATATCCACTGAACCAGGTGGAATAATCATAAATAAAATAGTAGAAGACTTGTCCGGACTTGAATGGATGTTGGGGCCACTCAGTACCTTGCAAAATTGAGTTCTATATTACTGAATTATGCCCAGATCCTTGGCAACAGCTCTGGTGTTTTGCCATGCTGAGGCAGCACAAAATACTCAGAAAATTTCCCTTAAGGAGCAGCTGAGGATTCTCTGAGAAAGAAAAGTCTGCAGGTGGTTTAGATCACTCTTCACTCATTGTAGGAGGGTAGACAGGGTGGTATGAAGAAGAGACATGCTAAGGATGGGAAAGGGCTGGGCAGAGCATGTGAAACAGCACTGTGGTGGGGCATATCCATACTCTTGAGCTAGGGAGTAGATTCTGTCTTTTTGGGTGCCCCATAATAGGGTGGTGCACTGCAGATGATAAGGTTGATACTGTATATAACTGAAGTAATTTTTTTAAACAGGAAAGCATTGAGTAACTGCTTGGCATATATGGCACAATGTTAGCTTTCCTTTTCTCCTGTGGTAGATTGATCTATGAATGAATAAATAGAAAAGAAATCATTGTGTTTGGCAAGATTACAAGAAGCAGTACATTGATTTTTTTTTTTTCTAATTTGTGTGGCTGCAGGACACTTGTTTTTTGGCAGTGAAATACTAGGAACATCAGGTTTAGGACTGTGGTCTGTCTTGTCTGATGCATGCATAGCTGATATAACTTCACATGAATTTTACACAAGCTTATCTATTTTGCATTTAGTCAGATGATCTTGGAATGCTCCTGGTCTTGAAATAATGGAACAAGTTGGGCACCGAATATGCTATAATATAAAATAGCAAATAAAAAACAATAAACAGTGCTATACTGTGTAACTAGAGTATGTTTGTTCAGTGTTATAAATCACAAAGCTCAAGGCCCAATTACTTTAGCCACCTCTAAGCAATAACATTGTATTTTCTCCTAAATGATCGGAAGGGAGTCTATGTGCCCAGTCATAATCCACAGCCTCAAAGGCATAATCTGCTTTGAGAGATGGTCAGGACTTGAATGGGTAGTCTGTGGGTATGCTGCAGGCCACAGGACACCATGGGTGGGAAGGGAAGTAACTGTTGCTTCTCTTTAAAACTACAGGCAAATGCCTTATAGAGTATATCTTCTCAGATCCAATCTTCTTTCTGATAGCAGACTGGCCTGAGGGCCCACAATATATACGGTGCCACTTTTCTCCTTCATCTTGTGCAGCTTTCAAAGATAAGGTAGGGGCAAAAGTTTGCTGATAGTTCTAAAAGCTCTTTGCCAACTTTCAATGAAAGGTGCTCTATAAATGAGAATATGTAGTATCATTGTCATTAATAGTCACTCACAAAATACCAAGTGTGGAGTTTGCGGTTTCTGCTGTAAAATGGAATTTATACACGTACTGTTGCTAACTCATGATTTTATTGTGAATTTCATAGTATTTGGGTTTTTTCCCTAAAGTCCACAACCCCTGGAGTCATATGATTATGTGAGAATTCCATCTTTTTTTAAAAAAGTAAGTTTCTGGCCCTCATGGCTGCAGAGAAAAGTTTGAAAATGTGAACCTTAGAGGCTTAAACATCAGAAACCAAATTAGGAGACAATTCAAAGGTTGCTTTTTTACAATCTCATGATTTTTTCGGGCATCACCTGTAATTTTTGAATGGCTGTTGTTAGCAATGCTATATATACAGCTCCTTTTCCAGCACCCCAACCATGAATCTCAAACTTTCTCATTTTTCTGGTCATTATGCTGAATGACATGAAAACACTCGTTGCCAACCAGAAACCTCCCTACAGTTCTCAGTTCTGAAACCATTTAATATTTACTAAGAGATTTGATCTTAATGCTGGATTCATTGGATTCTTTTCTGTACATCGGTAAAATTACTTTATACTAATGTAGTTCTTTCTTGTGAAGAGGAATACTCAGATAAACCTGTTGCTTCATCCCAGACACTCAAATAATATTCTAATGCTCCCATATAAACAGCTAGATAAAAGGAGCTTTTTTTCTGTTAAATATATAAGAACATAAGTTTCTACTCTTGGGCTAAAGCAATATACAACTCTGAACATAGAGCTCTATTATTTCTCAACTCAGACTTCCTTTTTGCCTCCTCAAAAAGAACGAGACCATGGCGTCTTCCCTCTGAAACCTCCCCTTTCCTGGGAAGGAGATGTCAGAGGGAAATCTACCATCTGTGTAAATCCACTCAACATTGTTATGGGATATCACTGCCTGAACTCCATCTTTCTTTTCTGATATTCCCATCTGTACTTTTATCTCTGGTCTGCTTTCCTGCATATAGCTTTCCCAAGCCAAAACTCTTTGCACTGCAATATGTGGAGAATGCTACTGTCTGACTTCTCCCAAACATAAAGAAGTACAGCCACCTCCCTCTCATGTTCAAACAAGGCAATGGCACCTCCATTAATTTCAGTAATGCTATTCTTGCTTATGAAGCCATCCAACAATAGCCGTGCCCCAACCTGTGTCTTGGACTTTATTTCTATATGCTCCCTGTTCCGTCTGTTCCTCTAGAACTACTTTCCTTCTTTTCTTTCCACATAATTGCATCATTTGGATGCAACAGCCTTTTCATCCGCAGCTCCCAGTGTCAGTAAAAGATTTACTGTCTCTGTCTGCACCACTGACTTATGTCTCAGGGTATGGTTACACTTACAAGATTATAGCGCTATAGGTTATAGCGGTCCCCTTATACAGTAATATGTATAGCGCTATTGTATGTCCACACTCAGATGCTCCTGCGGTATAGCATGGCCACATTTGGGGCACTTAATGCGGCATTAAGAGCAGCGCATTAGGGCAGGTATCCCAGCATTCAGCTGGGTGCAACGAGCTTTTTAAACGAGGGGGGTGAGGGGGGACGCATTGTGTGTATGCGGAGGGAGAGAGACAGTAGTTTTTCCATTTTTCTGAAAGCCTGTCAGTGAGCCTCCCTTCACAGAAGGCTTTGTTTTCACACAGGCTCCCTCCTTAAACATTTGCATTGCTTATCTGCCGAGTTAAGAAAGAAACTCTAAAGAGGTACTTCCGCATTCCTCCAGCCGAGTTCAAAACAAAGGGAAGAGACGTCAATTGCCTTAAATGGCTCTAGGCATCTCCAGAGATTACTTGTAGCACAGTGGGTGTCCACATTCTTGCTGTAGCGCTACAGCAGCTGCGCTACAGCCCTTATTCCCCATGCGGAGGTGGATTAATAATAGCGCTATAACTCAGCAGTTATAGCGCTATTAGTGCCTTGCCAGTGTGGACGGGGAGTAGGTTATAGCGCTCGTGGGGGCTTTATAGCGCTATAAAGTGCCAGTGTAACCATGGCCTCAGTTTCATATTTCAGATGAAAATATATCTTAACTCGTGGTCTTTTCCTATTAATTTCTTTCTCCATCTACTAATATTTAGCTCTTTCATTGTATTATTTACAGTAACACTGAAAAGTGTTTTGAGATGCAGTATGTATGAAAGATGCCAAACAAAATAAAATCAAGGAAAATAAGAGGACAGAAAGTAGAGGACTCTCTAATTAAGGAGAGTATATTTGTGTTGTAATACATTTTCCAAATGTTAAACAATTTACTTTTCAAATTAAATCAAGTTTTTGAGTTCACATATGTCTCACAGCTAAGTCAATGTTTTCCAACCTCAGCAAAAAAAAATAGATAAAAACCTACAATAGTTTTTTTTTTCTCCTGCTGATAATGGCCCATCCAAATTAAACAGCCACTTTGAATTGGTATGGTAATTTACAACTTTTTTTTTCTTTCTCTGTATAATTGCATCTTACTTCTGTTTGTTCCTTCTATGCATCTGATGAAGTGGGCTATAGCCTATGAAAGCTTATGCTGAAATAAACTAGTTAGTCTCTAGTCTAAGGTGCTACAAGTATTCCTCATTTTATTTAGTAAAAAAGATGCTATTTTACCATGTGTAACTTGCTCCCTCTTGTGGTTGGCACATAGATTTATATTATCAGCTCTTTACGTAAAGAAAAACAAAATAAACAAACAAACAAAAGATAGCGAATCTAAATGAAGCCTTGGGGCAGACAGAGAGAGGCTGTCTTTAACAATGGCTTTGTATAACAAGGAGAGAAAGTCAGCAGATAGTAGCCCCTTTTAATCACAGTACAAGAAAACTATCTAAACTATTAAAAAAACAACATGATGGAATGCTATTGAGTAGGATAATTAGGTACTATATCTACTGCAAACTAGTTACTGATACTTAAAAGTGTGGTTCTGAATCAACTTCAGTAGATTCAGTTGTTTAATAACAATTATTATGAGAAATATTTTGCATTAAAATATTAATGATGTTCTTCTGTGCCTGCTGCTGTGCCCTCACTATAGTGCTGAAACTGCTTGGGACGGTACACAGTGCTCCTTCATTCCTTGCTGGTAATGCTGAGCCCATAGGGAACACTTTACTGCTGCAAGATGATGCATCAAAAGAAAAAGACTTGGAGAAAAGGGAGGAGGGGTAGAAAGAACAGAGTGAGAAAGAGAAGAGAGAGGCAGAGTATGAGCAGGGAAAGAAGAGCTACTAGACATCACAGAGAAAGAGGAGTGAGAACACAGGAGTACAGGAATGGAGGAAAGGGCACAAAAAGGTACAGTTGCTACCTTGTAGACTTTGTTCTAGTCATAGCACCAGAATTAGATGTCACTGAGTTGTGACATGCTGATGTTGTATTGCTAAACCATGATGCAGCTCTCAGCATCTGATGATGGCATTAGCCACTGAAAGATTTTAGGTTAAGACAGTCATAAGGAATAAGCGACAATGGAGTCAGTGTACAAGGATTCAGCAAATACTACAAGTGAACATATATATACAAGCTCAGATCAATGCAAGAACTGCAAACATGATTACATGTGGGACACACAAAATCTTACATGTCCTTTGCAGGCTATTGTATCCTTGCTTTGTACTATTAATATTTTTAACATAAGGTGTTAATAAGCCTTGCTTCAATGCAGTTAACAGCAACATAACAAATATGCCACAACCTTGATCTATCATGGGCTGTTGTTTCCCAGTGGCTGGGGTCAACGTGACATGCTTTCAGGTTTGACTTCGTGTCTTTATATCATTTGTATAACACACCATGAGAATGGGTACTTTGCTTTAGCTGACCATAAAATGTGTCCTTGGGTATTCTTGAGTTGGCCATGTGAGTGAGATGTCCGGGTTAACACAGCTCAGCATTTATGAGCATACTTTGAATGTCAGACAGCCAATAGTAAATAAGGATTTCAGTTTTGGGAACCTTGACCTGCTATTTGACCCTGCAAACAAAACAAAGACCTCACATATTGAACTTATAAAATTTCCTAAAGTGGTAGTGATATGTTGTCCCTCTCCCATAACCATATAGAAGTGTAGTAAGCACAACTTGCCTGATAGACATTTAGCTCTGTGCTTATTTTGACTCCCCTAGTGTTCCATATATGGTATGAAAGCATTCCAAATGCAAAGAAGCTGGCCTTGGCTATGTGATGGGTAATATAGTCAATTGTGGCATTGTATACTCCCTAGGTAGCAAAACACCTTTATAGACTTGAGCGGAGCGTTCGTGATCTTAACAATTGGGTAGACATGGGCATCCCCTAGCACAAGTTGGTATAGTACTTTGGTTTTCTTTAGGCAGATTGTGAAACTAAAGCAATGGACAGCATGAATGAAGTGATCAGTTATGAACTGAATGTCATCAATCAAGTAAGCAACCAGTGCACAATCATCAGCAAATAAAAGTTCTTTAATAAGTAATTCTGCTACTTTCCTATGAGCATGGAAGTGTTGCAGAATGAACAACTTCCCATGAGTGCAGAACTGTATAAATACTCACCTGTCAATGTCATGAAATGCATCCATTAGCATAGCTGAAAGAAGAATGGCAAAGTGTGTGGAAGCCAGTACACAACCTTGTTTAGTGCAAGTAGTGACATTCCATTTTTCACCACTCTGGCCATCATCCCATGATGGAAATACTGTTATGTTGGAAAATGTTAATGATGGCCTTCAACTACAGACCCAGTAAAAGTTGATGAGGGTAGAGCTTAATGAAGTCTTCCAAAGAAGTGTAAAGTTACTGTGGTTTGAAATTTACCTCATGATTAGTAAACAGTGTGTTCTTGGGCAACCTGAAGCGCAGATATCATAAAAAACATCACAGCTCTAATCTTTGCTGGTTTTCATAATATTTACACCACCCAGGCTGGTCATGAATAATATCATAATCATACATCATAAACAAGAGCTATTTACTGGAACAGAATATTTAGACAGTAATATTCAGGTTTAAAAAGCGAAGTGTGGAATTTTGCTAATTGTCCCATTAAAAATAGCATTTGATTTTTATTATTCAATTTTCTCTTTCCCTCCAATGTCTCAGTGGTACTTCTGTTCTTTTCACTTTCCTATGGAAGGTCCTTGTTGGTTGGGTACTGGTTATGTAGGAAGTAACTTTTCTACTCTCCTTTCTGAACCCTTTTTCTCCCTACCCAATCATTCTGCTGTTGCCTCCTTCACCCTTTGATTCTTGAATGGTGGGGCTATCTGACATCTTCCCCAATGGGATTGGGATTTTGGAGGTAAATCAGTTATTCTTTCTTTCTTTCCCCTTCCTCCTCTTTGTCTGGTGGGAAGGTGCTTCACTCCTGTTCTTTCTTTCTCTACCATTGGGGAATAACTAGGTGGGATTGTGATGTCTGAGTCAGCTCAGCCTTTGAACAGCTCAGGCTGGTTGTTGGGATGAGAATTGAAGTAACCAGATTGCTTTTTCTAATAATTTTTATTCAAAGCCACCAGAGTGCCAGTAGATTAAATAAATACATAAAAATACAAGACCTTGTGAACACTGGCTTTCCAGGGACATGATCCATATCAAAAAAATCAGAGAAACAGATGAGGCATGTACAAAGGATTTCATATTTCTAATCAGACAGATTTGGGGGAGAAATTATAATAGAGATATGAAAGAGAGAAGGATACTTAAATTCCTGTTTTAAAAAGCAAATTGGCCCCAGTCCTGTAAGTCCTATTCATTTGCAGAATCCCCATCAAGACAATGGTAGTGCTGCACACACAGTATGTGCAAGAACAGGACCTTTATGACTTACTTTAAACTACAATGGGACTAATGCTGCAAACACAGTCTGAGGAGTTCTGACTTGGGCCAAGATTTTTTTAAAATGTAGGGGACTAAAATTAGGCTCCTTAATCCATTTTTGGGCCTGACTTCTGTAAGTGTTGAGCAGTCAAGAACTCTCATTGAAGTCAAGAAACTGTTAGGTGCTTAGCACTTTTGAAAATCTGGCCACTTATTGAGGGACTTAATATGAATTTAGGAACCTAACTTTAGGCAGCCATTTTTTAAAATATTGATTTTGAAGTCAAGGGAACTACTCAGTTGAGTAAATACTATTCACATGAGTATGTTCAGAGCCGCCCAAAGGTGGGGACAAAAAGGCCAGTTTTCCCCATGCCTCCCATTTGAGAGAGTCCCCAAACCAAGGGGCAGTATGACCTGGTGCGTGGGTTCACAACACGATTCAAGATTGGCCCACCTGCCATTCTGTCATGATGGAGGGGCTGCTGGGTCAAACCTGAATAGTGTTGCAATTCTGTGTGCCAGATCACAATGCCCAGAGTGGGGAGAGGGCCCAGGTCTGTGGGACAGGAGCTGCCGCTGCAAAGTGAGTGCTTGCTCTCCAATCCCCTCACCTCCACTCGTGGCCTCCCTTCAGTGGTAATTATTTTGGAAAGGTGGGGGAGCCTCTGTTTCACATTTTGCCCAGATTTTTCAAGCAATTTATTCAAATGGACTGTTGGTACATGCAATATTCAATTTGAGAAAACTGAGTGATTTTTTTAGAACTGACCATTTTAAAATCAAACTTGAATTAATTCTGCTAATACATCTACTAATACAATTCTCCTTTGATAACACATGTAATGTTGACAGTTCCAATGTTTGTCGTACAGGACTCATTGGCGCCAGCCACTTCTTTTATCACTAAAAGCCTTATCATGTTAATAGCATATACATTACTTTGTGATATTTAAATGTGGTACATTTATCGGCAGATTCTGTCATCTAAATCAAAATGTCCATTGACTATAAAATATTTCAAAATGTAAAGCCGTGCTCACATTACAGTATCATTTTTTCCAAAGTTTGTTTCCCACTATTAAAATATTTGCATATTGTCATTGGCCAAATGTTTGAGTAAGGGACCCATAGCAAAATGCACTTGACTTACTTCAAAGTTGGAATGGTATCTCATTTACAGTTACAGTACAAGGTCACCTGACAACCTAATTGCTAATTGCTTCAGCTCTCTGTGAAAAATAAAAAGTCAGCCAGGGGAAACACTCTGATAGGGCATCAGCTTCATCATCAGAATGCAGCTGGCAGTGGCTAGATGCCCTTGTGAAAACATATCCCTGAATGAAGTGGAGTTTTAACAGTGCTCTGGGATTTTCCAGTGTTTTTACTATTATTATCTAACTATTCATTAGTAGTTAATTTCTCTAGGCTTTTAACTTTTTATTTTATTATTATTATTAACATGTATGAACTCTTAAAGTATTAAGAAATTTTATTCATAACTTTTACTTGTTACCTCTGTTTCTGCTTGGTCAACCTCCCATCTTCTGTTTCTGAGGAGGGTACATTGTGAGTTGTTTGGTTGGTTGACAGAGAAGCTGGGTAGGGGAGGAAGTGGGCACGATGGAATGAGAAGTGTTGTTTGGAGCTGGGAAGAGTTTGTGAAATATCCTAGTTTTCTTTAAGATTCATAGGTGTGTTCAGGCTACATTTTGGCACTTTGTTTTGCACTTTTAATCAGTGATGAAGAGAGCACACTTAAGTTTAGAAAAAATATCTTTCTTTTCTTTTTATAAGAAGCAGTATTCAAAAATTTTGATGCAACAATGGCCAAATATTGAAAGACATATAATTGTGAGAACACTGCCAGATTTGAGCGGTTATTAGTAACACAACAATTCTGCAGCAAAAAGTATTTTCCTCTGTTAAATTTATAATTTTCTGTGCATCATAAATCCACTTTTCTCTAAGAAGCCTGAGCCCACCTACTCACTTACCATATGCAAACAATGATGAACAATGGCCTAGGCACCTAACTAAACTACAAGGCAGAGCCAGCTCAAAGAGTCCAAAATTGTTTTAGTAAGTTTAAATAGGGAGAGGCAAAATAAGGATATGTTGTGGTGGCCTTTCAGATTAGACAAACATAATAACCCTGCCACGTTCATAAGATTTAGAAGGTTGAATACGCTTTAAGGATCTCTTCATAAATGGTAATAATACTTAATACTTGAGGCAAAAATCCTGCCCTTGTGTAGTGTCATTTATATAAAATTCCCAAAGTGCTTTACAAACATTAATCACTGTAATTAACCCTTATGATAGCCTTGTGAGAAAGGGAAGTATTATCTCAATTTTATAGATGAGAAAACAGAGGCATGGAAAGTAAGGCAAAGGCTTGCAAATGTGGATGCTTTAAGTTATAAGTCCATATTTAGATACCCAATGACAACTGTCCTGATTTCTTGAGATGTAGAACACTTGCAACTCCCTGTGACTTCCATAGAAGCTCTGTGCTAAATCCTATTTTGAAACTATGGGCCTTACTACGGTATGTTAATCAGGCATATAAGCATCATAAATGCTACTTTGGGGGCATGGTGAAAATTTATATCCACATCTGATCCTCAAAAATTATCCATGAATATAAAGTAAGAATTTGCAGGGCTCTAGCTATTTGGGCAATTTGATGGAGGCCTGAGCTTTAAAAAACAAAAGAAATAAGGAAGCAGTGCTCCTATCTCCCTCTTTTCTCTTTGGTTGTTCCTTGAAATCATCTAGCTTAGTTAGTAGGTCTTGTGGAGCCCTACAACATTCCCCTCTCTGCCGCCTGTCACTCATACTATTAATCCAGCATTCAATAGTATCTTCTGTTTATAGGTAGCTCTGTTTGGTTTGTATATGGTCAACTGTGTGGCTCAGATGACTCTTTTTCTAATGGACAGTACCACTAGGTTCCAAGTCCCAGTAAGTGAACCGGTTCGTGCTGCACAGTCCCTTCTGCTTTCTGCATGTTACCATTGTAGCCAGATGCTGCTTGGCGACCCTTTTTTGGTATTCTGCTACCTAGTCAATGTAAGTGTTTATTCTTGTTTATTCTTTTATTTCTATCTGAGATCACAGCAGAACTTTTCTGACAGCCATTATTCTAGCTGATGTAGTAGGCAATGCATGTTTCCTTTCTCTTCCCGCATACAATATCCAGCTTCTTCACATGCCTCAGATATTTTGTCATAACTTTGAACTGTATAGTGGTTTGGTTTCCCAGAGGTCTAAAGATAGATCAGTTCTCAGGTCACTGGAGAAATGTTCAATGGAATCACTGTTAATCATGAGTAACCATGGGCTGTGGCATTGTTAGTGTAAGTGCTGACACCGTGGGTGCTCCGGGGCTGGGGCGAGGGAGGTGTAGGGGAAATGCAGCATGCCTGGGGGAGGAGGCGGGGCTGGGGATTTGGATTTGGGGAAGGGTTGGAATGTGGGCAGGGAAGGGATGGACGGAAGTGGGGGGGGGGGCGTGAGCACCCACCAGTGCTGGCCAAAGTCAGCACATATTGTTGTTAGCCTATAATGAAAAATGAATACATCTTCATTTCACTAGCTCTGTCATGTGTTCCTGAATTCTGTATGTTTTGTAGTGTATTAGACCTGAAGTTTTTACAAGTAAATACTATTATCTTAATGTTCTGAGTTGATGTAATGGTAGGAAGATGGCTTTCTACCTTCTTCAGTCACTTCCAAACAATACAATGAGAGGATTAGAACATCTGGCTGTATATGTATATACATTGTATATGCACTATACATTGAAGAAAAATATACAAAAACTCACGGTTCTGCCCTGGGATGCAATGGACCCTAAAGAAATACTGTGACATCTTGAGATCAATGAGATTACAACTAGAGAGAGAAACTTTGTCCTCACTTTTAGGGCCTTGCACAGCTTTGCACCTCCTTACTCCCCATCACTGGCCATACATCACTTTCCTGTTGAAACCCTGCTTTCTGCTATTTCTGTCTCCCTCTATGTATCTTTAGTTCTATTCTCCTACAAACGCCTCTCTGTACCTTCACCCATACTGTTCCACTTGATATATCCTTTCTAGTACTGTATGCCATCTTTGTTCTCCATCTTTAAATCCCTTTTCAAAACTTACTTTCTCCCTACAATCCTTCAAACGTGACGTGTCTTGATTTTAGTAAGACTTTTGACACAGTCCCACATGATATGCTCATAACTAAACTAGGGACATGGTCTAAATGAAATAACTGTAAGGTGAATGCATAATTGTTTGAAAAACTTTACTTTTAGAGTTACGAGTGGTTTGCTGTCAAATAAGGAAGACTTATTCCACAAGGGTCTTTGTTCCAGTACTATTCAATAGTTTCATTAATGGCTTGGATAATGAGGTGAGAATATCCAAGTGGAAATTTGTGGATGACACCAAACTGGGAGGGGTTGCAAGCACTTTGGAGGTCGGGCTTAGAATTCAAAAGGAACTTGGTAAAGTGGCGAATTAGTCTGAAATCAACACGATGAAATTCAATAAAGACAAGTACACTTCAATAAAGACTGCACTTAGGAAGGAAAAATAAAATGTACACCTACAAAATGGGGAATAACTGGATAGGCTTCAGTACTGCAGAAAAGGATCTGGGGGTTATAGTGGATCACAAATTGAATATGAACATGGGCAGTGCATATAGTAGGCCACGGAAGGCTCTACCTCACCCAGCATAGCTGCGGCTGCCGGACCTCTGGTTACGAGGTTTGGCAGTGAAGTTTTTGCTTTATTATGCACCATGCATGTTCCAGGGCGGCCGAGGAGGCACATACTGCCACCTCAGATGCCCTGGAACCTGCATGGGACATAGCAAAAGATGCTTTTCCCCTGGGCAAGTTGAGTCCAGGGAGGTGAGGCATGGCATGGCGCAGCTGTGGTGGGGAGAGTGCTTGGGGCTTCAGCATGCTGGGCTCTTCTGGGCGGGGAGGAAAGGGTCAGGGATTCCGCCAACCTGGGGCTCCTCTGGCCAAGGGGGGTGATGCTCAGGGCTTCAGCCTGCCAAGGGCTCCTGCAGCCAAGAGGGTGGGAGTGTTTTCTACACTTTAAGAAATATAGATAAATAGAATCCAGAAGCAATGATAAAAGGCTGAGAAAATCTGACTTAAGAGGAAAGATTAAAAACGTTGGGTATATTTAATCTTGAGAAAATAAAGAAGAGGGGGGACCTGCAAATATAGGCAACTCATAGGAGGGACACGAAGAGGGGGCACCCAGCTAAAGGGGGGGGCACATGATCTCCCCATGTAACCCCGCCACGGGCCTCGCCCCCAGGCCAGAACCCCCATGCTCTCCCTGTCCCCTCCCCATCCTACCCCACATTACCTGGGGTGGGAGGATTCTGCCCTCCTGCTGCACCGGCTCTCTCTTGCATGTTTTGCAGCCATGCCCCAGAGCCACTCCCGGATGCAATCCAGTGCAGCAAAGCAGCTTCCTGGGAGAGTGCCTGGCTCTCCCAGGAAGCTGCTACACTGCACCGGGCAGCATCCCAGCAGCATGGCTGGAAGAGGAGAGGCTTTGGCCCCGCCTTTTCCCTTCCGGCTCTGGCCCCATCTTTTCCTCTCCCTGCCCGGGCCGGCAGGGGCACTTGACCATGGGGAGGGCCTCCCAGTTGCTTCTGCCTGAAAATATGTTAAGGCAGTGCCATAAATAGGCATTTTAGCACTCAAGGCAAGCAAACAGATTTGCACTCCCTACCGTTTTTCTTTTCTACCCCATTATCCCACCTTGTCCTAGTTACAGCCCCTGTTATTATAAAGGGGATGGTGATCAGTTGTTTTCCATGTCCAGTGACGATAGAACAAGAAGTAATTGGCTGAATCTGCAATAGGAGTGAGAGGTTAGATATTAGGAAAAACTTTCTAACAACAAGGATAATTAACTACTGGAGTAGGATACCAAGGGATCTTGTGGAATCCCCATCATTGGAGGTTTTTAAGAACCTGTTAGGGATGGTCGAGGTATCTTTGTGGGAAGATGGATTAGATGACCTCTTCGGGTTCCCTCCAGCCCTACATTTCTGTTATTTTATGATTCTATAAAACAAGGACCTTCTCATTTCCTGTTAATAATAATCCCTTCAAATACATGTTCCAGCCTTTCTCCCACTCCTTTGTTTGTATCTCGCTGTTTTCTTTTTTTGTTTTTTTTTTAAGACTGTAAGCTTTTTGGGGTAGTGACCCATCTTTATACTTTTGTAAATCATGTAGCTGACTCTTAGATCATGTATAAATAAAATAACAATACAATGATACATTTATGCTGTTGAAAATGCAGGGGTTTGCCAAGCACAAAATCTCAAGAAGACAGGTATTCTTGCAGGTTAAATGGGAGCATTTAGTTTTTGCAATATTTTACTGATAATGTATATTCCTGATTTATACTTTACCACAAAGAGAGGGAATCTGTACTGACCCCATGATCTGATGGCATCATTAAAAGAGGCATCCAAATTTTGTGAAATGGAAAAGGGACACAACACATACTTGTATGCAAAAAACTGACAACGCAAAAGGCAGTGCTAGCTTTCCAGTCCGTTTTTCTACAACATTCTAATTTCTGATCTTCTCTTTCCAGCAAATTTACCTTAAAGAGCTGTCCAAAGCTTACAGAGCATCAAACTTATTGGATGTTAAGCTAGCTAGACACTTAGTTAATGTAAATGAACTTCATTAAAGGCAGTAGAACTATGTGGATTTACACAGGCTGAATCCTTGGCTGGTATAAATCTGCATAAATCCATTGAAGGCAGAAGACCTATGCCAATTTACACCAGTTAACAGTTCTATCTGTAGAAATAGTGTGGGGCTAGTCCAGTTATCTGTTAAGAGCATAACTTTTTACAGTGTTGCGGAACTAAATTTAGCCCCTCACTTGTAGAATGACAGCAGTTGAGAGCATTGTAGAGACAATGCAGAGCCCCTGGAGTAAAAAGCATGTAGCATGTCTCTGCCTCTTGTGGCTGGCTCCAAAAGGAGATGTATCCAACCATATGTGGCCCAAAAGAATGTTATAACAACAGACCTTTATGGTGGGCAAAGGTAAGTAAAACAGGGGTGGAGGTGGATGCCTTGGAAAAAACGCCAACCTTATCCTGGAGTGGAAAAGAAGAAATGTGAAACAAAGAGGAATACATAATAACAAGAGTGCCCTCATATGGAAAGTACTATAACTGCAAGTCCTTATGGCTTGGAAATTTATTGCTAACAAAGGATGTGTGCTATATACAAGGGTAGACCAAACTTATTGACCCTCCACGCCGCATATGACAATCTTCAGAAGTTCGAGAGCCAGGGAATCCCTGCCGGGGCTTCGCCCATGCAGCAGGCGCCTGCTGGGGCTTGGGGCTTCAGTCCCACTACTGTTGAAGCCCCAAGCCCTGGCAGGCTTTCCCTATGGGGCTGAAGTCCCAAGAACCCCTCCCCAATGGACAGAAGCCTGGGACAATGTGGGGGCAGGGGCATGTGGGACCATATGCCCACCTCCACCAATTTTTGCCAGGTTTTGCTGCCAGGCCCTGCTCAGACACATGGTGCTACCCCCGGGCTCCCTCCTTGTATAGCAGTTGCTGGAGCCAATAAGCTGAGAGCTGTGGCCTGCAAGGAAAAGCAGTGGTAAAACAGCTGGGAGCTGCAGGGAGCGTTGCTATTTTTGCTGCTGCCTCTTCTCAAGGAGCTAAAGCAGCAGCACCTGCCTGCAGCTCCCATCTGTTTACTATGCCTCTCCATGTGGAGCTAATGCCTGGGAGCTGTGGGAAGGGGTCACTGAGAGTAAGTGGGGCATCCTAGGGTATGTGACTCAAGCTTTTTTTGTGGGGGGGATGAACCTTTAAATTGTGCCCCCAACTCTCAGCAGACACCAGTTGTCTTTGGCAGAAGTCCCTAGCCCCACCCCCTCACCACAGGGCTGAAGCCCCAAGCTCTTCTTCAAGCCTGGTAGGTGGAGAATAGCGGGAAAGATGTGGGGCTCCGCGAGACATGCTTTAACTGTAAAAGAGCTGCATATGGCTTGCAGGCCAGTTTGGCCACCCCCTGCTATATGCAGATCTAATGCAAATTTCTTGGACAAACTAAAATATTGCGTAAAGTCTATAGAATTAAACCCTCTTACACCAGGTCTGACTTTGCCCCTATATCTGTGTTAGTCTGCTTAAATACACCATGGCTAATTGGACCTTAGCAGCACTCAGATGGTTCTACTCCAAAGGCACAGACTCCTATTGCTCGAGCCAAAGAAGAGATTCTATTTGCTTTTAGTTGTATAGGGCCTCTGAAACATACCTGAGTATTTCTGGTTCTGTTGATTAGAGGGCAGTGATACACTTATAGTCTAGGCAGCTCATTGTAATATTACTTTATATTGATGCATATACATCATATGATCATGTAAGGGGAGACCCAACTGCAATGCCTTCATGCAAGATGATAGAGTTAACTTTGCTATGGGAAGTAGAGGTAGTTCTCTATTTTCTTGGGAGGGTTCAATTACGTGCTCTAATCTAGAGAGAGATGCTAGATGGAGACAGGTTTCAGAGTGGTAGCCGTGTTAGTCTGTATCAGCAAAAAGAACAAGCTTTTGTGGGCTAAAATCCACTTCATCAGATGCATGGAGTGGAAAATACAGTAGGAAGATATATACAGAGAATGTGAAAAGAGAGGAGCTGCCATACCAACTCTAATGAGACAAATCAGTTAAGATGGGCTATTATCAGCAGAAGAAAAAAAACTTTTGTAGTGATAATCAGGATGGGCCATTTCAAACAGTTGACAAGAAGGTGTGAGTAACTGTAGGGAGAAAAATTAGTCTGGGGAAATAGTTTTAGTTTGTGTAATGACCCATCCACTCCCAGTCTTTATTCAAGCCTAATTTAATGGTGTCCAGTTTGCAAATTAATTCCAGTTCTGTGGTTTCTTGTTGGAGTCAGTTTTTGAAGTTTTTTTGTTGAATAATTGCTACTTGTAGGTCTGTAATTGAGTGTCCAGGGGGGTTGAAGTGTTCTCTGACTGGTTTTTGAATCTTATAATTCTTGATGTTTGTGTAGAGCAAGGGTCAGTAACTTAGAGCACGTGTGCCAAAGGCAGCACGTGAGTCAATTTTCTTTGGCACTCTGCTGATGATCTGGGGTTCTGTCTGCCAGTCCCTTACCAGCCAGAGTTCTGGCCACTGGCCTCCACTCAGCCCACTGCCAGTCTGGGGTTCCAGCCGCCAGTCCCTTGCCAGACAGGGTTCTTTCCGCCAGCCTGCTCAGTCTGCTGCCTGCCTGCGGACACTGAAAAACTCAGCATGGAAAAGCAAGGGCAACAATCACACTAAACAGAAGATCTGCATTTTAATTTAATTTTAAAGGAAATTTCTTAAACATTTTAAAAACCTTATTTACTTTACGTACAACAAAAAACTTAGTTATATTATATAGACTTATAGAGAGAGACGGTCTAAAAACGTTAAAATATATTACTGGCACGTGAAACCTTAAATTACAATGAATAAATGAAGAGCTGGCACATCACTTCTGAAAGGCTGCCGACCTCTGGTGTGGAGAGTGTCCGGTTTGGGCACTGTACATGCCAGAGGGGTATTGCTGGCACATGATGGCATATATTACATTGGTAGATGTGCAGGTGAATGAACCCCTGATGGTGTGGCTGATGTGATTAGGTCCTATGAGAGTGTCCCTTGAACAGATATGTGGACAGAGTTGACAACGGGTTTTGTTGTAAGGATACGTTCTTGGGTTAGTGCTTTTGTTGTGTGATCTGTGGTTGCTGGTGAGTATTTGCTTCAGGTTTGAGGGCTGTCTATAAGCGAGGACTGGCCTGTCTCTCAAGGTCTGTGAGAGCGAGGGATCATCCTTCAGGATAGGTTGTAGATCTTTGATGATGCACTGGAGAGGTTTTAGTTGGAGGCTGAAGGTGACGGCTAGTGGCGTTCTGTTACTTTCTTTGTTGGACCTGTCCTGTAGTAGGTGACTTCTGGATACTTTTCTGGCTCTGTCAATCTGTTTATTCACTTCAGCAGGTGGGTATTGTAGTTTTAAGAGTGGTTGATAGAGATCTTGTAGGTGTTTGTCTCTGTCTGAGGGATAGGAACAAATGGGATTGTATTTTAGACCTTGGCTGTAGACGATGGATTGTATGATGTGGTCTGGATGAAAGCTGGAGGCATGTAGGTAAGTACAGTGCTCAGTAGGTTTCTAGTATAGGCTTGTATTTATGTGACCATTGCTTATTAGCACTGTAGTGTCCAGGAAGTGGATCTCTTGTGTGGACTGGTCCAGGCTGAGGTGGATGGGATGTAAATTGTTGAAATCCTGGTGGAATTCCTCAAGGACTTCTTTTCCCTGGATCCAGATTATGAAGATGTCTTCAGCGTAGCACAAATAGAGTAGGGGCGTTAGGGGACGAGAGCTGAGGAAGCATTATTCTAAGTCAGCCATAAAACTGTTGGCTTACTGTGAGGCCATGTGGGTACCCATAGCGGTGCCGCTGACTTGAAGGAATACATTGTTCCCAAATGTGAAATAGTTGTGGGTGAAGACAAAGTTCAGCCATCAGGTTTGCTGTGACATTATTGGGGATACTGTTCCTGATGGCTTGCAGTCCATCTTTATGTAGAATGTTGATGTAGAGGGCTTCTACATCCATACTCACACCTTCTTATCAACTGTTTGAAATGGGCTATCGTGCTCATCACTACAAAAGTTTTTTTCCCTCCTGCTGATAATAGCCCACTTTAATTGATTTGTCTCGTTAGAGTTGGTATGGCAAATACATAGATAGATATAGATATATATCTATATCTCTATCTTCCTACTGAATTTTCCACTCCATTCATCAGATGAAGTGGGTTTTAGCCCACGAAAGCTTATGCCCAAATAAATTTGTTAGTCTTTAAGGTGCCACGAGTACTCCTCATTCTTTATGCTAGATGGAGTTGCACTTTCTTTTACCATGAAGTATTCCATTTATTCCAACCAAATCCCCATAGATAATATATGGACAAGAATATCTGGAATATAAAAACTTAAATTAATTGTGTAAGAGGAAAATAAAATAAGAAAGGACTGTAAAAAGATTAAGGAAAATGAGAAAATCTCTGCTTAGTAATTATACTTGATTTTAAAAAACCCTCTGTTGTAAATATTACAAGAATATACATATGTAGAAAGCTTTCATTTTTTTTTTCTATAACATACCTAAATATAAGTGAGTGGCCTTATCCTATACAATATTAAATGGAGACAAGGCCATATGATAATGGTAAGTCTATGTTATTTATTTTTGAAATAAGTGATTTGTGTTTCACATATTCTTTCAAACTGGATAAGTCCTGGGTCATTCTTGCTGCAACTTGCTCCATTATAGTTTTATTCTGATCCGGTTGAGCCACGTAGTTAGTCCTTTATGCATCCTGCTGATTTCATTTATGTCATCATCGAGATTGCTTTTTGGGCAGTGTTAACAACAGTAAAATTATCAAAAGTCATGGGAGCTAAGTGACTTGGAAGCCTAAGTTCCATTTTACGTTTAATAAAACTTAGGCTTTTATGTCACGTTAAATGCTTTTGAAAATTTTATCCACAGTGCATATGTCTCCAGTGTGTGTGTTTCTTCTGATCAAAAAGTTTGCGTTAGTTGACATGACAATACATCAAAATATGATGCTGTTGTATTTATATTTATTAGAAACACTGTGTTTTTTCTAAAATAAATTTAGTTTTGGTCAAAGTTTTCGGTATAGTGGTCAATACAAAAAAGATAAAATAAACATAAATACAAGTAATTTCTATTGCTTTTTCTACCATTAAATTTATTGGATAGCATTTACCTTTGGTTTATGATTTATTCTCTCTTTGCAAAATACTCAGTGTTTTCTAAGCTGAAGCCCCAACCCTCCCCAGATGGGAGTAACTTTACTCATGACATCCCCTGGACTGCTCCAGTGAGTAAAGTTACACATGTGCTTACATGTTACCAAGAGTGGGACAAAATCCATATATTGACACTGAACTATACCCACTTCTGGACAAAGACTAGCAGATGGGTGAACAACAGATAGGGAGAAGATACGGAAAAAATGGTTAGCCACCAGAGCAAACCCCCTATTCTTTAGAAAAATATCATATGATCTTTAAAGTTCACGCACAGGGGACAGGACACACACAGTTAAAGGCCCATGGGAAACGACACGTGCAACACAGACAATTGCATGCAAGTCTTGCTAACTTTCCTTTTTGGAGCTGTGGTGTTCCTGAGTAATTTCGCCTTCCTTAGAAGAAACATCTCTTTTCATTGCCAAAAAATAGTACAAGAACAACAGAGGCCTGGGGAGGAGGGACCACGATTGCCTTCTGCGCCAGACACAGTTGTTATAGTTCTCTTCGCAGGGAACAGCCCCATGCCACCAGCAGTGATGGGGGGGGGCCGCAGCTGCACATTCTCTCGCGCATGCACGCAGCTAAACCACCCCCCGTCCTCCTGCTGTTGCTTCTGCTCAAACTCCAGTCTCTGTGCGCTGCCGTTGCAGACCATGGCACCTTGGCTCCAGCTCAGCTCCTTTTTCTTCACTCTGATCACCTGCTTCAAGGGTCACCAGCTGGCTGGGGTTGCTGGCGGACCCGGCAGCAGGCGGGGGCCCGCGGCCGACCCGTGTGGATGGAGGGTGAGTGGACCGAAGCTTTGTTTCTCTTTTCTCCGCACAGTCGGGAAGATTCGTGCGCTGAGTTGGGTTTTGCAAACTTGCAGGATTTAGCGGAGTGGCGTGGGGAGATGCCAGGAGTTTCCCAGCTCAGCCTCGCAAGCGCTGTCGTGTGGACAGTGGACTCTTTGGAGCCCAGCCCATCTGAGCAATGCAGGTGTGGTGCCCATCTGTCTGGCCGACCTGCTGCTTTTCCCGAACAAGCGAGCAGAACTCGCTGGGCAGTGTGCATGGGGGATGTGGGGGAAGCCTCTTCTGCAGCTCCTCTGTTGCTGCTCTAGGCTCTAGCAGCTGGTAATTGCGGCCAGGAGGAAAGATGGCATTTCCAGAGACGGGATAATTACTTGTTTCTCGCGCTGGGGGAGGGAGGCAGGCATCCTTTTACTAGTAAGTATGAAGAAGTCACTCAACAGGTCCTTTATCCGCAGCTCTCTCCTTCCTTAACTCAACCTGTCCTGCCAGCAGGATAAAAAGGCGATCATTTGGGCTTTGTTATTTTAATGATTCGAGGCCGGCTTAGGGTCTTAGTTTCAGGCCTGATCATCAGACAGAGGATGTAGGAAAAGTAAGTTGAGGGGGAGCTGGAAGGTGCAACATTCCGTTATTGGTCTTTCTTCACCTTTTGTTCCTGCTCTGATGCGTCAGCTGCAGACTTTCCTTGCTCCGTTTTCCTGTTTGTTTTTCAAAAACCACCTCTCAGTGTTTTCTCCCTCTAAAGGCAAGTGAGAACTCTAGTTAAATTGTGGAGTCCCAAGGACTATAGTAAGGAAAAGACTGACTTTCATTGCTTTTCCTTTTTTGCTAGATTCTCACTAATGATTTAATTAGTTTCAGATCATAACATTTGAAAAAGTTACTGCCAGGCACAAATCAGGGATATGAAGGGAATAGTGCAATTCAGTGGAAGTTAGAAAACACTGGAAATGATGTAAGAGAGAGAGGAAAAAAATCACACAATGCATCTTAACTCAGTTTACTATAGCAAAATATATTTTACTACAATATTCATGTTTCACAAAATGTAAGCAGTCTGGGCCACATATTTTAAACTACCAGGATACATATTTCTGTCAGGCTCAGCAGCAACTATTAAATATACTGTCACTATCTATTAGGAGTT
This sequence comes from Dermatemys mawii, assembly GCA_007922305.1. Taxonomy (NCBI): domain Eukaryota; kingdom Metazoa; phylum Chordata; order Testudines; family Dermatemydidae; genus Dermatemys; species Dermatemys mawii. The sequence continues at coordinate 6,130,384 of ML677372.1, read as the reverse complement.
ATAATGCTTGATTAATTTTGAATATCTTGACATTTAGAGTAATGTGAAATATATATTGAATTGATTTTTTTCTTACAAAGTGAATTATATTGTATATATTAAATTGATTATATCTGGGTCTGTTTAATGTAAAACTTTTAAAATGCTCCCCTCTAATAAATCTGCTAAAAACACAACCCTTCAAGTTACTGTGTAGAAAACCTTTATTTTTGTATCACTTATGGCAAATTTAAGGTTTTAATTTCCTAAACAAACATTCCAGTCAGTCTGTTACCAATATATTTTTTTATTTCCAGTGAGCAAATTTGCCTGACTGTTTTTTTTAGATACTGAATCTGATTCTGTAGTACAATTCTTAATTGGGAAAACTCCTGTTGACTTCAATGGGAGTTTTGCCAGAGGAATGACTGCAGGAAGGCACCCATTGTCTTGGTTGTGTGGTATTTATCTTGGACTGCATGTAAGTTTTGAATAGACTTGACATACTATTAAATGACTGATGGCCCCTGTAACACATTGTCTGCTCTGGGGCAGGGCTTCCTTTGAAGTGCTACCCTGTAGGAAGTAAAGAGACTATTTGCTCTATTAAAATTCCTTGGTATTTCCTCTGTTTAACCACAGGCCACTTCCCCTCTGCCACTCTAAACACTGCAGGGACACTGACTGATTGAAAAGACATAAGCCCTGAAGTAATTGTACCTTATTCAAATAGATATTCTTATTGTAGCTTATTTATAAATGGTTTCTAATCTATGGGGTAAGAGCAGGAACAAATCTAAAAACTTTATATAGAGAGAGGAATCGTGAGCATGTCTAATGTGTTTTGAGTAAAACAATACTTGTTAAGCTAATTTTCACTAGTATAGTACTGTATTGAAAAAATATTGGTTAACTGTTGCTATTTGAGTAACAAGAGATAGAATGTGACTGTTATCTGTGTGTGTGTATGTGTTTCTTACTGGTAGAATTGTGTGTCTTTGTCACACTTTTCTCACAACTGCGTGGATAGGATGACCTGGATCTTATTCTCCCCCTCAATTTGAGCACTTTTATTTTTTTTCCCCCAAATTCATGCTCATTTACCTCATGTGTGAAATTTTCATGTCACATTCTGCTTAGATTTACTTAATTTATTAGAACAAAATAATCTGAGTTTGTCTATGAAATACTATAATCTTTTTGCTTTTAATCTAATATAAATATTTTAAATTTGTCTTTGTTTTATTGCAGTAAAAACTTCATTTGGTAAAGGAATAGTGTAGATTTGTGTTGATTAAGAATTTATATTTGCTGTTTCAATTCAGAGATCCTCAGCTTATTCTTAAAAATCATTTGAATTTGCAAAACCTAAAGATTAGGGAACAGGTCCTGACAACTTTAGTTGCAAAATACGTGAATTCTTGCAATGTGTTCTTTTGTAGTAGTTTGGTTCCAGTCCTGCAAGACAAATATGGCTCTGAACAAACAAAACCCTTAAGCATATGTGTAATTTACAAGCACATGAGTAGTCTCACTGAGTGAAATCCTCCTGGCCCCACTAATGTCAATGGCAGAACTTCCTTTAATTTCAGTGGTGTCAGAGTTTCACTCATTGACTTCAGTGAGAATTTTAAGGCTTCTCTACACTTGCAAGTTGTATAGGTTTGAGGCAGTATGGAAATTTAAAGCACAATAGCTATTCTGGAATAGCTCCCTTTTTGTGGACACTTATTCTTATTAGTTATTTTGGTTAATTTCACCATGTAGGTATTGTGAAGAATGATGGACTGAGCTTTAACATTTAGTTGTACATTTTTGAGGCCCAGTCCTGCAAACAGTTAAGCACATGGGTAACTTTACTCACATAACTAATTTTGTTGACTCCAGTGGAGCTACTCATGTGAGTAAAGTTTTCCACATTCTTGACTCTGTTCAGACTAAAACATAAGATTAATGAGACTATTGACTGAGAGGGAATATAGCATTTGTCATATTTTAAAGCACCCCCCCCGCCAAAAAAACAGTACTGTACGTTGTACACAATAGGGGCTCCTTGCATTCCTCCATTCTCCCCCAGAAGCTTCCTGTGTGCCACCTTCCAATCCTCTTCTATTTCAGGGATTTTCTGCAGTCATGTCATGGGCTCCTGTGTGTCCCCCTGTGGTTCCTCTTCCCTTCCCTTCCCATGCCAGGTGCTCTGTGTGCAATCCATTCTATCCATGCCTCTCCCTCTTTCTTTCTCTCTTTCTCTCTTTCTTTCGTGTCAACATTTTAAAACTGTATTAGGAAGAAAGGCAGAGCACAGCTGGGGTGTTGTTATGCTGAATGGTGTTAATGGCTACTACTAACTAGTTCTTTCATTTGTAGACAATTACAGATATGGTTGAAGGTGCTAGCTCTGCTAATTAGATGCCAGGGGCTCCTCCTGTCTCCTTTCACTTTTCCGATTTTCACTAAAATCAACAAGATTCTGCACATGGATGCCTATAACATTCTCTGCAAGTTTGGAATTGGTTGGCTGTGGTGTTAAAAGTTACTGTTACATTCAAACAGCTAGAGAAATGTTGAGTGTAAGGCCTCACAAACTCAACCAATTATCTAGGCCGGACAACTGGGTTATCTGTTTTAAGATGTAGGGTTTCATTTATCAGCTGGTATAGTAAAAAATCTGATGCATTTTTTTCTCTGTTTAAAAAAACTATGTTTAGGGCTTGGTCTACACTTAAAAGTTATATTGGCATAGCTGTGATAAGCAGGGATTGTGAAAAAACCACACCCCTGGCATAGGTAGGTTGGCAAAACCCCCACTGTAGATGCAGCTATGCTGACAGAAGAGTGCTTCTGTTGGCACAGTTAACATTGTTCAGGAAAGTGGTGTTTCTACACCAACAGAAGGAGTTTGTGTCCAGACTTGGGGGCTGTGCTGGTTAGCTATGCCAACATAACTATTATGGTTTAGGCCAGGGGTCTGCAACCTTTCAGAAGTGATGTGCTGTGTCTTCATTTATTTACTCTAATTTATTCACTCTAATTTGTGGTTTCACGTGCCAGTAATACATTTTAATGTTTTTAGAAGGTCTCTTTCTATAAGTCTATATTACATAACTAAACTATTCTTGTATTTAAAGTAAATAAGGTTTCAAAATGTTTAAGAAGCTTCATTTAAAATTAAATTCAAACGCAGAGTCCCCCAGACCGGTGGCCAGTACTGGGTAGTGTGAGTGCCACTGAAAATCAGTTCGGTTGCCTATCCCGGCTTAGGCTCTGAATTGTAGATGTAGTGTAGATCACTTAACTAAATTTCCATAAAAACATGCTAACTACAGCATGTCTACTGCTTTATGTTTATTTAAAAACCAACAACACAATTTAAGTATGTATACTACTCTAACAGGAAGATGAGCCTTTCTTCCATAAAAAAGCATTTAGTCTAAATAAGGCAAATCATATATTTTCAGAGTTAGCTTTCAAGTGCACAAAACATTCAGAGAAGAAAAATGATGTAAACGTATTCCAGTTTACTTATAATGGACTTGTTCTGAATATTGACAGTAAAATGCATCTTTAATCCTTAACATGTATTTTATTGTGTAATTGTGTAATTTGATTATTCAGGCCATTCACAAGGCTCATGACCTAACAAGCATTTCTGTAGTTGACGGCCCCCTAGGAATATTATGGACTGGGTTTGTTTCCTCTTTGTAATGCATGCCATGATTTAGATTTCAACAAACAAAAGTTGCCTCTTAACAACTTGAAACAAATTTATCAGTCAGGCTAATTTCAGAATCTTGATTATTTAAGGGCACAAATGCTTAATTCATTTAATAGGTTTAAATATTTTCTTGTCCACTGGTGGAAAAAAAGTTAAGCCATCGTTAGATGACTTGAGCTTTTCTTTAGTTAATTATTTGATAATGTTAGTATAATGTGGATGTTAGTTCATTAAAGCTGCAACATTTTAAATGAGTGTTTAATAAGGAACAGCTGTCTTTTTCCAACAGATCCGTCCAAAGATGATGAAACAAAGCTTTGATGTGATTTTGCCCATTTAATTCTGTTCAGAGGCTGAAGTTTGCCAATTAATTTGGCATTTTATTAGGGTACTATAAAGACAGGAGTGCAAAGTTTTATTGGTGAACAATAAGACTAAAATTGGTCTTCAATCTTTAAATGTGAAAATAAATTCTCTTTTCTTGTGCTTGTAAAATATTAAGTGTAATACTCCCAATGATGTTAAATGATGCTTGAAGGAGGAAACTCTAAAAATTTTATTTGTATTTTTCTGAAAGTTAATGATTTACCTTTAAGTTTTATGCTGTATTTATGCTTTGTTTATCTATTTAACATAAAAGTGAACATTGTGTAAAAATCGATGTATGAAGCATAGCACAATTTGAAAAAATACATATAATTTACATCTCAGGTTATATATCTCCATTAATTTTGTGACATTCCCTTGTTCTTCCCTCCCCATAAAACTATATTAATTTTGACAAACAATTTTGTGAAAGAAGAGCAAGCCATAGGAGCTATTCTAATTAAGCCACTTTTTAATAAATATTTTCAAATGAACATTCAGATTTATTTATTTTAAATCCATATATTTTTGAAACCCTTTATTTGAATTTAAATATAAACTCTTAAACTGGAAAAAAAGATTTTATCCTATCACACATGTTTTTTATAATTGTAAATTCATCCAGCTATTTACCTTTCCAAACTTTTTTTACAATTATAGCCACCGTTGTTTACACTTGTACGGGTGCCACTGTATGAGTTTCCACAAGAGATTAAGATCAGAGATAATGATTACTTTACAGCATGTAGCAGTTTACTACAGTAATGGATGGTTTCCTACAGCTGTTCTGATGTGCAATATTTATTTAACAAAAATATATGGTTTTGAATCCCTTTGTCACTTTAGTGACTATCTTAAATCCTGCTAGCTGAATCACATATTTAAAACATCTTCTGTATGCTTCCTTTTCCAGCATGTTAGGCCTTATGTTACTTTAGCAATATGTTGTGCATTCAGTAGCATACTGAAAATATCTCTTGCTGGGTTTCACAATAATTGTCATCAGGCAGTAGAATGAGTGACTCCAGAATTCCTCAGTGGTGTGAAAAGTGTGATATTAACCTATGTAATCTAAGGAGTCTCTTTTTTTAAAAAAAAATGATAAATAGTCTTGGAAGGATCAGTTTATCAGTCAATTTGGTAAAGTCAATATCACCATATGCACCCAAAAATATATGGAAAAAATATGTCTGTGGATAATTAAAATTTACAGATAGAGTAAAAAAAAATGCTGCTGGAACACTTATTAGGCTTTGATTTAGGGATAGTTACTTTGAATATTTTCACATTTTATTTAGGGATTTTATTTTTTATCCCTATTTTTTAATTTTTTATCCCTATTTTATTTAGGGATAGTTACTTTGAATATTTTCACATTTTCACAAACATTTTGCATGTTAGTGACTACTGTCATTAAATAATTGTCTAACCCCAGCCATAATTTCCCATAAAAGTGAACATTTAAATGGATAAAAATAGAAAAAATATTAAAATTAAACCAGCACTATCAGTTGATATTATAAAATAATCTATTTAATGTTCTTAGTGCAGCATCTGTATCAAGTGTATATAATGATACAAAATGTACTTCCAAAAGTTAATTCTTGGAAATATGCCATGAACTTAATTGAATGTGGAACGCAGATATTGAGCAATGTAGGGAAGTCAAGTGCATATTGTTTAATATTAGCTATAACAAGTTTCTATGTTACAGATGTTTCTTAGTAAATCTGACTGATCTTTAAACTCCACTGGACCCATTTCTAATAACAAGTTTTCAGATTGTAGGTATTGCTTTGTAACTCGTATAAGTAAATGGTCTGACAAATACTCTGATACAAGGAGTTGTTAGTAACATTATAATGGGGCTTACTATTTAACCGATGATGTTTCAAAAATGCTCTAAAATCCACATGCTTATTTGGATTGTCTTGAAAATTGCTGTGCCTCCTGGGACCCAGGATGAAAAAAGTGGTCAAAAGTCATGGTGGTTTGAGCAAGGGATTTCCAAGATACAGCCTACTCCTCTCCACCTCAGCATGGAATCCAACAGTTACAGTTCTTGTAACTTTACTTTCCCTATTGTGGCTCTGATGTTCCCCAAATTTATATCATCCACTCAAGATTGAGCTTGGCTAGTGTCTGGTACCCACTCCTACTCTGAGAAAGCAAGATTAAAAAAAATATTCAAGGTAAAAATTGGATCTACAATATGGGGTGAACCAAGTTGACATGTCAGAGGAAGAAATTTGCCCGTGTGCATCAGGACTAGAGTTTAGTTGCAAACCAGAATGGCTGCAGACAACCTGACGTCAGATTAATTGGGAGCTAAAAGATGACATGCTGTGACTGTTGAACCTGAGCACCACCCATGCACTGTGAATTAGTTCGAGTCCTACACTTGGGCATTTCCTGAGGCTGTCTTGTGCACATTAGTTACATCGTGGAGGGTTTTCTTCTGGAAATGTTGCCTACACTCATTATGCGTACTCAGATTTTACTTTAGAGGAATTGTCAAGAAAAATAGCATTAATTAAATAAATAGAAGGAAGATTAAAGATTCTAGTAAGCAGCAGCATTGGGATAATGTAACCATGGCACATGCTCCTGACTCATTTTCTGAACAGTGGGTCTGAGAGCTTGGTTACACTGGCACTTTATAGCGCTATAAAGCCCCCACGAGCGCTATAACCTCCTCCCCATCCACACTGGCAAGGCACGTAGAGCGCTATAACTGCTGAGTTATAGCGCTATTGTTAATCCACCTCCGCATGGGGAATAAGGGCTGTAGCGCAGCTGCTGTAGCGCTACAGCAAGAATGTGGACACCCACTGCGCTGCAAGTGATCTCTGGAGATGCCTAGAGCCATTTAAGGCAATTGACGTCTCTTCCCTTTGTTTTGAACTCGGCTGGAGGAATGCGGAAGTACCTTTTTAGAGTTTCTCTCTTAACTCGGCAGATAAGCAATGCAAATGTTTAAGGAGGGAGCCTGTGTGAAAACAAAGCCTTCTGTGAACGGAGGCTCGCTGACAGGCTTTCAGAAGATCGGAAAAATCACGGTGTCTCTCCCTCTACATATACACAACATGTCCCTCCTCACCCTCCTCGTTTAAAAAGCACATTGCACCCAGCTGCATGCTGGGATACCTGCCCTAATGCGCTGCTCTTAATGCCGCATTAAGTGCCCCAAATGTGGCCATGCTATACCGCTGGCGCACCTGAGTTTGGACATACAATATACTGTATAAGGGGACCGCTATAACCAATAGCACTATAATCTTGTAAGTGTAACCATACCCTGAGTGTGAGATTTGTATAGCAAAGGAAGTAGCTGGGACTCTCATCAATGTCAGTATGATCAGGGTGATTACTGAGTATAGAAAATTAGGAAACTACCCATAGTAAACAGCTCTGTTCTAAAAACTCATGTGAGATCAACACTGACTTATGCACTGTCAGAATATGGTTATAAATCAAATCAGTAACCCATATTTTTCATTAAAAATAAACACATTTAAACTTTCTACAATAATTAATCCATCTGCAGAAACCAAGGGTTCAGACCTCTCAGTTTTCGTCTTCAAAATGTTGAGGTTCCTTAGAAAAATTGTAGGTTTTTTTTTTTTGTTTTTTTTTTTAAAAAAAGTCAGAACAAACTTCAAATGACATTCCACCTTCACAAAGAGTTATAAAGAAAAAATCAAGCAATCCACAAATGGCAATAAATATTTTAAATAATAGCCTAACCTAAAAGCCAGAATTTATGTAGAACTTTTTTCATCCTGTTAAAATGAAAAGCTGGTGCAATTTTAACTGTGGTAGCACTGCTGCGCCACATTAGAGCTACAGTTAGATTTAGTGGTGCAAGTTGTGATATTTGCTCAAGGGTTTCTCAAATACAGTCCCCAAACAAGGAGCGGATTTTAATAATCAAAGTGCTCTAAAGTACACACACACAGGGAGATTGTCTTGAAAATCTGTATGCTGTAACAGAGGCTGGGATGGCGTTTGCAGTGCTAATTTGGGATGACTTGAACAAGAGTTTCTCAATAAAAGGCCCCTCCCATACTATGAGCTTCTTTTAATTTTCACTAGTATTTGTGTGAACAGTATAGAAAATGAGGAGTACTTGTGGCACCTTAGAGACTAACCAATATATTTCAGCATAAGCTTTCCTGGGCTATAACCCACTTCATCAGATGCATAGAATTGAACCCACAGAAGATGAATATATATACAGAGAAAACAAAAAAACATAAAAAGATGGAAATTACCATATCAATTCTAAGAGGCTGTTTAATTTAGATGAGCTATTATCTGCAGGAGAAGAAAAACTTTTGTAGTGATAAGCAGAATGGTCTGTATCAGACAGTTGACAAGAAGGTGTGAAGGATCCTTAACATAAGGAAATAGATTCAATTGGTAATTACCAAGCCATTCCCAGTGTGTGTACAGTATGATTATTTTGAATATTGCATACCGCAACAGAAACGGATATGCTTCTGTATACAAATTTGACGTCATTTGGTGAAGTTCTTCAGATTCAGCCCCCAGTAAAGAAATTATTTTAATATTAAAGTTGCTCTAAAACCTACATGCACAGTGAGATTGTCCTGAAAACTGATTTTTCATAACAGGGAATGTGGTAGACTTGGGGAGGTAGTGAGGACATCACTAGACCACTTCAAACCTCAGCAATCCTCCTAGATTTCAGAGTGTTTCGCAGGGCACTTTCCCCAACATTAGCCCTGAATGGAGTATGGAATCTGGGTCTTCCTTCCATGCCCTTTTGCTGCCTCCTGCTGGGAGATGTGCCCCTCACAGCCCATTGATTTGCCACTTACCTTCCTCCTCATTGCCCCTTCACTCATACTGGGGACATGCAGAGTCCAGGAGGAGGCCACAGATGGCAACAGACTGCCAGTAATGTGTTCCCAGGAAACTTTCTTGTGCCCCTGCATAGGTACTCCCTATTCATACCCCCGTCATTACCACCACTTACTGAAAAAACAAGGGTCATTCACTGCCCAGAATCTTTATTAACAGAGTTAAGGTTGACTGACAGTGCCACATACCCTTCCAGAATGTCAAGTGCATTTATACTTCAAATCTCTAAAACCAGGAAAAGAGGTACGGTGCACATCAGCCCCACTCTATAACCTTAACTCTGCCCTCTTTGAATGATGCTCCAATTTGCTCTGACAGACATCATAGCACTCTTTTTTCATATGATATAGGATACTGTGGGGATGCAGCACTTGCCTATGGTAGGAGAAACTGTCACAACATGTCCTGAGTAAGGCAAAAGTTGCACTTGGGGCATTCTTCATGAATACCAGCTGGGTAGGCCTGGCCTATATTTGACTATTTCACCTACTCTGCATACACCGCCTGTGAAGGGGCTCCCCTTCACTACACTCTCTGTGAATTAAGCACCACACATGGTCCACCAGGATACCAAGTGTCTTGATTGTGGTTTATGCTCCAAATATATCACAATATAACAAGTTATCTGGAACCTCCTTGCTGCTCAGCCTTTTGTACTATACTTTCTTCTCAGAGCTACCCAGCTGGCAAGCTAATTACTTTTATTAGTTCATCAGGCTCCCTACAGGTGCAAATGATCCATTCTACTCTTCCAAACTATCTAACCCTTTCTTACTTTAACTACACACAGTGCTCTGGGTGTTCTAAGTGACCAGGAGGCTGGCTTCCAAAGGCTCAATTTATAGCTGCTAACAGCACCCTGTCACACCAGATGTTACCACCCCTTGACTCTTGTCCTCAGGATTCCCCTTACAACACAACCTGCATCCCTGCCCTGTAGTGCACTGTCCTGTTTACTGTCAGACTGTTACAAATCCCTCAACTAGAATATCGTGCTCCTCTATTTGCATAACCTGTATTATTCAGCACAGAAATGAAGGGTCCCAGATCCACTGGGTACAGATGGATCACTCTGGATCACAGTGTGAGCTGCAGCTACTTGTTGCAATTAATCCCAGCATCAGTCAATATACCTGTCCCTAACACAGTAAAGGACAGTTGGAGGGCATGCAGATAAATGAGAGAATACAATTCTGTGGGTCACACCACATCACAGAAAATGGTACACTCCTCGTGTCCATTTATTATAGCACAGCTCTGAGAAAAACATGTGTTTTATGAACCCAGTTTATTGTATTAGTTCCAGGGGCAGAGTTAAGGTTGTGAAGGGTAACACCTGGATTCAACAGATGTAAGAGTGGGTGCACTCTATGTTCTGAGGATGCCTGGCATAGCTAGTCAGCTTTAATTCATGTGTTAATAAAGATTTTGGGTAGTGACTATTCTAGAAGGGCTTCCAAACTGAGGGTATTCAGCACCAGCTCTTCCAAGGTGCTGAGTCCTCTCAAACCGCATGGAGTTCAATGGGTGTCAGCACTTGACAGGATCAGACTTGTAAGATTCTAGTCTGCCATATAGTTTTAAATACTTTCCAAGTTCCTTAGGAAGAAGTCATTTGAATACATTTAATTTATGAATGGCACTGCATTTTAAAAATGTACTCTTCATTGGACATACACCTCTTTTATGACACGTTTGAAGAACAATTTCTAAAAATTGTCTGTATCAATGTTTCTAAATCATTTAATTTATTTGTATCTGATTTTTCCTAAGTGATTTCAAGTTATGCTTCATATTTTATTTTCACTGGGATTTTAAATGGTCATGTGAACTAGTCAGTTTTGATCATTCTTGATGAGCAGACTTGGATTTTCATTTCTGACTCCCCACCCACTCCAGTGGGAGGAACTAAATATTTCTGATCTTACTTCTGACCATATTCAAATCCAACCAAGCAATCAGTGACTTCCCTGACTTTTTTTGTGTAAGGCTGTGGGAAAATTCCTGGTTGGCTGGCTATGAATTAATGAAAATCCTTAGAATGCTTCACTAATGATAGCTCCTGTGGCTTTAATAAAATGCTATTCCCTTTTTTAATTTGAAGGAGGTCATGGGGGTTTACAGAAACTAAGAAAAGAAAGCGTAACATCTGGTTGTGCTCTGCTGATGACTGCTTTTGTGTAAAGAAAAGTTATGGAGTCTCCTCAGCATCAAACGCATTCAAGGTGATCCTTCATAAGAATTCCTTGCAAGAATACGTTTCGCTCAAACTGTGTTTTCTAATTGCTTTTACTCTGTATTTTGAAATGTTTTTTTTTCCTGTTTAACCAGGACACTTTTGAAAACCTAAATTTGTAATATTTTCACTTAAATAGATACCTTAACTTTATTTTCTTCTGTATCAAATATTCTTTTGCTTAACTCAGTTATGTTCCCATTACTTTTCCTAAAGGCTTTGAGTCCAACATTAAAAAAATATCTTAGCTGAAATCCTAACCCTATTGAAATCGATGGAAGTTTTGCTTTCAGAGTTTATATCCATATAGATAGCTATTTTCAATTATTTGATTGTAAAGTAGTTGGAGTTTTTGAAATAACTCTTTGTAATTTATATATGCATATTAATATATAATATGTATTAATATATATTCATGTAGTTAATATAATTATTTTGGATAATAATACTTCTATCTTTTTTCTATCATGCTGGGGATTCGTTGTTACCTTTCACTTAACCATGTTTAATAAGTCGAAAAGCCTGTCCTGTAAATGTTTTAACCCAAACAACCAGCATTATAAATGATTAGAACTAGAAACCTCTGGCTGTTCATTTACAATTACAAGTGGGTATTCTGTGCATGATTTATATGGCTGTCAGAAAATATAATAGTAAATATGTACAGTTTTTAACAGTAACATGTTTACAATATCTTATCTATTTTTGAAAAATACATTTGGGTTTTATAAAGTGATTCAAATTAACAGTCTGGGCCTGTGCTTATCACTTATAAGTGGCCTGGTCTGCACCTAAAATTTATCCTGGCATAGCTACATTGGTTAGGGGCGTGAAAAAAACATACCCCTGAGCAACATAGCTATGCTCATAAAACTCCAAGTGTAGGTGCAGCTATGCCAACAGAAGAAGACTTCTGTTGAGCTAATGTTGTTTGGGGAAGTGGTGTTCTTGTACGAATAGAGAAAACTTCTCCTGTCAATGTATGCTGCATCTATAGTAGGAGGCAAAGCTATGCTGGTATAGGCTCTGTAGTGTAGACATAGCTCATGAGTTAGAAACAAGGCCAAGATTTTTAAAAAGGGGATCAAAATCCTGTCACCCTGAAGTCAGTGGTAAAACTCATTTACTTAATTTAATTTCTCTTTGTGTGCCTAGAGTGTGGCTTCTCTGTCCATATTTAGGTGGCTGAGATCTGATTTTCAAAAGTGCCTAGCACATAGCAGCCCATCTTAACTTTAGTGGGAGCACTGGGTTCTGATTACTTTTGAAAATCGGGCCACTTATTCAGGCCTGCATCTAAATAAGGATTTAGGGTTGGGATTTTCAAAAGCTCCTAAATGACTTCGGAGTACAGGATGGGACTTTCAAAGTGCCTAAGAAGTTAGGCACGTAACTCCCGTTAATTTTCAATGGGACTAGTGCTCATAAGTTGCGTAGTTATTCTGAAAATTCCATCCAAAGAATGTAATTTTAGGCACCTGTTTTTTACAATCTGGCCAAAAAAGGCAGAGGAAAATTTCCATTTTTGCCTGTGAAAATCTCTCTCTAGATTAGGAAATGCACATGTATAAAACAGCACCATTCTAAATAATTTACAATATTTAATTTTTTGACAATGCTTTTCATCTGAAGATTTCAAAATGGTGAGCATTTCACAAGCATTAACTAAAACTTACAGTCTTGTGAAGAAGACAAAGGATATATAGCCTCCTCTGAAAAGCAACTACTACTGTGGTGGAGTGCAGCCATTGTTTAATAGTCCATTGTAATGTTGTACATTTTCTGACAGGAAATGAGGAATAGTATAACTCTGAGGGGAATTAGACTATAATTTCAAAAATTATATTAAATTTACAAAACAGAATCTTAGGGTCTTTTATGACCATAAGTGGTCAAGGATCTCTGTTTCACATCTCATCCTAAAGACAAACATCTCTGTCAGCACATAACCAATGTGGTGGAGTGCTGGTACCCTACTGACTTGTATTTAAGGGGCCTTCTGAATTGCTAAGATCTTTGATTTTGTTTACAGCATCAAATCTTCTTCTGAAGCCTCTGTATGTCATTACACAGGACATATGTTAACAGCTCAAGACAACCTGGGGGGCAGATCCTCAGCTGTGTAAACAAGTGTAGTTCCACTGAAGTCAATGAAACTGCATTGATTTATGCCAATTGAGAGTCTGTCCCTTACCTTTGATGTTTTTGTCATGAATTAGTTTTCAGTGTCAGATTTTTTTGTTTGTTTAATAATAGAAAAATGATTAGTAAGTGAAATAAACACCAAAGACTATCAGGTTGTAAAAGCTGTTCCATCATAGTTAAAGCTCTATTATTAGTTATGTCAGTTATCATATCCCTGGATTAACGGCTGAGTTGTTAATATTCTGTAATTAACTTTGTGGTTTATCTTTCTTTTGACTGAAATTAAATGCTAATCTCTGTCTCTCTCTCGCTTTCTCACACACACACGTGTGCGTAAGTTAAAATATCAACAAAACTTGACCCTTAACAGGTGACAAGTTATTATTCTGTGCTGTTCCAGAACAGCAATGGAAACAAAACCTCTATCTTTTATTCATAAGTTAGGGATAATACAAGTCGGTATAGCTTAGGTTTTTCCATATAGTTGCATTTGTAAGAGTAATTCACTAATCATGCCATTCACTTTTGGGGTTCTTTACGAGTAAGGACCGCTAGCCGTGAAATGTCATGCAGAGATTTTAAAATGGGACATTCAGCTCACTAAAGAATGAGCTGCAAAGACAGAATTTTCTTTTTATTACTTTTTTGGCAGTAAATGCAACAATAGAAGCCGCAAAATAAATGAGGCTAAAACCCAGTATAATCCAACAGTGCTGATAGGTATAAATAATTATTTTTCGGGTTAGCTGTGTTATGTTTGGTACGAACATTTTGGCTGGTATTTTGTGTTTCACTCGCATGCAGAACTTCACTCTTGCAAATTCGGTGCAATACTTTTTTAGTTTGCTTTTCTTTTGTCTTGATGAGTTTTGTTTACAACAGAGAAAATAATTGTTTTAATATTTGTTTCATATTTATTCAAAGTAGATTATTTGTTGTTGTGAGTTATTATTTACAGTGGAAATGGAAGCGTATAGCTGTGTTAGGACCCATTTCTCAAGTTAGTACAATAACAGGAAATTTTCTGTGTAGTAGATGAAAGCTTTAGCTAGAGGTGTTTTATGTACCATATAAGTGTTCAAGGTTTAGCTTTTTAGGCATTCATGTTAGCTCTGACAAAAGGAAGCCTGGTGAAGATTGTAAGAACTACTGCTTTGATTTAACTTGCTAATCTTTACAGATGAATGTTTAAACTCTTAAATCTTATGCTGCAATTCTGACTTCCCTGTGTGTTGTTTAACTAAAATGGCTGGCAGGAGAAAACCTGTGCGTAGCATTAACTTTTTGTCCAAAGTCTTGTTTGTTAGGAGTAATTGTTTCATATAGTGCAATGCTCAATGTACTATATGGGGTTCATATTTTAAAAAAAAGTTTGTAAATCTTTTTCACATATTGTCAAATTCAAAAGACTTTTTTTTTTCAAAATTTGATCAAAGTAGCATAACCTGTGCCTCTGTTTTTGTTACACACACAGAAGGTCTGTGGATAACATTACATTTTTTCAGCATGAAACTGAACACTTCAAATCCCTAAAGCAGTTTCAAATTTATGGTTAATAAAAGAATTTATTGTACTCAATGTCATCTGTTATATCACTCTGAGAGCAGAAACTGGCAGTGAGTGGACAGGAAATATTTCCATTTCAAATCGCTTCAATCTTATGGTCTAGGGCAAAAGTTTCTGATTTCAGCAAAGTCACTGTGAATAGCAATGTAATTAAGCACTTTTAGTTGATTAATTGTGTATTATATGTTTTCAAAAATATTAGTTTATTTTTTATTATGGCATTTAAGATAAATGTGTTATTTAAATGATTTACATGTCATATTTCAGAATTGATTACTTAAATCCTTTTCTGTTGGCAGAAGGAATATTGTGTGTTTCCAGGTAAGTGTCTGTATATGCCAGGAGAACAGCAGTAAGATGAGTTAGTGTACCATGGTCAAGCTACTTCAAAGTTTCAGACCTTTGTATTTGTAATCAGTTACTTTTGGAATAAAGAGAAAGCTCCTGTCTGGTTCTTCTAGCTTAATGGATTTCTTTTTAACTTGAAAAAGTTACACAGTTTATTTTGAATTGTGATATCTCTAGGGTGTGACTTTTCTTAATGGAAACTGCCTGCTGTCAGATTTGAGGTTCTGTACATATTCACATATTAAATAGTTTTTAAAAGGCTTTCAATAGTTTAAAACATAAAACTGTGCAAATAGTAAAACGGAAGTGAATATTTTAAGGAAGATGGTGACCAGGGGAAAGGTCTCTTTGTTCTCTTACTTTAAAAAGATAACAAATTATCGTCCTAAAGCATCTTTTCATTGTTGCCTGTGAATATGTACATTACAAAATGTGGTTGCAAAAATGTAGTGCCTACTAGTCTGATTAATTTTGTATTTAATTCTTATAGACAAAGACAAAAATGCACAGTATGGTATCTTCTTGTAGATACCATACTGACTTTATTGTCAGCTTATTGGGAAAAGTAAAATGAAACAACAAAAAAACAAAAGTGTTTTGAAGTAAGGGTGACAGTTCAACTCTCATTGCAGACCAGGTTGATTGCCATTATTTTAAGGAAAATTTGGGGGCGGGGAGAGTGCATAGAGGAAAGGACTCCCACTGGATAGTATCCATGTGGATAATGTTTGTCACTTCAGACCTCGCTTCCTCCTCAGTTGAAGGTGAAGAGAGCCTTTTCAGAAAAGGTAATTCACGATAATATACAAAATAAAAGCTAGAAGGGGTTGCTATCATTTGGAAGAAGTCTGCATGTTGGTGCCCTTTTGTCACACTGCTATATAGAAAACATGGTAATCAGTTATCACTAGCAAAATAGCTGTTTGAAAATGTAGATGAGTATCCTACTTGTATTGTTAAGAACTGTCTTATGCAGGGTTTTGTGTAGGACACTTAGCAATAAGCACTAAATAAAAACCTAACACAAACAAGTAAGACCTAATTTAATAAGCTAGTTATAAGGAATACATTCCTAAACAGGGAAATAAAATGTTTCGTTTAAGAACAATGTTCCCCTTTGAGAAAATAATTGCTGTGAAATAATACAGTATACTGATTCCAATATAGGTTTGTTACAAATTACTTGCATTAGAGTATATCTGAAAACCCAAGCTGAGATTGTGTCCCATTGTGCTAGGAGCTGTACGTGCACAAGATAAGTAGTAGTGCCTGTTTTGAAGAGTTTACAGTCTAATTAGATCTGACAGACAAAGGTTTGGAGGGAGAAAATATTATTAATCTGAATTTATAGGTGGAGAGCTGAGACACTAGAGATGAAGCGATTTGCCCAAAGTCACACAGAGACTCTCTGACCAAGTCAGGAAATGAACCACAAAAAATGAACCTACTTCTCACCTTGAGACTGACTCTTTTCTTAGCGGCATACCCCATCCTTGTCAGCCCAGGAAATAAGCAAGTGGATCTATGTATGAAATCCGGTGCTCATTTGGGATGTCTGGTTAGGCTCTTGTTGTAATTTTAAGAGAGGGGTGGCTAACCTGAGCCTAAGAAGGAGCCAGAATTTACCAATGTACATTGCCAAAGAGCCACAGAAATACATCAGCAGCCCACCATCAGCTCCCCCACCCCCATTCCCAGTGCCTCCCACCCACCAGCAATCCTACTGATCAGCACCTCCCCGCACCTCCTGATCAGCTGTTTCATGGTGTGCAGGAGGCTCTGGCTAGGAGCGGGGAGGAGTGAGGGTACAGCAGGCTCAGGGGAGGGGGTAAGAAGGGGTGGATTAGGGGCAGGCCCTGTGGCAGAGCCAGGGGTTGAGCAGTGAGCACCCTCCGGCACATTGGAAAGTTGGCACTTGAGCTCCATCCCCGTAGTCGGTGCCCATACAAGGAGCCGCATCTTAACTTCTGAAGAGCTCTATGTGACTGTGGAGCCACATGTTGACAACCCCTGTTTTAAGGGATTCTTTCACATTATAGATTAATGGTAAACAATTGATTATTTATATGAAAGCTGTTTTTAATTCAGAATAAAGAAAATCTGAATCTCATTTGTAACTTTTTTTTTTTTTGCACCATTTCAGTTTTTAAACTGACCAGTCGAGTTTTAACCAAGTGTGGAATAAAAAAAAAGTTACTCCCCAGCTGAGACTTTTATGTACCAAGATTTGGGTCAGAACAAGTCTTTGTCAAAGAGGGGCTTACAATGGAAATACTGCCAGATCTGAACTGTAGCAGTGTGAATGGCAACACTATAGGAACATAAGGTCCTGGCAAGTTGTTACGGCCTGCACGAGATGGTGAATTTGACTGCAAATATTGTATTTCATGTCAGGTAATATAACGGTATGAAAATAACAATTAGTAACTAGCGTCTTAGTTTATGGATAGAACAATAACCTTTGCTTTGGCCTGCTTTCAAATGTACTTAACATTACATCTGTAGAAAAAATTGAACTCTTAAACTGTCTCACTTATTCAAGTGTATTACAAAGTGTGATATCCAGAGGGTGTAACTTTTATTAGTGGAAACTGAATGGAGTCAGACTTGAGTTTAAATAATATTTAAAACACTAAAATACATATTCATATTCAGATTCCTGTTTGTAATAGTTAAAAAAATCACGGGAATTGATAGCATATAACAGCGCTAAAGGAGTAGAAGTCAGTGTTTGGTACTGCAGGCACAGCATGCTGAAGAATCAGAGAGAGCAGTGGAAAGGGGAAGAAAACTGGCAGTATATGACCTCCAGAAGAAGAAAGAGGAGAACCCATGTACCCCAATTTTTATGATTCAACTGGAGGCATGTCACTTATGTAAATATTAAAAAGGATTGGTGTGAGTTCAGAGCCGTGTGGTACCCCATTGTTTACGATACGGGGTGAGCTGATCTTATTACCCAAGTATACCTGTAGGCATCTTTTATTCAGCATGGTCCACAGCAGGCAAAGTGTTTGGTAGCAAGGTATAATTTTGCAAGTTTCAGTATTAGGCCCTTAATCCATACATTGTCATACATAGATGACAGGTTGCAAATACGGCACCTGTCTTTAGTTTTTTTTTCTGATAGCCAGCCTCAGTGTGAATTGTGAGTGCCAGAACTTGGTTGCAAACAACTAAGTTTTGACCAGAAGCTTATCTGAGGGTATTCTTGAATGTATGATTCTCAAAAGAAGTTTATAAGTTGTGCATAGCAGAGAAATTAGCCTGTAGCTTCCTAGCTTCATGGGCTTCCCAGGCTTTAGAATGGCAATTACCATTGCCTCATGCCATATTTCAGGGGTCTGTACTGTCCTTAAGGTGGGGGAGTACAATGTTGCTAGTCATTGGAGTCCTTTGGGGCTGAGATGGTGGAGGAATTATGGCGAAATACTGTCTGGGCCTGCAAACTTCCCTTTTTTTCATTGCAGCAAGTCCTTCTTTTACTTCCTCAAAGCCTACAGTGGAAGGTTTTCCTTGGATTGATGCAAGTGTCTGGTAAAGTTGTTGATACACTTCTCTTTTTGTGTGTTTATCAGGTGGTCCTTTTGTGTTCTCCAACAGTTTGGAGGCTATTGAGTTTGGCTGAATTTTTGGTGGCTGATACTTTTTGGGATTAGTGGCCTCAAGTCATCACAGTAGTGTCCAGGCTCGACGGCTTGTATGTGTAAAATCAAAGTTTTGATTCTGCGTGGAATAATACTACCTTGTCTACTAACTTTGAGTCCAGTAATCATTTGTATGGAGAAGAACAGTTGTGTGTTGCTAAATCCCTGCAAAAAGGGTTGGATGCTGGAAATAATTACATAACTTGAAAGAAACAGCCCTCACGGTTGAGAAGTTACAAATTTTGTCTACCTTAAAAATTACGTATAAAATTTCATATTGTCCTTATTTATACAATCATGTAATCTCTAATCTACCCTCCTTCCACATCCCCAGAAAAGAAGACTGTGACCATACAAAAACAAAACTTTGTGCACAATCATGAGCTCATATGTGTACATAATGCTTTCCCCATCTGTGCCTGTGTGTTTCATGCCTGTGAACAGGGAATATATTGAAATTTACAAGAATCCCACTTTGCCTTGCTCCAACAGCAGAGCTCTTAACAGCCTACCTCCAAAGAATGTAGCAGATAGGCTGGGGTTGGGGGAAGATATTACTCTCTCTCTCTCTCAGTGAACAGAGTATGTCACATTTTTGACATACCAGCCTTTGCATAATGCTAACCTTTTCACAGCTGCAGTGCAAGCAGCTGTTCCTTCCATTTTCAAAATCTATGGCTTGAAAGATAAACTCTCCTCAGAACTATAAACTCCAGTCAGGCGCTCTCTGCACAACTTCTGTTTGGAGAATTTGGTAGTAGTTCCTCTCACCATATCCTGTTACAATCGATTCAAATTCCAAATTCATAAAGTAAATTTCAGGTTTGAAATGGTTCAGGTAGAATATTTTTTTAAAAAGCAGTTAAACCCAAAGTAATGAAAGCTTTACTCCAAAAACTGGTAGTTTATGTGCATTCTAGCATTAGTCATGCTATAAACTAGAGAGCAATACAATATATAAGGTAATAGCAAAATGCAAGCATCATTATAATTTCTAATAAAACCTATAAAATAACTGAGAAAACACACAGCTTTTAACAGGCAGACATCTGGTTATTGAATTATTGTATAACATTCTTATACTGTATGCCCATAAAGAACATATTTGGCTTCTGTTTGTATGCTCAGAGCTGGCGGACTTTTATCTCTTCATTTTATTTTAAATAAATATTCCGTTAAAATAAAAGCTTTTGATGTTATCTGATCAGCAAATATCCACAATTCAAGCTATTAACAATGTATACGTCATGTTACAGCATGCAGAAAGCAGTCTACTGAACCATAACGATTTAAAAATCAGAGACTGATCTTTTCCCTTGTCTGCCAGGCTTAAGCATGAGTTTTTAAGAGCTCCACAGGTGGTTATTTGGACATAATGGGTTATTCTAATATTGACATATGAGGACGAATGCCTGTAACTCCCCATGCAAGCATAAGGAAAGTATGTTACAATGAAAGATTTTCCAACCTTTAATCAGTAGTGTTGAATGTACAGTCTTCTATTTAAAAAAAGTTTGGGGAAGATTTGCAGATTGCTATTCATTGGGGTCTTTTATTTCAATTTTTTTCCCCTCTGCCTTTTTGAACTTGGTTAATTAAAATTGCAAATTCAGGAGGATTCAAACTTAGATATTTCGACTGGTTAATAGTGAAGAGTTTTCCCCATGGTATAATTTATTGAATCAAGATATGCATTCATAGAATTTATCTGGGAGCAGTTATTCTGATAGATAGGGGTCCTGTACTCATCTTACATGCATCAGATTCCAAAGATTCCAACATTTCAATCTCTTCTGCATTTTAAGGTTATAAAACTTTATACCATTTTGCAAATAAAATTAACAGTCCATCCAGTATAACCAGAATGATGATCATGCTCAGTTATAATCTCTTATTAAATCTCAACATTTAATGTATCTTTGAAAAAATTGTCGTCTTATTTGGAAAATGATAGCACTTATAGTGAAGGATTTGATTTTATTAACATCACAAATTTTTAGTTACTGGGATCCATATTAAGCCTTTGGGTTGTTGAGTTACCTTTGCATTTTATATTTAAGTTTAAGTGGCTGACTCTTTCTGGTTACAAACGTTAATGACCTGATCGGATGATGGCATTATTGTCCACCAGAGGCTGAGTTTTCAGCTTATTATGAAGTAGTTTCCCCTATAAAAAATAAAAATGGGCTCTGTTTAATCATAGTCTCTAAAGTGTGCCTTTTGCATCAGAATCAGATGTGCCCTTTATTATTATGATTATTTATTAATTGTATTAATAAAGCAGCTGGAGTCCTCAACCCAGGATTGAGACCTTATTATATTAGACACTATATATGTACACATAGTAATAGACAATGCTTGCTCTAAAGAGACAAAACAAAGGGTGGGAGAAAAGAAGCATAATGCCCATATTACACATGAGGAGCTGAGGCAGGCAGATATTGACTTCCCCAGCTTCAGGTAGGAAGTCTGTTTTATTTATTTGTGTTGCAAATTACACCCAAGATTCCTGTAATTGATAAAGATCAATGAAATGAACATTTCCCTCTGTTTTTTTTCAGTTTGTTTACTTTGTGCATTTGTTTACTTTGTATTTAACAGCATTTTGGATATCCTCATCCCTACCTTTCCCGCCCCTGTAAAGTCAGTCAATTTCCTCAGTTGTTTTTGTGGGTTGCACAGAGCAACAGTGGAAAGAATATCATTTGAAAAAATATGATAGTAAAACAACTAAAATTAGTACGGGACTAAGTATCAATACTACACCTGGCTCTGCTTTTTAAATTCATTTTTAAAAAATGCCTAAATATTAATGTGATGATTTGAAAGACTGTTTTAAAGAGTTCCTTGTGAAAATGATCCAGAGAGCTGCATGAAGCTGTTAGGGGAGTTTGTATGACAGTGTAGCCCCCTACCTGTTCAATGGCTCAGTTTGAGGTTATTCAAGATAGGGGAAGCCTGCCTTGCAACTTTTTACACAACTTTGGGAAACTGGGCCTGAGGCTCCTTTATGTGCTCTGCGATCTCTCGGTGTGTGTTCACCTCAGACCAGACCCACTTAGACAAACCACCAGGACCAAGGCTTTGTTCTGTAAAGAACATAGAATGGGATTATAGTCCAGCAGCCTCCTCTCTGCTTGCCTGCTACTTGTTCCCAGCTGAATCGGTGCTGAGACATCCTCTGCCCCTTGAGCAGGAGATATTCTGGCAGAAACCAGGAAGTTCTCCTAACATGCCGCAGTTGTAGTCCACAACTTGTAGTTCCCACGGCTGCTGTTGAAGCACACTGGACCTTGGGCTACAACTGCATAAGTTCAAGTGGCAGCAATATGTAAATGATGCCCAGCTTTTCATTTTGTTAACATCATACACTAGCAGCGCCATTTCTGGCTAGCCCAGTGCCTGGGAGCCCTAAGCACCTGAATGAAGGTACTTGGCTGATGTTGAACCTGGACATGATGTGTACGTGATGCCGGGAGGGTGGGGTTAGAAGGAAGTGCTTTAAAACATTCTCCACATCAAAAAAGCACACTTCACTCACTGCCTCCGTCCTTCAGTTATTAAGACAATCCACAACATTGAAGGATTTATGAATTCCAGTTGCCCTCCTGGAGATCCCAGATAGCTATGGTTGGACAGGAAATGATGGACATTTCTTTTGTCTGTGGAGTGCTCAAAAGATATCCATGCTTTGTCAACTTGAGACGGCTGAGAAATTTCAGCTGTGGAAGGCTTTGTTTACTTGCGTATTAAGCAGTGTTTATGTAGGGAGCCTATTACACGTGTACTCTGTGGTCTGCACAGCCTTGCAGTTGGTCTCCAGCTGAAGTTTAAG
The DNA here is from genome assembly GCA_007922305.1 of Dermatemys mawii. Taxonomy (NCBI): domain Eukaryota; kingdom Metazoa; phylum Chordata; order Testudines; family Dermatemydidae; genus Dermatemys; species Dermatemys mawii. The sequence goes on along the minus strand of ML677372.1, from coordinate 6,107,660 downwards.
GTCTCCACTTTTCTGCACCTGGTCCCAGCCTATGCTGGGACTCCACTGCCCTCCCTTCTTATGAGGATTAAGGAGCTGGGGAAAGGAAGCTGTCTCCTCACTGCACCAGCCATTTGGAGCCCCAGTTCCCGCTTTCCCAGTGTCCTCCTGGAAGATACCTTGCTCTTAAGTCCATTTCTAATTCTGGTTTTTTAGATAACGGGACCTGCTTTGGACAACTGCCATGAGGAGGTGCCAGAAATTAGCTTCGCTGCCTCCCCTAACTGGACATGAGAGAGGGCTCAGGCTGAAAGGGCAGGGTTTATATACTGCCTCTTTGGTGCTCAGGAGCCATCTTCAGTGAAGGGATATTGATTGTGGAAATCATGCCCTGCGCTTCTCCCACTGAACTTGTTGACCTTTATGGCTCACTGTGAAGCCTTTCCCATGTTCTCTGAGATGATGGGACTCTTATGGAGGATGGGGAGATTTGGCTTGTGGTTCCACGTAATTTTTGTATTTGAAATGTAGCTGTGTCTGGAATTTAGGAGACATATCAAGATAGATTTGTGTGCATAGATCCATGAAAATCACCAGATCGTCCATGTTTTTCCCATAACCTTAGAAGGTTGTGATCCACCTATGTCAGGGGTGGGCAAACGTTTTGGCCCGAGGGCCACCTTGGGGTTGCAAAACTGTGTGGAGGGCTGGGTAGGGAAGGCTGTGCCTCCTCAAACAGCCTGGCCCCTGGCCCCTATCTTCCCTCTCCCACTTCCTGCCCTGAACTCCCCCGCTCCCTCAGAACCCTAACCCACCCAACCCTCCCTTCCTTGTCTCCCGACCACCCCCTCCTGGGACTCCATCCCCTATCCAACCCCGCCATCCCCTGACTGCCCACCTCAGAATCCCCGACCCGACCCATCCAAACCCCACTCCACTCCCTGTCCCCTGACCATCCCCTCCCAAAATCTCCTCTCAACCCTAATGACACCCCAGAACCCCAACCCCTATCAAACTCCTCTGCTCCCTGTCCCCTGACTTCCCCGACCCCTAACCACACCCTTTCCCCAACAGGCCCTCCAGGATTCCCATGCCTACCCAATCCCTTCCACATTCTCTGTCCCCTCACTGCCCCAGGGCCCCTCTGCCCCTTATCGAACCCCTCAGCCCCCGCTCCTGCTTCCTTACCACACCACTTAGATCAGCATGTCTGGCAGCCGCCCAGTCGGAGCCAAACACACTGCCCTGCTGATCCACAGGAGTGCCCCATCCCCCAGAGCACTGCCCGCACGGCGCACTAAGGCTTCAGGGGAAAGGGGAAGGTGGAGGAGGGGCTGGAGGGAGCCTCCCCAGCTGGGAGCTCAGGGGCTGGACAGGACAGACCCACAGGCCAGATGTGGCCCGTGGGCCGTATTTTGCCCACCTCTGCCCTATGCTTTCTACCACACATTCTGTATTCTAGAAGCTATCCTGCCTCTTGACATGGTAGACACATTAGCAAAATGAATGACTGAAGCTGTATGATTTTAGAAATGAGCATAGTTCTCCCAAAGTTCCAGGGCATCTATTGAAACCACCTGTTGGCTAGTTCCCAATTTCTCTTACGATCTCTGGCGGGTGGAGACCATGATTTTATGCCTGTGGCTGTCTACATTTATACATAAATGGACAGTCAGCAGAGATACATTTATTTAGATCCTTAATAGCATCTTACAGTTATAATAGGTACTACGTTTTGTTTGGCTTGCTTGGAATAACAGGTTGCTGCCCATTTTGTAAAGTATAATTGGTGCATTAAATACTTTTATCTTGGGAAATCGTAGGAATTAATTCTTTTTATTTGTTGTTTATACTTTAAGAATTTTGGTTTCCCTCAAAGAATCCTTAGATTAAAGAACTTAGGCGATATTAGTTGGAGTCTGAACTGTTCGCTCTTGTCTACCTTTTATTTTTAGGTGAAATGCAGTTAAAAATAATACACTTTGCAATAATTATGATTATCCACACAAAACACTTGAAACAATTAAATGGGGCAGGTCAGACATTAAAGAACTTGCGAACGAGTGAAAGAAATAAGAATGGGGATCCTCCGTTTGCCAGGCCTGGTTGCACTGAATTCCTGGCCTTGACTGAAGAGATTTAAGATTTTCACAGTAGAAGGCAAACTGTATAGAGTAAATTCTCTCCTATTGTTGGTAAATTGTGGCTTTAATAAATGTCTTTTCCTTAAGGTCTACCAGTTTGGACACATCCTGCGAACAGCTACATAAAAGATATATTGTGTTCTGAAGATGCACAGTGCAAGTATTTATCTGTGGTTTGCAATGATTTCTTACCTTCCACTTCTTTCACTGATGTACTGTAAACTGACAGTACATATTCTATTTTTTAAAGAGATTAAAATAATGAGTGGTGAGGCCTACTAAAAGACTTTTCTGTCATTCTTTGCATAATTTTATATGAGTAGCTAATGTTTTACATAGTATCTTTCATTCCAAAGGATCATAAAATACCTCAGAAGCCTAACTGGCAGATAATTTCATATCTATATCTATCTATATCAAGACTACTTTATCCTCCACTAAAATATAGCTAGGTTTGGGATGAAACAAAGTGGTTTAACAAAACATTACATAATAGGAACAGCTGAGGAATACCATATCCAGTTGAAATGGCAGGAGAATTTAGGCAGTTGGAATGCAATTACCCAAGTGGGAAGTCGACCATAACATCAAAGATAACACCCTACTCGTGTGAAAAGTGCTGTGAGATGGTTAATGACCACAAATGGCCAGTACCTCAATTTTAAATCTTACACAAAAGAACACTGGTTAAGAGATTATCTCCCTGAGTCTCGGGTTAGGGACATACATATGAAATGGTCTTACAGAAGACAGTTTTAGGAGGATGGAATATTTACCAGAATCCTCAATAAAGTAGCATTTTCCAGATTATTGTTAGAATGTGAAGCTTCAGTACAATTGTCATCTTTTGGGGCTTGTCTACAGTAGTGTGTTTCACTTTGAGTTAAATAATTTCCAGTATTTGTAAAGGCTTTAGAGGCACACCACAAATGTTGTTCCAGCACATAAACATTTGTGCTTTATCCTAGAGTAATTTAAGGAAAAAGCTCTATTGCGACCAGACCCGAGATATTGAGATAAACACTTTAAATTGTTCATCTCTGAGGACCTGAAACAGAGGGAAGTGTATTGTGACCAGTCCAGGTCACCAGGCATATTACTCCCTGAAGGCTGTACTGTGATCAGGAAGTCAAAACATTAACTCTGTTAACATGAGAACAAAGGTTCTTCCAGCCATAGGAAGAGCCTAATTGAGGTCCAGACAATCCAGTGCAATAGCTGACAGGGGCAATTGTGTAAGAGCAGTATGTTAATATTTGACACTGAACGCTGAGTTTTCCCTAGTAACCAGAGAGAACCAAACAGGATAGTTGTACAGGGGAAACTATCTTACAGATGATGTACTTTGCGAGAGCCAATAGGCAGAGTGTAGTGAGAGTGAAAAAGGGAAAAGCCCTCCACATGGTCAGAGTAAGAGAAAGGGATTATTAGGGGTAAAATCAGTGAAGTTGGTAGAGATGGTATGATTCCAGTCATTACTGGTAAAGTCTTTTAATTTGTATGTCTTTGAGATTAGGCATCAAATTTCATCCAAGTCCAGCAAGTGCTTATCTTCAACTCCTGTTTCCTACAACTGTTTGTCTTATGCATCTTACACACACACACACACACACACACACACACACTTCTCTTGTTTGATTTATTGATACACACACACACACTTCTCTTGTTTGATTTATTGATTTCAAATTAAATTCCTGGTTGTAATCTTTCTCCAGGAAAGGGATTGTAGGCGAGGGGGCAAAAAGCAACCCAGCAGCAGTGGGTGGAGAGTTTAGAGTTACGGGCACTAGTTTTAAAGCTATATCTATGCTTTTGCCTGATAAGAATGTTAGCAAATCCCAGACTCCGGGAGCTGAGGATTCCAGGATGTTGGATTCCTAGGGTAGATTTGGGAAGCTGGTGTCTTCCTGAAAATGAGGAGGTAGAGAGGTAGTTTTGACAATTGTTGAAAAGGATGTGAAAACATTCTTTTCTGCTAATAAGGCCAAATTTAGGCCAGATGTAAGTGGTCTAAAGGACACTGACTTCACTAGAATTTCACCTGTTTAATACAAGGTTGAATTTGGCAATGAATCTTTGAGGTGGTAATAATACTGAATTTTGTAAACTCTTCTTCATAAAGAGTTGCTTGGTAAATTTATTCATGGAGTCCAATTAGTTTTCATAGAAAACTCCCACATGAAAGCATGTGTTTTCACAATGTAAAAATATGTGAAATCCACCTTGAAGCAGACACTGCTTTTAAAAAATAAAAGGTAGGCAAAAGGATATAACCTGCTTTAGCAGAACAGGTTTCCATAGCATCATGAAAATCCCCTGTTTTATGTATTTGTGTGTTATAAGAGGTACATTCCAGATGGGATGTAGTTTTTGAAGATCGTGTTTCTGAGCCGTTTTACCTTGTATTTAAAGTAAGTATAGTTCACCAGGCATCTTTCTGTGTGGTCTTTAAAGCTTTGGGTTAATTTTATTTTGATCCTGACATTTCCTTGGATCTTGTCCTCATTTAGACATTAAACTGTTCTAGGGAAGGCACTGTCTTTTATTATACACCCAGGACAACGTGGCCCTGATCTTTAAGTGGATCCCCTAGGTTTTATTGTAATACGAGTAATAATACTACTCCTGTGATTTCTGCTGTCTTTCCCCGGCAGCTGCAGCCCTGGAGCTGGGGAAAGTCACCTCTTTGGCCACCGCAGCCCTGCATGTCCCAAATTCCCTCCTCCTCCTTTTCTTATCTCACTGCACTCTTCCACCTATTCCCCCCACCCCCCAGGTCACCACCTCACCTTAGTGCGGCTCCACTAATTAGGTGGGTGGCTCTTCATTCTCTTGTGCGTGGCTGCCCAGACATGCACCGAAGAGAGAAATATCCGCAGACCACAGTTTGAGAACCTCTGCTTAGAGAATGGGGAACAACGCTGGTTGCTAGACAGAAGATGTCAATCTCTGCTGCACTGGGAATCCGGGGGCAGATCTCAATCACATCGTCAGTTGCCCAGGCAGACTTCCAGATCCCCTTGGCGCTACTCTTGGGCACAGGGTTGACACTTCCCTTACTATTCCCAGCACCCCTCATTCTCTCAACGGTCTCAGACTCTCTCCTCTAGCTGTCGGTCCCAATCACCAGCGCAGTGGGAATGTTCCCCGTCCTGGTACTAGTCTCACCAGCATTGGACTCCCTGGCACCGGTACCACTCTCCACACTACAGTTACCAGACAGTCACAGCTGAGCAACAGTCATTGATAGTCACACCAGTAAACAAATGCAGGCGTCGACGACTTCACTCTGGTTGCTGGAGGTGGATCCTCCAGGACAGATTTCCAGTTCAGCCTATCGCCAAGGTCTCATTGGTGTGATTGGGTACCGGAGCCCGCTCCCTCGTCCTCAACATCACATTAGCAACATGGCCAGTGGCCTTATTGGAATGTGTGGAGTGTACTGGTTGTGACGATGCCTCCTTCGTAGCACTCCTTGGTGGCTGCGGCAGAGCATCAGACGGTGGCCTCACAGAAGCCTGTTCTGAGGTTGGGGTAGAGGAACCTCTGCCCGTTCCAAAGCCTCTTTCTCAAATGGTGGTCAAGACCCCAGCACACCCACCAGCAGTCCAGTCTTCCTCGTCATACTCTGATGAGGTATTTGCAGGACCTTCCAGAGCTAGCCTGCCAGATGACTTTAGGGAACATCAAGCCCTTCTCTGGTGTGTGGCTGAGAACTTGGGGCTCGAGGTACAGGAGATAGCAGAGCAGGAGGACATCCTCTTTAATGTCCTCTTGGCTTCTACCACCACTCAGGTCACCCTGCCTGTATATGAGGGGTTCCTCAAGATAGCCACAGCCTTGTGGCAGACCCCCTCTTCCATCCCATCCACCTTGAAATGGGCCAAGAAAAATTATTTTGTGTCAGCCAAAGATATTGAATACCTTAATACTCCACCCCCCACGGCCAATGAAAAAGACAAGCAAGTCTGCCCTCCTCAACTCTCAGAAACAACTAGGCTAAGAAATTAAAGTTATTTGGGAGAAAAATGTATTCAACTGCCAGTCTTCAATTTCAGGTGGTGAACCATCAGGCCCTCTGGGCTGGCACTGTTTTGATCTCTGGGATGATCTTAAAAAGTACCAGGAAACCCTCCCTCAGGGTTTGGCCCAGGAGTTTGGCACTCTTGTAGAGCAGAGTACTGCAGCAGCCAGATTTTCCCTGCAGATGTCTCGGGAAGTAGTGGACTAGGCAGCAAGGGTGGTTGCATCGGCAGTGGTCATGCAACGCAGCTCCTGACTCTAGATGGCGGGCCTCTCCAAGGAGATGCAGGCCTTGATTCAGGATCTCCCTTTTGATGGAGTTGGTCTGTTTTCGGATCAAAGAGGTGTCAGGCTGTACAGGTTGAAGGACACTAGAGTTACTCTTCGCTCGTTGGGCGCACACATGCTGCAATCAGCCAGAAAGCCCTTCTGGCCACCGCCAAGACCCAGGCAGCCTTGTCAGTGACCTAGAAGGAGAAGAGAAGCTAGTTTTAGTCATTGTCGCCCTTCTTTTTCCCACTTGCCAGCCCAGCCTGGGGCCACTAAATACCCAGGGGGCCAGCAGCAATCATTTTGAGATTGTTCCCGAGAGCGACATTCCAATCAGTCGACCAGATCCTAGCCACCTTTTCCTCAGCTGCCTCAACAGTACCATTCGGCCTGGTTGTGAGTTACTAAAAATAAATTTTGGCAAAGTTAAATTTTGGAATAATTTGTTTAACAAAATATAAAACTTACCAGAAAAAGGAAAAAAAATCAACCATTCAGGTTTTTAAGTTTAATTCTGTCATTAAATCCCAATTTTTACAGCTTATATAGATGCTAGTTATATATTCCGATAGAAGCACTCCAAAAGGAAGCATGTAGAAAATACTTGGTATTTGAAATTTTTGTTGAAATTGGTGATAACTTTAAAAATAGAAAATAGTTCATCTTAGTAGAAAATAGTGATGCGCTTTTCATTTTTAAACTGTATCTTTCAGATATAAACCTTTAGTTTACTAACTAATGTGTTTGATAAACACTGATTATTCATTTGATGTTAGAGTTCAGAAACAATTGTCCTTTCAGCTTGTTTTGTGGGAGCATGAAATTAAGAACATATGTGTATTGATTAACAACATGTGAAAGATGAATCATAATTATTGTTTTGGTCTGGTGCACAAGTCAATGCTTGGGGGAAGCAGGTAGCGATTTCCTGCCTCCATTTCCGGATACCTGTAATCAGTGCAAACAAAGATCTTTGATTCCCTAGTACTGATGTTAAAGTTGTTACCTGAGAGGGCTCTTTCACACTATTGTTTGACCTTTATTGAACAAAAGCTGAATATTGTCTAACATTTCAGCATTATTTCTATAAGTAAATTTCTAAAAGCTTAAAACACAGTAAAAAAAATCTTTAATTAAATGACAAAATACTGTCAACATAGCTGTTATATTTAATAGTGTGACTAAGGCCAACAGGATTTGGCTATATGTTCTTTAATGTGGACTCTCTCTGAGTGGCCATTGGTTCTGCAGTATCAATATATTGCAGTAGAATCACTTGTAAAAATTGGGGGCCTGCTTCTGATCTCACATAATTAGAAATCAGGAGTTGTTTGGATGATCTCAGTCAAGTTATGCAGTGCTTAGCCAGTACTAGAGAGGTCAGAACTGGGTGCTGGGAGTTTACATGTCTTGGTGACATAGGGAAGAAGGGCCCCTTAGCAGAGGGAGCATAAATGCAAGTTCATGAGTTGCAGAACTGTTCTGACAACACTAATGTAATTTCTGATGATGCTAGGAAATATCAAGTAAAAGAGAAGTAGATGTCTTACTTTCATTTCTACTGACAACATAGAACACCGGGTGTGCCGAAAGAAAAAGGACACAATTATCAGAAAAAGGACTTTTTTATTTCAGGATTCTAAAAGGGCGCTAACAACAGTGGAGAATAGCAACAACAAACAATAAATAGTTTTTATGTTCCTTTCTAATTAACACAATTGGGATCTGCCCCAGTCATAGGTATTGGTAAAAGCCCCATTGAGTTCCTTGGGAGCAGGATTTGAGCTGAAGACTGCCACAAATATTTTGCATAAATAAATTTTCACCATTGAAACTTAGTAAGTGGAGCTATTACAAATTACAACTATTAGGGCAAATCATATGTTGTAATTGAACAGAAACATGCACATGTTTTACATGACATAATTTGTCCCTCTCAACCAAAGCCATGTTCTTTATATTGAAAGATGGATATTTGAATCAACTGAAATGTCCTAGGGCCCCATTTTGCAAGAAGTTGTGCATACTCAACTCTCAATGGGCTGAGCTGAGGTTACTCTGCCGAAGACACTTAGAACCCTGATATTTGAGATCCATAGTTATTCTGATTTAAAGGTTTAAAAATCATAATCCTAGTAGCCAGTGATTTGGAGTCTGTTGAACTTCTTAAGATTCTACAAAGAGGTACACATGTGAGTATTTTTTTCAGTGGCTCTTGAAGTTTTGCAATTTGAGGGGTAGATCTGACAACTGGATCTTCGTGAGGGAAGCCCTGTGACCTGCATGTTTCGAGTTGCCGATATGGTCTTTATCAGATTTTCTGTAAAATTCTGCACTTCCTAACCACCTAACATGAGTACCATGTTGTTACTAGGAATAAAAAATTACCTTTTATCAAGTATATATTTTTTTCTTATTTTCTGTGTTAAAATTTCAATTTTGGTTATCCTAGAATCCATTTAAAATTCATTAGGTTGAATTTCTTTTTAAAAGATGTTTTGCCCATTACCTTACTTTGTGTCGTTTCTCAGTCATTGTTCATAGCAGTATGTAGACCAAAGGAATTTTATAGAAAAAGCTCCAAGGAATGGAGACTTACTTTTCAGCAAAGGTCAGAACAAATTAAAAGCTGCACATAAGTTCAACAAATGTTAGTGGTTAATTAACGAAGAACATATAACCCTGAGGTCATAACATTAGTATTTATAGTTTTAAGTAAGATACTCTAAACAAGTCTTCTTAATTGTAAGCTAATTATATAGCACAACTGCTTAGTGGCTTAAATACAAGGGACTGTTTCCTGGTAAAGCATTTTATTGAACTCATGTGTTTAAGTGTTTGGAGAACTGGGGTCTAAATTTGCTGTGATCAGTTTATGCCTTTTAACTTATAAAATGTATGGTTTTAAAAATTATATTTTTCTTAACAATTTAAGTGTCTTTTATACAGGTGAGGCCAAATTTTGCTCACCTTACCCATGCAGTTAGTCTCACCGCTGTTCATATATAAGTTCGGTTGGATTTGGCCTGTGATCATACTTGGTTTTAGTAGCTATTGTTTTAATTAGTGTCTACAGTATGTTAACTTATGCTCATTATGTAATTTTAATATGTTTAGAAAATATTCTAAAATATATTATTTTAGAATATAAAAGTTAAAGGCTTTAGTCCAAGGGTCGGCAACCTTTTAGAAGTGGTGTGCTGAGTCTTCGTTTATTTACCCTAATTTAAGATTTCACATGCCATTAGTACATTTTAACTTTTTTAGGAGGTCTGTTTCTATAAGTCTATAATATATAACTAAACTTTTGTTGTATGTAAAGTAAATAAAGTTTTTAAAATGTTTAAGAAGGTTCATTTAAAATTAAATTAAAATGCAGAGCCCTCCAGACTGGCCAGGACCTGGGCAGTGTGAGTGCCACTGAAAATCAGCTTGTGTGCCGCCTTTGGCACCCGTGCCATAGGTTGCCTATCCCTGCTTTAGTCCAACCTCCATTGAAGTAAATGGAATACTCCTGTTGATTTGTAATGGACTTTGGATTAGGCCTATGGAACTTGATGGATCTCCCTTTCTCTCAGAAAACTTTCAGCTTTAGGATACAAAGGAAATTTAGACTACCAGGGGCTTAATATTATCTCCTTTTGTGATTTGCATGAGTAATGTTAGAGAAATTATTTTGGGTAAATGTATAGAGGCAAGAAAATGCCACTCATCTGAGGCAGAGCTCAATTCTCAACATTTACATCAACATTTTTTTTTCTCTCTCTCATGTATATCTATAATATTTATACAGAGAGTCAGAATTTGATGTAAATAATAATAATAACTGTGATTTTTATATGGCATTAGAGCAGAGGCAGCAAACTTTTTTGCCTGAGGACCACATCTGGGTATAGAAATTTTATGGTGGGCCATGAACGCTCATGAAATTGGGGGTTGGGTTATGAGAGCGGGTGAGGGCTCTGGCTGTAGGTGTGGGCTCTGAGGTGGGGCCAGAAAAGAGGAGTTCAGGGTCAGGGGAGACACTCTGGGCTGGGACAGAGCCTGGGGGGAAGAGGGTGGGGAAGGGGCTCCAGCTGAGGGGGTGGCCTCTTGGGTGGGACTGGGGATGAGGAGTTTGGGGTACAGGAGCATGCTCCAGGCTGAGACCAAAGAGTTTGGAGGGCAGGAGGGGGATCAGGGTTGGGGCACGGGAGGAGGTCAGGGGTGCAGACTCCGGGTGGCATTTACCTCAAGCAGTTCCCGGAAGCAGCGGCATGTGTCTCCTCTGGCTTTTACTTGGCGGTGTGGCCAGGCAGCTCTGCGCACTGACCTGTCTTCAGGCACTGCCCCAGCAGCTCCCAGTGGGAGTTGTGAAGGTGGTGCTTGGGGTGGAGGCAGTATGCAGAGCCCCCCTGGGTGCCCCTACGCATAGGAGCTGGAGGAGGGATAGGCCACTGCTTCCAGAAGCTGCACAGAGCCATGGCAACATGGAGCAGGGAAAGCCTCAGACCCCGCCCCCAGCGGGAGCTCAAGGGCCGGATTAAAACGTCTGATGGGCCAGATGCTGCCCGCAGGCCGTAGTTTGCCCACTCCTACATTAGAGGAACAGTAAATGAGTTGTATAAGTTAAGACTACGAAAAAGATAATTTGCCTCCTTCCTATTTGTGAAACTTGGTGTGTTTATAGCTAAACTAAATCAAAGCTAAACAAATAAAAGGCCATCTAGGAAAGGAAGCGAGATTACAAGTTGTGCTTCCGTCTGTTAAGTAGCGCAATAGAACCTCAGAGTTATGAACACCCTGATTACTAACTGGTAACATAGCCTAAAGGCAATTATTAAGTCTTAAAACACTTTTATGAACAATTATAGGTGTCTCAAGCATAAAAGTAAATATGATTTCTGTTGAAATATAACTGTAGATTTTTGAATTTTAAAAATTGGTATCTAATGTGCTTTACTGAATATTTACAGCTTGTTCCTCTAGTAGAAAAGTTTTAGGATACAAAACCTGTTCCAACTGGAGTTGCTCCAGCTGGCAACCTTGCTAACTGTGTTGATTTTAGTCAACCCACCAATAAAGAACAGAGAATTTAAATGATCTTTCTGTGCTGTTTAATAAGAGTGTATGCTCTTTTTGGCAAAGAGTGCCTCTTACTGTGTTTGTACAGAGCATAGCATGATGAACCCTCAATATTGATTGGGGCCTCTAGCTGTTACTGTAATATAAGCAAATAAAATGTTACTGTAATAGAAACAGATAACGAAAATGATAAATCACTCTTAAATCCGTCAAGTACTTACAGGTATGAAATGTAGGGTTGGAAGAAGCCTTGAGAGGTCATCTAGTGATCTAGTCCATCCCCTTGTGCTGAGACAGGACCAAGTATACCTAGACCATCCCCAGTGTTTATCGAACCTGCTATTAGAAGCCTCCCAATGACAGAGATTACACATTCTCACTGGGTAACCTTTTCCAGTGCTTAACTATCCTTATAGCTAGAAGGTGTTCCTCCCCCCTCACATATCTAACCTAAATCTATCTTGCTGCAGATTAATCTCCTTGTTCCTTGTCCTACCTTCGGTGGACACAGGGCTGTGCACAAAGAGAGGCAAACAAGGGCACTCTCCCCCCAAATAATTGTCAGGGGCACAGAATTCCTCCCAGCCCTAGGGCCATGGGGAGAGGGGAAGCAAGCTATTCCCGGGGCCTCCTAGTATCCTGTTATACCTGTTCTTTGGTTACACTTTGATCTCTAAGTATGACTTCAGTACCTTTCATAAGCACTGAATAGAGTTAAACATTTTTAAAAGGCAGTCTCATTTATCTGCAGGCAAATTCTGAACATGCTGAAAACTTGGCCATTTATGCCCGATGGTCAAGCAGATGGACGAATCTATCTCACCCTTCATTCAACAACTCACCCTTAGTTGATTAGCACAGTCTTTTGTGGATTCTTCCAGCTCCACAATTAATTCTCTTGGCATTTCCTCCTGGTTTTGATTTCTGTCCTGGAAGTTGCTTTCACTAAGAAAACAGAACTAAGGTGCAATGATCCTTCTTCTGTGCAACTGCCCTGGGGCTCTTCTGTATTTCCCTTTATATTTAGGAATGACATTTTTTCTTTTTAGTTGTTCAGACTTCCTTGTCTTTAGGTCTGAGGAATTGAGCTCTGCCTCAGAAGAGTGGCATTTTCTTGCCTCTATACATTTGTTTGACAGCTTGTAGCTTATTTGTTTTGAGCCTTATTAGATGCTGCTTTCAGTCACACTTTATTTCCCCCCTAAAGAAAAGTTTGAGTCATTTTTTGACTTTCCAGTCCCTTGGCTGATTGAGTATTTCTGTACAGATCCAGTCAGTTCAGAATAATGGATTTGGGGACACCAGTACCTTCCAACACAAAAAACGTAATAATAATGTTTTATTATTCAGATATACTGATCAGGTTGTCCTCCTTAAAACTGCAGATTTTTCCTTGGTGCTGAAATTTGTTTCCTTGTGTTTGGATGCCTTGTGTGTATATTTGAAAGCTACTGGCAGGAGACAATATAGAATTTCAGGAATGCTGCAGTCTGTTCTTTCATTGGTTGTGTTCACATTGTCTGCCTGACAGGTTGAAGACAATGTAAATCACCATGGATTTCCGTGTGACACTTTTCTTTTTGTGTGCGATGCCAAATTAAAATTTAAAATGTTTGTGTAAACTCAAAGCAAAGTCATTTTTATTCACTATATTTTTCTGTTGTTTCTCTGTAGATGCTGCCACCAGTCAGCAAGAACGGTGGAATGCTTAATATTACCTTTAAATATGACAGTAAGTTAATCACCTACAACAGATAAAAATCTCAACTTCTCTCAGAAACAAAAAGCCCAACTCGTACTCTTATATAGCAACATGACTTTTTAAAAAATAATTCTCACAATTCTTGTAAATTTGTGAACTGAAGGTTTATGTAAACAATGATTGAAAAATGCTTTAGGTGAGATATTTTTACTAAATAATAATCTTCCCCACATTTCTACTGGCTGTTATGTATTTTGAGCCCATCCAGTGTTTGTTGTTCAAAAGTAAACCTCCATACAGGAAGCAGCAGCTGCCAAAAACAGGCAGTCACTTCATTCACTCTTACTAAAATTTATGCCATGTAAAGCAGGATTCTGTTACGCCAAGTTTTACATTGCTTAATTTTTCTTTGGTCTCTTTAAAATGAAGACATATTTACACTCTAAAATTAGCTACTGTTGATTTTAAAGGAAATTGTCTGTAAGGTTTATGTGGTTTTAAAAGATTTTGCTTACATGTATTAGTAATAACAATGTAGGTTATTTAATACTGAAAAAGTTTAAAAATCTAGTATAGTTTCTACCCTTTGTGTGTTTCATTTACTTAAGAACATAAGAATGGGCATACTGGGTCGGACCAAAGGTCCATCTAGCCCAGTATCCTGTCTTCCGATAGAGGCTAAAGCCAGGTGCCCCAGAGGAAATGAACAGAACAGGTAATCATCAAATGATCCATCCCCTGTTGTCCATTGCCAGCTTCTAAATTGATGAGGAAAATGTGTTTGTTTTTAGCTCTGTAAAAGCTTGTTTTTCTGAAATCTAAATTTTGAGAATAAAAATTGAGTTCCTTTAAGTAGAAAATAAAATTAATTTGTCCTCATGCAAAGGGAATATACTAGAAATAGGGTTTTTTTCCAATGATTAATGTTAAATATTTAAGTTTTAGTTTGTTCTCTCATGAACTATAATCTGACTTGCATATCTTGGCTCAGGATATGCTAACACATACCCAGATATCTGTTGGGTATACTAGGGCCGTATCTGAATTGGGAATTTACCCTGTTTTGGCAATCAGTGGCCCGCCACCAGTATAGCTGCACCAGTGTAAACTTAATGTGTAGACTAGAAAAGCCCCGATTTTGCAGCAGTGGAGCTAAAATAAACCACATTACTGCAAATAACAGCTTTCCTCGTCTACATTTGGAATGTGCACCTTTACAACTACATCACAGACTAATTGTTGTAAAGGTAAAGTCCTTATGTATTAAAATGTAGTACACTTACTGGAAACACTGAAGGAAATAGTTTTGTTTCATTCTGATATATTTTAGTTTATCCTTGGTCACAATATCACATGAGCCCTCTGTTTATATGATAGTTTCTGAAATCTAAAACCTTTATTGTGAATTCCTGTTCTATGTCTAAACTCACATTAGTATTTAAAGAAAGCCAGCATAAATTATGCTGGCTATCAGATCGTACATGGAATAAATGGTCAAAGAGGGTAATAATTTCTTACCTGAATAAAGAAAAGCAGGAAATAGCAATAAGAGCAGTGATACCCACTTGTAGGTTCACACAGTGGAGCCTGTTTAAATCCTAGTAAATGACATGTTTTTAACCATTAATTCTTGCATCAGGATCTGGGGTTAACCAATGACAAATGTTAATTTAAAATGCTGCTCCAAACTCCCTGCCTAAGGGGACTATTTGAAGTTTGGCAGTACTGCAAGGAGGTCTCATATACCAAGGCTGACGATTTTACATAATACAGAAATATATACTGACAAAGAAGAGCCAACAGAAAGAAAAATTTGGCTACCTAGCTCTGATTTAAAAGGCATTTATTTTGTTGCATAGCCCGTCCATGGCTAAAGACACTTCATAGTAGGGATTAAATAATTTGTTCAAAGTAAGAAAATAAATGTTTATCCAGTTCTGGATTTAACTTGGATTTAACAGAAGAAATGCCTCCCTGTAAAGCCTGCAAATTCTTCACTGTTGTGTTCTTTTTAAACATTTTAAATCAGGAACTCGCATTCAATCCTGAGACATTTTGTACTATATTGCATTTTGGCAAATTGTTATTTCACCATAGCATTTTAGTAACTAGGATCCAAAATCTTAGGCAAGGCTGTTAATTGCATCCAGACTTTGCAAGAAGCTGTTACTCCAAAATTTCCATTGAAAGAGATATTTCTATTCTCCTAAGAGGAAATTCATGCTGTCATTTGGTTGATGTTTAGCAACAAATTCCACTTACAATAACTGAGGAGTAATTGCTCAATTTTCATAAAACGTAATACAGTACAAAATATACTGTTCTGAATTGTGCAATAGTTACCTAAAGGAGCCAAGCAGCTCACCCTTGTCATTCATGGTAAAAAGCCCACTTCAGAGATTCAGTTTGTGTGATTAATAATTTTTCATTTGTAGTTTTTCAAGGGAGTGTATTCGATTTAAAATCTTATTTTCTGTATTGGCTTGATAATATCAGTCAACTTCATTTGCAAGCATAGTACAGTCTAGTATCTAGCATCAGATTTTGAATAACTGTTTATTAAAATTTGGCACTATAAACTTAGAACTTCAACCCAATTTATTTATTTATTTTATTTTGCAATGGGGCGGGGAGGGAATTTAGTAGATTTCACAAGTAGAAAAGTGCACCCACCTATAGTGCTGGTATTACCAAATATAAGCATTCAGCAATCATGATCACACACACGCTCACTCACTCTCTCTCTCACTAAAAATCGTGAGAATTTAAAAAATAAACTTTGAAATAGTTTTATTTGACTTCTGGTTTTTGAGCCTTTATGGTTCACATTCTCAGGCTTTTCTCAGCAACTATGAAGACTAGTGACTTTCTTTTTTAACTGAAAATTGAGATTCAGATAATCATATGATTCCCGTAGCTGAGGCTTTAATAACATCAAATATTGTGAAACTCCCAATAAAATAATGAGATTTATCAACATTTGGGTTCTCTGTGGTCCCTTATGGCAGATGGATGGGGTATTAGAGCTGTGTGCTTGTTGAATATATGGCAGACTAAAGGTCCTCACAGCAGAGGTGAGAGGAGATGGATTTAGTGAGTGAACGCTGCAGTGGCCAAGTCTGCTTTATGGACTGGAATCAATCTGTATCTTTATTTCAGAAGATGAGCTGCACTATGGTAAGTTAGCAGACAGTGTTATGTATCTGGACTGAGGCCTTCGTAGCCAGTGAGAACAGTGGCTGTTTTGTATTGAAATTACTGTGGTAGGTGGTGCCATGGTGGAACAACTTGTTGACCTGTTTGGGTGACATGGACTAGGTCCAAGGACATTATCACAGCTAGTGAAAGTAGTTGTAGTTAATGGTGTCTAGAATCCATGATTTTCAGTCTGTGTGCATGTGATGTTTTAGGAAAATATGTAGGGGGACAAGGAAGAAGATTTGGAAAAAAAACAGAAAACTTCTCTTATGCTTTTGCTGTACTAGGGAGTAAAGAATTTTGCTTCCCTTTGGAAACTGCAGCCTCCATTATAGGTGTCCTTCCCTCTGGAGCCATCCGGTTCACCTAAACTGCATGTGGTATTATTACAAGATAACAAAAATATTTGGTGTGTTAAGGAATTAGTCAGGTGTGATTTATTTTGTGGTTTAACTACCAGTGTTATACAATCTAATTTTGTGAAATTAAGCTGTTTTCTGTCTGTCTTCATCTGAGCAAAGCCTGTTAAGCCGTGTGTAGACCTGGTAGCTGGAAAATTGAGTAGTAGTGGGATTGATATTAATAATTGAATGTAAAATCGATAATGAAAAAAGAAAATGAAACCAGGTGGCTTTATGTAAATTAATAAATTAAAGTTTGATCTTCTGGAATGGGTTAATAGTACAATCACCCAAACAATGATTACACTGCCCACATTGTTTTTAGTTATCCTGCCACTAAAGCTCCATTATCAGAGTTGAAAGGGATCTCAGGAGATCATCTGGTCAAACCCCCTGCTTAAAGCAGAAACAATCCCTAATTAAATCATCCAACATATTTTTGCCCCATATCCCTAAACGGCCCCCTCAAGAATTGAGCTCGCAACCCTGGGTTTAGCAGGCTAGTGCTCAAACCACTGAGCTATCCGTCCATCTCATATATGTTTAATGTGCGGTAGATATAATAATACAGTAATTGAAGGATTTGAAATACCTATTTTTAAGTTTGATTATTTTTCAAAAAATGTTCAAGAATAAACTAAATCTTGCTCACTTTACTCACATTAATAGCATTATTGGCATGAGTGGCATGAACAAGGCTTTTGAGATATTGTCCTGTGTCAGTTTGTGAATTATTTGGTCCTCCACAAGACAATTTGTGTTTTATTTAAGTGATTTGTTTCTCAATGTTTTTAGATTGCACTCCTTATTTGAATTCAGTGGGAAAACATGTGATTGGAGATGTGCAAAATATAACAATCAGCCAGTATGCATGTTCTGAACAAGTTGCAGTGACAATACTTTGGACAGCAAATCTACTTGGTAAGTATTAGAGAACAAAATAATTTAAATCGTCATCTTTTTGGTAACAATATCTCAATGATCTTATTAATTTAAAATAACTTGTCTTTTCTTCTCTTACTAATTAAGGCCTGATCAAAGTAACTTAGTTATACACAGCAGCATATATTTTACTGGAATCTGTTCAGGAAACAAAAAGGCTACTGTTTTATGTTTTTAAATATTCCAACACTTTAACACACAGAACAGCATTAAAAACCATTCTATGCCTTTTAAAAAAATCATAGTTTAAAAAATATGAACGTTGTCCTACACAATGAAAAATTTGAAATTAAGACAGAAAATTCACTTATCAGCCTTCTGCTCTTCCATCAGAGTCTCTTCTTTGAATTTCTTTGCATTTATTACTTCATAGTACCTCATATTGTCACTGCTAGAAAAAGTTTATTTCTCACAATTTAAAACATTTAGAGCTGAAGCTGCATATCAGCTTAAGGACTAGACCCTAAATCCAGATTGGAGTAATAACATAACTAAGTATTTATAGATTTTATACAGAAAAAAATGAACTACAGATCCTTTTAGTGTAATTGAGTTCTATAGAATGAATAGGTATTTGGTATTTTGTTAGTCCATATAATACATTGCTGCAGTGTTAATATGTATCTGTTTGTCTACACTTGAAATGCCACATTGGCGCAGCTTCACTCCTGCAGGGCTTCTGTGTAGACACCACCTACGGCAATGTGAGGGTTCTGCCATTACCATAGGTAACCCACCTCCCTGAAAGGTGGTAGCTAGATGGACAGAAAAATTCTTCTGTTGACCTTGCGCTGTCTACACTGGTCAGCTTAACTATGTCACTTAGAGGTGTGGATTTTTCACACCCCTGAGTGACATAGTTAAGCTGACTTAATTTTCCAGTGTAGACCAGGGCTATGTCATAATGTTAGGACAGTAGTTACTCCGCATTTGCAATACTACAGTTCAAACATTGATATCTCAGCCACCTAATACTCTTTTCTTTTAAAAGAAATGCACTCCTCATTATGGATAAAGATTTTGCAAACTGAGTACAAAGCATTCAGAACACTTAACCTTCTTTTCTTGAACATGGGCAATTTAAAAACAACCAATCTCTTGAAAAGTTGAATAGTTGTTTTCCCTTTATGTAAAGCAGTGGTCCCAGACTTCTTACCTTGTGCCTCTCCTTACCCTTGTTCATGCATCCCCAACCCCTGGAGCCAGGGCTGGGAGAGGGGACCGCAGCTCTGGGATGGGGGGGGAATGCACACAGGGATAAGGCTGGGGTCACAGTTAGGGGCAGGGCGTGTGTCCGGCAGCCAGGACCCCGGGCACAGGGCCAGGAGAGGAGTCCTGGGCACGGGGCCAGAAGCAGAGCTGGGTGCTGTTCCCTCCCTATCCGCCATGGTGGCTGGCCTGGGCCCCAGACAGCCCCCCCCCCAACTTCCTCAGTGCCCCCTTAGGGGGGCTTGCCCCACAGTTTGAGGATCTCTGATTTAGAGTCCTAAAGACAAATTTTGGTATTTACAAATCCCAGAATAAAATCATGGCTGCGTGTACATTGATATAGTCTTAACTCTAGGATCAAAGGGACAGATCAGAGTCCCATTGAAATCAATAGAAAGACTACACTAGGAGTTGTATTGTACCCTTAAATAGCACTGTTGTAGTACAAATCTATATATAGCACACTGAATGATTACAGTAACTCCTCACTTAGTCGTCCCAGTTAACATTTTGTTGTTACATTGTTGATCAATTAGGGAACATACTTGTTTAAAGCTGTGCAATGTTCCCTTATAATGTCGTTTGGCAGCCGCCTGCTTTGTCCACTGCTTGTAGGAAGAGCAGCCCGTTGCAGCTAGCTTTGGGGGCTTGGAACCAGGGTGGACCAGAAGTCCCCCATTAGCTCCTCGATTGCCTAAATTCCCTGTGCGGTAGCCACCCAGCAGACTGTCAGTTGCTGGCAGTTCAGCTGTCCCTTCCCCCACTGCCATGTGCTACTCCTGCCTTCTGCCTTGGAGCTGCTCCCCAAGATTTCTGCTTGCTGTGCAGGGGGAGAGGAGGAAGATGGGGGCTAATGTCAGGGTGTCCCCCCACCCCACTCCTCCACGCCACTTACCCCATCTTCCATAAAGCATGGGGGACACATGACAGGCCCAGGATGGAGAGAGCTTCCTGGCAGCAGCTGCAGTCTCAGCTTGCTGATCTGATTAACAAGGCAGTGTACTCAAGAATGGGGTCAGTGTTCTTAAAGGGGAAATGCGCATCTCTCTGTTTCACACACACACGGTGTGTGTATGTGTCTGCCATGCTGTCTCCCCTACTTCCAGTCCTGCTGCCTTGTAGAGTGTGAGGCTGCATTAACGAGTTAACCCTTGAGGGTTCAGCTAATTGCTAGTTCATCGTTTAGCAGTAAGGCATTCCCTGGGAAATATCCCACCCTCTGACTTTAGCATCTCAACCAAGCTTCACAATCATCATCGCTGTGTACCACTATTAAATTGTTTGTTTAAAACTTTTTCTCTCTCTCTCTCTCTCTAGTCTGGTGAAAACATTTTCTCTGGAACCTAACCCCCTGATTTAGATTAATTTTTATGGGGAAATTGGATTTGCTTAACATCATTTCGCTTAAAGTCGCATTTTTCAGGAACATATCTACAACTATAAGTGAGGAGTTACTGTATAATGCTTAAGTCACCTGCAAATGTACTAGAAAGAGAAGAAAAAATTCCTAGAGCTTCTCTATCACATTTGGTCCATTTGTAAATAATGTTTGCGTAATCACATTTGATAATAGCTAAATTTGTAACAGAAAATAGTGATTGTTTGTTATTGGGTATTAAGAGAGAATGTGGACATGATACCCAATGCTTTCAGTAGCATAGTGTTAGTGAATTTGGTAATCTACAGCTGCAGATTGGATAAATCAAATTTCCAGGGGATTCAAAACTTGGTGTTCTCTCTTGTAATGATCAGAGGTTCACCTTTTTGAAAGTATCAGTACAGAACTGCAGTGGAAGGTTCTCAGGTAACAAGGAGACCACACCATGAAAGAGAAGTGTCTACATGTTAGCACAAACAGTTCTTTTATTCCACTTGATATTAAGAACGCATTGGGCAGGTCATGGCTCTTTCTTTTCTACAAGATTATAAAACATTTTTTAAAACTGGAGAAATAGAAGAGGCTCATGGAAACACAAATCTAGATAAACATATACTGTTAAGTGGCATTAATCCATTTTGGTTTATATAATCTTTAGCTTATGTTGACTGCAGTGATGTCTTTGGCAAACATTATATTCCAACATATGTAGAAAACTTGTAATTAGATAGCTCAGTGGTGATGGTAGTGGGCCTTGAAGAACTGGGCAGCAGCTTTGACATCTGATCCACAACATAATCGAAGCACAACTTTCTAGCATTGTGATATTTGCGTCATCATGACTCAGTGTAATGTCCTGGTGCAATTCCATGGTGAGAACATTAGCAAGCAATGTCACAACATTTTTCTGAGAGTGTTGTGTGAGTCTATTGAGCAAAATGGGAGTAGTTTCAGTCTCACTTATACATAACTATAGTTATTCACTGGTATAAATAAGGAGTAATTCTACCTAAGCGAATTCTTTCACTGTTCTACAATATTAGAACTAAAAAAAATCAGAACTACTGCATCCAGCCACTGTAGTCCAGTGGTCTCGTAAATGACAGGAACACAATATGAATGCAGTGTTTCAATTCTTTGTGAATAAAAGTGTTACAAAATTGTTTACTGCTAGTAATGGCAAAATTGAACAAATACAGTGTATTACCAAAGCTGCTGCTGCTGCTGATTTTATTTATTTGTAGTGTGGTAAAACCCAAAGGACCGATTGAGGTGAGGCCCCCATTGTGCTAAGCACTGTACAGATATAGAGTGATGGTATCAGTGCAGAGGAACTTAAATTCTAGATAGACAAGTCAGAAAAATGTTGCAAGAAAGGAGGAATTATTATTGACACCCAGCTAACAGGTACACAAACATCTTACACAGAGGGGATAGCAATGGTGGTTAGGCATTATTTTTTAACAGTTATAATACTTTAAAACTGCATCACACATGGTGAAATGTATTTTTGAAATATTTGTCTGGATTTTAATTAAATGTCTGCAGGGATTGAATTCCTGAAAGGATTTCGAGTTATACTCGAGGAGCTAAAATCAGAGGGAAGACAGTGTCAGCAAATGGTTTTAAAAGACCCAAAGCAGCTCAACTCTGGTTTTAAAAGAACTGTAAGTGGTATGCTTTAGGGAACAATTCACTATTGGTTTGATCCTGCATGTAGGCTTGAAAGAAACATTTATGTTTTATTAAACTTTTTTTTAAAATGTGCTGCTTACTAGCCAGCAATTTGCTTGCTAAAAATTAAACATTTTTAGTTATATTTTTAATTTAGGGGTAAATCTAGCCCTCACTCCAAGTCTACTGAGGCTCCCTTATTGGTGGAATCAGCAACTTCACTACAGTGAGAGGGCATTATTCTGAGGAACTGTGCAGCAGATGTGCACTCCTTTAGCAGTGCAGAACCCATCTCTATGGGATCTTACTGCATGGCAGTGCAAAGGTGGCAAGAGAGGGATGAGGGCATAGAATTCTTAAAACACTTAATTTTTGTTCATGTCCAGAAGAATTATAGGCTTGTTTTAAAACAATATACTCTTAAATGGCCATGACAGATGACTTAAGAGTATATCAAAATCTCTTTATTTATGTTTTTAGGGAATGGAATCTCAGTCTTTTCTGAATCTGAAATTTGAAACTGATTATTTTGTAAAGATTGTTCCTTTTCCTTCCATTAAAAATGAAAGTAATTACCACCCATTTTTCTTCAGAACTAGACGTAAGTATCAGACATATTATCTTCTTCCTCCATACTCCCCACACCTTTTTTTTTTTTTTTTCTTTCCTTAGGGCTGGATTACACTTAAAATGCTGCCACGGTGGCACATGCTTCTCTCATCAGTATAGGTTCTCCATCTTCCCAAGAGGTGTTAGCTAGGTTGACAGAAGAATTCTCCCATTGGCCTAGCGCTGTCTACGGCAGGGGTTAGGTTGTTTTTTCTGCATCTCTCAGGGGTGGGGATTTTTCACACCCCTGGACAACATAGTTATACTGACCTAATTTCCTATTATAGATCTGGCCTCAGTCAGGAAAATAGAAGAGGCAGAGGTTAAGGAGATGGGTGGCTGAGGAGAGGAAGCACCTGCTGTGATATTAGGGATGAGGTTCACGTCCAGGCAGAGTCCTAAATGAAATATGTTTACTGACCACCGATTGGTCTGTAGAGGACAAAACTTCAAATTATACAACCACTACCATAGGTGCTAGAACTAGGGGTGTGAGGGGTGCTGCAGCACCTCCTGGCTTGAAGTAGTTTCCATTATATACAGGATTTACAGCTTGGTTCAATGGCTCTCAACACCCCCACTGTAATAATTATTCCAGCACCCCTGACCACTACAGAGAAATTGGCAAAACTAATAGTCTCTGTGTAGCAGAGGCCTAGTGCTGGCCACCATGGACAGCAGATTACCCCACATCTGCCTGCTGTGGGGTTTCTTGCATTTTCCCCTGCACCATTTGGTGTTGGCCATTGTTGGAAGCAGAATACCGGATTAGATCAACTCAGGTCTGATCTAGCCTGGCAATTATGTTCCTATGGAGAATGAACTATGTCTTCCTTCTTAATGAATAGTATCAACGGCAGGATAGTATGTGAAAGCTTACACAGTCCTTAGAATCATAGGGCTAGAAGGGTCCTCAAGGGTCATCTAGTCTAACCCCCTGCCAGATATAGGATTTCTTGTGTCTAAACCATCCAAGACAGATGGCTATCTAGCCTCCTTTTGAAAACCTGCAGTGAAGAAGCTTCCACAATCTTCCAATGCAGTTTGTCTCAAGGCCAAGATTTTTAAATGGATTCCTAAAGATAGACTCCTAAATCTACAATTATTTATTATTCCAGAATCAAGTTGTTTTTATTCTGGAATAGAATGTCCACATAGGCACTTATTGATCCATTTTCCCTATGAGGACAAGCCTTGCGTGCCTATATATGGGCACAGGCACATAACTTTAGGTACACTATTTTTTTAAATCTTGGCAATCAATCTTTTTCCCCTCTTGCTGAGAACCTCCACTCTTCAGGATTTTCTTCTATCTAAAATGTTCTAAAAATAGTTTAGAGTAAATAATTTTTCTCAGTTGATTTGGTATTTCAAGTCCACTCTGGTGACAATGACTAAAGTAATATTTTAAATGTAGTCACATAAATGTGTTTGTTATATGTTAGCGTCTGTCACCCTTACTTACATATTACTTATTTCAGTAAGTAACATTATTTCAAACAAACCAAATAGAATATTTCTGTATGTGTAGAGGAGGAGAGTGATTTGACCAATGACAAGGATGCTGAGCTTGCTAAATATAGCAAAATCTGTTCATTCTGTACTATTTGGGAAGGCTCTGGATAAACAAAAATGATGAAATAGCTTCCATTCTTCTGCCTTCCCCCCTCCCCCTTTCTCTTTATGAAGTATAGCTGTTGGAGAACCTAATATTTATTATTAATATTCCTTTTGTGTGTGTTTGTAGCGTGTGAATTGTTGCTACAGCCAGAAAACCTTGCCTGCAAGCCTTGTAAGTAAAATGTAGTATTTTCCATTCATTCATGTTACAAAAATTTCATTGTTCTTGAAACAGTAATTTTCCAATCCATAAATCTCTCTCCTCTGACAGTCTGGAAGCCCAGGAATCTGAATATTACCCAGCAAGGTTTTAACATGCAAGTGTCTTTTGATCAAGCACCTCACAACTTTGGCTTTAAATATTACTATCTTCACTACAAACTTAAGGATGAAGTTTCCTTTAAACAAAAGACCTGCAGACAAGTACGTTATAGGATATTGCGACTGTTTTAACGATTTGTGGTAACCGTTAAAAATTCTAGATGACATTAGCTTTTCATATGTTTAAAAAATTTAAGGGACTTTTATATTATTTGCATTTTGGTAGTAACCAAAGGCCTAAACCAGGATTGGGGCCCCATTGTGCTAGGCGCTGTACAAATACATAGCAAAATATTGTTCTTGCCCCAAAGGGGCTACACTCTAATTAGTAGTTTTAATTGTATGTTTTATTTATAATTATAATTAATATTTTCCTCTTTTTTCATGTGCTCCCTCTGAACAGAATTTCAGTTCCTTAAATCTTGTTCATCTGAAATAACTCCCCAAAGTAGTCCATTCTTTGAGCATTTAGTTAAACTTCCCTTCATGTTCAAAAGAGGGATGAGGTAGCAGTTGGAAAATTATAACTAGTGGTCTCTGTGGGCCCAATATAACACCCATCCAAACCTGGGTGGGGGGTCTTGTCCTAAGCAATTCACCTGAAATGGGAAAAGTTTGGATGTTTAAAAATAATGCAATCTTTAGTAAATAGCTTCTAATATAGTTAGAAAATAAGTTTGACTGCGATGGAAATTTTCAGGGGAAGGAATGTATGAGGACAAAAAATCCAGTGGGCTATGCCCTTTAGAGCTCTAATGAGAAACCTAAGTGCTAAAATCAGAGTTATCCAAAATAAAATAATAAAGGCCAATGCTTTATGGGAAGTGTGTCCCATAGACTGGTGGTAATGATGTGGGTTTATTTTGCTGAACACAACAACATACAGTTGGGTAATGTTTTATCTTTTCTACTGGTACTGCTGGTAACTATTATTTAGGACTGATCTACACTAGGAACCGATGCAGCTGCGTCGCTGTAAGATTGCTCATGTAGCCACTGTATATCTACAGGAGAAACCTCTCCCATCAACATAATAAAACCACCTCCATGAGCAGTGGGTAGCTATGTTGGCAGGAGAAGCTCTCCTGCCGACATAGCTCTGACTACGCTGGCACTTCTGTCAATGTAACATATGTCATTCGGGGGTGTTGTTCTCATGCCTCCGAGAAACATAAGTTATGTCAACAAACGTATGTGTAGACAAGCCCTTAAATTGGGTAGGTGTATAGCTTATCTATTGATACAGTCATGTCAGTATGTTTAAAATTAGTTTTCCATTTTATTACACATTTTTGTTACAGTAGGGTCCAAACTGCGTGAGGTGCTGTGCAGACATTTAGGAAAGTGCAGTACTTGCTCAGAAAAGTTTACAATGTAAATCTTTGGGCCAGATTCACTGTCACCCTGCTGTTTGTATAGTTATTTACACCAGTGTAAAGAGGCTGTAAAATGTGCCCAAATACTGCACTGATATGAATAACTACATAAGGTGCAGAGCAGAAGGGAATCAGACTTTTAGTGTTTAGAGATGATTTATCAAGGCAGTTGCAGTCTGCTGTGTTGCTTTCATTTTGTTGAGTTAAAAGTTCCATGGCAGGTGGCAGGTTGTTCAGTCCACCAGCGCCTGACATTAAGGAGCTTCAGGGTATAGTGTAAATCCTGTTATTTCAAATTTTCATAGGCCTTTGGTGGCCATAGATTCCAGTCCTGGGACATTTGAGTAAAGACATTTGTATTTCTTTATCAGTATTGAATTGGATTTTGTTTGATGGAAGGTTCCTGTCTATATCGTGGAAATGTGAATTTTCAAATCAATAACATTAGCTGTAAATGCATTTTCCATTAGCTTTGTGAAGCATGTGAACTTCTTGTAAAATAGTTTCTTTCCTTTTCTTTACAGGAACAAAAAACGGACATCACAAGTTGTGTTCTTCAGAATATAGCTCCTGGGGATTACATCATTGAGGTAATATTTGTGAAGAGTTAATTTAATGAAGCTAAAGAAGTAAGATAAATTAATTGCAAATAAAATACATTCTGCTGTAATTTACAGCCTTGTACACCCTCACTGAATTCAGTGGGGCAAATTAACATTTTTAGATCAGATCATACTTGGGCCTTGCATGTCTGCAGTAGTGGGAAAAGAGCAAAAAGCCTCCCTGTCTTGCACCTCCGTCATGCAGAAGCCAGGCACAGTTGCAATCTCTCTGCTTTCCCTAGCACTGCTCACTTCTGCCTCCGCTGCTGTGCACCAAACCAAAATACTATTCAGAATTCTGGAGATTGGACCCTCTTAATTATGTTGCAAATGTTGCTTATTTCTTTAGATATAAATAATAACAATACAGTAGAACCTCAGAGTTATGAACTGTCGAGTCAACCACACACCTCATTTGGAACCAGAAGTATGCTGTCAGGCAGCAGCCGAGATGACATCCCCTTCCCTTCCCCCCACAACAAAAAAACCCCACCTACAAGCCCCAAATTCAGTACTGTACTGCATTAAATGTAAACTACTAAAAAAAAGGTGGAATGCAGCATTTTTCTTCTGCATAGTAAAATTTCAAAGCTGTATGAAGTTAATGTTCAGTTGTAAACTTTTGAAAGAACAACCATAACGTTTATGAACATTTCAGAGTTCTGAACAACCTCAGTTTTCAAGGTGTTCTTAATTCTGAGCTTCTACTGTAAAGAAAACTCCTATGCAGAGACTCTAGGTGGCTTGACATAACAAATTACCCAGGCAGCATTAAAAAAACAAATGTTCTGACAAGGAAAAATAGTGAAACTCAGCCTGCCTGCCCCTAGCAGGCAGCTTAAAAAAAGGCTCCTTCTTACCCCAGGATGCCATCACTCCACTAACAAACCCTCAGTCCTCTGCTAAATCCTGTCAGACAGATGACTTTTTGCAGCATGCTTGGAAAGTCCCTAAATTCTAGTTACTTTAGACCAGGGAAGGGAGTGGGTTGCAGAGTCCTGGGCCACTCATAGGGAATGTCTTGTCGTGTCAGTTTCTCCCTGACTTTTATAACAAGTGAGATCCAGCTCAGGCATTTCTGCTGACCACAACTTGGCAGTATGTTAGGGGATCTGGTGTGGTTGGCTTCTCAGGCAGGCAGGTCCCAGACTTTTTAGGACTTCAGAGATCAAAACCAACATCTTAAACTCTACCTAGTGACCAATGCAGATTCTGGAATACCTTGTACAATATGCTCCCAGCGAGATCCCCTACACAGTAAGCAAGCTGCTGCGTTCTGCATCAACTCCGTCTTCAAATGGCTTTATGGTGTAGCCTCATGTAGAGCACTTTTTAATATTCACATCTTGAGGTAACAAAGGCATGGATAAGAGTAGAAAGGTCTGCATCCAAGAGGAAAAGTTGCAATCGCCTGTTCAGATGTAAATGGCAAAAAGCTGACTGAGTTACTGCTTTAATATGATCATCCAACAATATAAAATAATGGTGTTCGGGACTTTGGTCTTGTTGAGTAAAAGGCTGTTAGGTGCTTTTATTCGAGTTGGGGAAGAAAAGGCAAAAAATGTTCATGAACATTTAATTTAAAATGTTGTGGTATTTTTGCTGATTATGAAAAAAATGGACCATCTCCACTTTTTATTAATAGGATTCAAAAAATATAGAGCCTATTCATGAGACTTTTACCTCCTAAATCCCACTCCCATTTCTCCTCCCTCCCTCTTACCCCCCTTTCGCTTTGTCTTGGACATTAATTAGGTTGCACTGTTTCCTTTTTTTAACATTCAGGTTTTGTTTGAGGATAGTATTCCAGTTTTACCGCAATATGATTTCTATTCTACTCCATCGTTGATCCTATTGAGAATTGACTAATTCTAGGTACTTCTTATAGTCATTTGTAATGGTAGCTTCCCTCAGTTCTGGTCCTCGGGATAATTGCAGTGTTTTTCACATTGCAAAAATGATTTTTCTGTATCTCTTTCAGTATTTAACATGAGAATTTTCTTTTTTAAAGCTGGTTGATGACACTAACACAACAAGGAAAACAATGCACTATGCACTAAAACCAGGTAAGAATTTTCTTTTTAACGTCAACATGTTCTTATTTGTGGTGATAATTTGTGTTGAAGATCATTTGCCAGAATAATAATAATAGTACTAATGGGGTTAGACCACACTTTTAAATGCGTGATCTTTTTGACAAAAAATAATACTGCTTTTGTACATCTGTGATTTTTACTTCCGTTTTGTGCTTGTAAAGAATTGCAAAGGCAAATTGTGCAAGATAAAATTAAGTATAAAGATGATTTTGATTGTTAGTGGTTTTACATCAAAATATTGTAGAACTAGGAATCCTTACCGGAAACTAATTTTTGTTATATACACTAATGTGAAAAATCAGTTTAAAAATTGATGAGACTGTATCTTAGTCACATGCAAGTAGTAGCCTGCAAACAAAGTGTGGAAATAATGTAATGCAATTATGTAAGCAATCTAATGTTGCATTATGTAATCACCACTAAATACATTTCAACAGTAGTTACCTTGCAATCGATTATCACAAAGATCCCATGATGGGATGAAGACTGTGGGTGACAATTTGCTTCTCAAGCATTATGAAACTTTCAACCATAAGAGTCTGTGCAGCAAACAGAGCTTTCTTTAGGGCCAGTTTCAGACTGCGGACCAAATTCCCCCAGGCACCAAGGAGCATCAAAAACCTCACCAACTTTGTTCCAAGTGCAAGGCACATTTCTTCAACCTGCCATGTCTAACATAAACACAGAGCAGAACATTTAAAAAATAAACAGAACCCAACCAAAAAAACCCTGTACTATAAGTACAATTCTTTCCTTGGGGAGAGAATGAGACAGAACAAACCACAGGCAGTAGATGTTAGTCACCTCACTTAATGCATTATTGGAAGGCGCTCAGATCTCAGCTTTATATTTTGTATATTTGAGAATTATTTGATGATAGTGTGCTGCGGTAGTTGTCAGTACCAAATATGAAGATGAGATTAGATAATGATACCATAACTTACTTGCACAGTGCTAATTTTGCTTTATGTTTTAAAGTACACTCCCCATGGGCCGGACCAATAAGGGCCATTGCCATTACCGTTCCCTTAGTTGTCATCTCAGCATTTGCAACGCTTTTCACAGTGATGTGCCGTAAAAAACAACAAGGTATGGTGTTTATTTGGCATGTTGTTTCATTTGAAGGAGAGTTGGTTTGTCAGAGCAAATCTGAAAAGAAAATAGATTTATTCAAATCATAATTTTTTTTATCATAAGAGCTTTCCTTTTCACTCTCCTCACCCCCAAACCTCTGCAGCTGCTGGAACTTGCAGCAAAGTCTTAAAATCCAGTGTTCGGTGTTAATTTGTTGCCTTGGAAAATATTGTGTCATATGTCTTGAATTATAACTTCACTGTAAAATCCAGCAGAAGGACAAGATGGGTTGTGTGAGGAGAAAACTTATTTGATTTGGTTTGGTTTTTGCTTGTTTGTTTTGAATGTCTGTTAATGAAAGTAGTAGAGAGGAGATGATAAGACTATGTAGAGAGTGAAGAGATCCAGAAGAGGATATATTTTAAACTATTTCCTCTTTCAATACAGAATTATTTAACTGATGAATCATAGTGGAAGGAAAGCAAAACGGTGAAGTGTGCATGTAAGCAGGTGTAATTCCCAGTCTGCCATGGAACAGAATCTGCTCCCACTAGATTTAGTCCAAACTTACTTCCCCTTCCTGATTGGCTTTATTCAGATAACAAAAAAACCCCCTTAATTCTCAGCCTAATCCTTCTCTTTATGTTTGACTATTCATAAGGTTTCCCTGCAGACACTTCCTAACTTAGACTCCAGCAACCTCTGCTCACTTTTGCCTCCCTTATGTAAAGGGTGGAGCTTGCAAGCCATACCCGCCACAGTGATTTATCAGGAATTAGTCAATACCATGGTTCCAGGGAGTGATTGAGTTTCCCCCATATAAAATATGAGGTTTCAGACCCCAGGCCTCACAGATCCATGATATCTCCCTGGATCTTGGGGATAAGGTATACTACAGATGGCAGAAGTTATCTGGGCTGAGTCCTTTTCCCTTCTGGCCCTTTATAACATATTAGATGGCTCCAGCAAAAACTCAGATGAACACTAAAGAATATAGGCATGCCACAGAGAGATATTGCACATGTTTATGAAGGGTACCAGGTCAGTGTCTAGTTAGTATTATGTATGAATTCTCTTCCTTTATCAGTATCACTGTTTTAAAAGGAACCCATTGCATTGCTAAGCAGGAAAGTCTCACAGGGAAGCATGTTTGAGGTTTCTGATTTCCGAACAAAGAAGTGAGGTGCCTATAACAGTACTGTGGTAATTTCGTAAGGTGGGTGGAGGTGAAACTGCCTAATTTCTTCTATTCATAGAGCAAACCTTTCTAGACAAGTCTTTGCACAGGCAGTAACTATCCAGTCAGTAACATCTTTCACTTCACAGGCTGATAAAATAGAAGAGGAAGAAGGGAGGGAAAAAGGAATGTCTTGGGATGAAGAACCTTTTACTATATACTTGAGTAATGAGTCTGTCAAGGTTAAAGGAAATTTTTGATCTTGGATAGAGTGAAGATTTTTGTGCTTTTTTCCCCTTCCAATTTAGAAAATATATATTCCCATTTAGATGAGGAGAGCTCAGAATCTTCTACATATGCTGCAGCCCTCCATGTAGAAAGGCTACGTCCCCGGCCAAAAGTGTTTATCTGCTATTCAAGTAAAGATTGCCAGAAACATATAAATGTCATTCAGTGCTTCGCTTATTTCCTTCAGGACTTCTGTGGCTGTGAGGTAAGATCACCACTTCTTCTTTTAATGTTCAGAATTGCCTTATTCAAAACATTACCCCCAAAACTTGTGATAGCCTGAGCCTTGAAAATATTTCACCTAGACAGAGATATTCTAATCTCTCTTTGCCAAACAGAGTAACTTCCATTAGTGTTGTTGGAAACTGCTTGCATTAATTTTACTTAAGTGAAATTTCTCCATTTAGAGAAAAAAAGCAAACCAAATAATGTAAAAGACACATTATTGTAGACAATTTGTCAGTCCTAGTGCTCTCATCAGTCATCCTTAGCTCTTTATATATTAACTACCAGAAGCATATGCACACATTATGTTTGTCTAGTTATCAGAATTTATATCTTCTGTAGATTATAGACACAAAGAAGCTCTATAATCAGTCTAATCTAGTTTAGTATTTCTAAGGCAGCTCTTATGCCATAGTATCGAAGTAGTGATCTCATGCATGCATGTTTGAATCAATCAGAAATCTTGTCCAGAAGGATTTGTGCAACACACACTTCATACATAATAAAACCTTGCTAATTTGGATTAACCCCTGAAATTTGTTATCATCCTTAATGGTTTATTCAGTAAATTTTTCATGTATGAAAATATCAAACAGCATTTTTAATGGCATATAAAAATATGGCCTATGCCTGCATTTTTTTTTTACTCTCTTACTTTGATTCAAAATTATATCAGAAAAATATCAAAATGACAATTTGATTGACTAGGTTCAAATTCTCTGGCTGTTTTCTAAACCTGAGAGAAAATGTAACCAATATTTCACTTTTAAAAAGGCAAAACAATTTTTAGTTTACAGAAACCATTTATGATTTATTTTGTTAAACTTTAATCCAGTCAATGTCTAGTTAATATTATGTTTGAATTCAAATATTAGTATTCGGTCATATAGCAAGTGTGTCCCCTAGTGGCAGAATACATTATTTAAAATCATTGCTTGTTTTCATTATCGTGCTTCTGTTACTTTATTTTTATATTAATTTACTCATACTTAAGACAGTCAGAATAAGATGTCTTATTTAACTTGTTTGAATTCCTTTTTTTAAAAAGTTGTGATGGTAGCACACTATCACCACAGCTATGTGGAATAGAGTTAAAGCCAAGTGCTTTTTGCATAACACCTCTTGGGTCATTAAGTATTTGGTAGACAAAGGACAACTAGACCTAGATAAAGATAGAATATGTAGCAGTTGTGTTTAATATAAAAAGCAAAGTTCAAAAGATAAAAATGAAGATATCTGTATCTTTGGCCTACTACATTGGATTATTTGTCTTATAAAGCAAAGGGGCAATGGCATTTATTGCTGTTTAAAATGCTAACCTAATTATGCTAAAATTAAAAAGCCGTGTTCATAAGTACAAATAGTAAAAGCACAATTCCTGTACTCTGCCTGACAATGCCCTTCACCCCTCTCCCTCATCATTTATCAAGACGACATATAAACAAGCTATAAAATGACACCGGACACACCACATATCTTCAAAGTTCTTATGCATCCTTGGGATTGTGATTCTGTGCAGTAGCTTCCTATATACATAATTTTGTTTTTAAACATGCACATTGTTGCTACCGTAGTGGAATCATATGGGGAGATAACAGAATGTGTATTTAAAGCAGATTCAACATGTTAATCACACATGTGTACAATCATTAAGAATTGCATGTAGCACATAGAGTGGAGTGTTCATAATGGGTTCATTTCCCTCTTTAATCAGGTAGATAAATGGTCAGTCACTTGGGACCACTTTTCCAAAATTTTCCCGGTTTGTTTCTTCTTCACAAGCACCGACACTGCAGTGTTTTTACCTCCTGTTTTGGAAGCAGCTACCCAACAAACACATAATTGTTTGGCCATGTACTATTATTTGTAGATTTGGTGCTTTATAAATAGGGCCCCACCAAATTCAAGGTCCATCATGGTCAGTATCGCAGCCATAGAATTTGAAAATTGGTAAATTTCACATTTTCAGATGTTTAAATCTGAAATGTCATGGGGTTGTAACCATGCGAGTCCTGACCCAAAATGGGAGTTTGGGTAGGGTCGCAAACCTGTTGTATGGGTGTCATAGGATT
Organism: Dermatemys mawii; assembly: GCA_007922305.1. NCBI lineage: Eukaryota > Metazoa > Chordata > Testudines > Dermatemydidae > Dermatemys > Dermatemys mawii. The sequence continues at coordinate 6,074,213 of ML677372.1, read as the reverse complement.
GCCACCCCTCACTTCTGTGCTGCCTTCAAAGCTGGACTCTTGAAGGCAGCAACCATGGAGCTTCCTGCAGCCACAGGATGTTCCCAGAGGTGGAGGTCAATCTGATTGCCCCTGTGCTGCTGGGAGCACCTCAGCCAAAGACTCTTAGCTGCTAGTCCTGGCTTGCTCTTCCCCTGCATGGCTGCTCTTAGGTATCTCTCCCAGCTGCAGAAAGCTTCGCAGCCCCAACATACTCACTTCCTGCCCCCATCACTCCAGAGCCATAGGAGGAGGGATCACTGTCCAGGATGCACCCTCTTTCAAGATGCAATTATTAGCTTGTTTCAATAAAATAAAAAATCATGTGAACTTGACAGGATTTATTGATTAACATTTTACAGCAGCAAGTAACGTTCAGGGCTTAACTCCCTGACTGGTAGATACGGGCATCTGAGACAGTTTTGTAGAGTAGTGATCTCCATTGGTAGCCTTAAACTTGAGAACCAAAACCTTAAGTGAAAAAACAAGTGACAATTTTTTTGTGGTTTCAAGTGTCATTAATTAAATGTCAGCATGGAGCATCCAGCAACTGTGTCTTTCTTCATTTCCTGTCTGTGTGCTGAAGACACCTGTCCATGTTTAGAAACTGTTCTCTCTGCATCCATGGAGTTAGTTGGAATTGTCAGACAGCGCCGAGCTAGCCTTTCAAGATGGGGAATTCAGCCTTTCACTGAGTTCCAAAACTGCATCACAGGCAAAATACAGTCTGCTTCTTTTGCAATATTTTTGTAAGCAGCTATCTCTAGCCTACAGTTCTTCGAGGTTAAATCCACCATCAGCAGAAGCACTATTGTTAGTTTCCTCTCTCTACATCTTTGGCCTTGTCAGAAATAAAATCAAACAGAACATGCAGTACATAGTTGTCTTGCTCATCTGTGGACTCATCTTGAATAATTTCAGAAGACTCACATGAGTTAATTTGAGACTTCATCTCCTCAAAATGTGTAGCAAAAACCTGTGGAAGGTAGCCCTGTTGTAGCTTATTTGCACTTAGTAAGTAAGCGGCATTTTGAACATTCCGTTGAGTGAACTCACAGAGCTTTGAGTGATCAAGTTTTTCCAGTGGTATATTAGCACTTACAAATGCATCGACAAGTTTCATTCTAGCTAAATGACTGGTCTCAGCGCTTGCTGTCATCTTCTGAAAAAGAGAAGAAATTGGTTTTTATTTTTTTAAACTTTTTGTTTACCAGCAATGCACTATCTGCAGCCTTCTTTCTGCTTTGATGGATTTCCGAGTCAAAGTGGCACTCAGCTGTTGCCCGACATGCGTGATCCAATGAAATATTGCAGCTTGTACAAAATAGTTTGTCACCATTGGCATGTAGAATTAGGCTTCCAAATTCTTTCACACAATCCGCTGCAGTAATCATTTTTCAGATTTTTAAATTTATTTTGGACACTCATTTTACAGTAATTAACATGTCTTCTAGTAGGCAGTCATTTGAGATTACTATGCTACAAAACCTTCCAATTGTCTACATCTACCAAATCAGTGAATTGAGCCCTGAGTGTGATTTGCTGCTGAAAAGTATCAATCAAAAAATTCTGTCAAGTGCCTCACCTTTTTATTTTTACTGAAATAAGCTAATATTTACATGTGGAAGGGGGAGCCCTTCCCTGTACAATGTCCAGGCAGCTGCAAAGGAAGGCAGACAGGAAATGAGTGGGGAACAGGGGATGCAGAGCTATCAGCAGTTGGGAGAGATACCCAAGATACTTTTTGGCACAAGGGCCAATATTGGGGTTCAAAATTGTAGGGAGGGCCAGGTAGGGAAGGCTGTGCCTTCCCAAACTGCATGACCCCAACCCCTATCTTACCCCCACCTACTTCCTGCCCCCTGCAGGGAAAGTGCAAGTCCTGTCCTGCCCCAGCTATGCCCAGACTAGCAGCTAGGAGCCCCCTGCTGGGGCACCCCCAGCAGCATAGGGAAGATCAGGTCCAACTCCTCAAGTCTCCTCCAGCTGCAGGAACGTCTGGAGCTACTGCCCAGTCCCAGAGCGTCCTACAGCAGGGGGAGGCACCTGGAGATGGGTCTGGTCTCTTCCCCTCTCCCCATCCCACAGCAGCTGTTCCTCCCCAGCCCAAGCAGAGCTAGAAGCCCCCTTTATTGGGGCACCCTAGAAACAAGGGGAGATCGGATTTCATGGAGAAGGGCTTATTTCACGGTCCGTGGTGTGTTTTTCACAGCCGTGAAATTAATAGGGCTCTATGTAAAAGTAATACAAGAATGTAGGTATATTGTTCCTAATACAAAAGTTAGGCAGCAAAAACACATTATAATTAACTTTTTCAATAGCCCAGTCTTGAAAGTTAGCCTTCTTGCCCACAGGGCTTGCAGGTTTCTGTAACACATTGAAAATACATAGTTCCCATGCTAAATGTACAACCTTTACTCACTTTGATGAGCACTTACAGACAAAAGTAGTTCTATTGACTTCAGTATGACTCCTCATGTCAGTAAGTGCTTACCCAAGTGAGTAAGCGTCTCACAGTTTACCCCTTAAGTACTCTTAAAATGTATCTCTTATTTCTGTTTGAAAATAGTTTTCATTCACAGCATGGACGGACCTTAGTCTTCCTCATCTTTGGTTCACATCTGCTTAATATATACAAGCGGATTCATTGAGCATTTACAACACATCTGGCCTTCGTTCTGTTGCTAAATCCAGCATTATATGTTAACCAAGATGTCTCTTCTTTTCCAGGTTGCACTAGATATATGGGAAGATTTAAAAAATTGTAAGGAAGGGCAGAAAGAGTGGCTTATTCAAAAAATCAACGAGTCCCAATTTATCATCATTGTATGTTCCAAGGGAATGAAGTACTTTGTGGAAAAAAAGAACTGGAAGCACAAGGGAGCAACCAGAGATGCTGAGAAAGGAGAACTCTTTCTGCTTGCCATATCTATCATCGCAGAGAAGCTGCGTCAGGCAAAGCAGAATTCAGATGACCTCTGCAGATTCATTGCAGTCTACTTTGACTACTCCTGTGAGGGTGACATTCCTGGCATTGTGGATCTGAGTACAAAATACAAGCTTATGGATAACCTCCCTCAGCTTTACTCTCACTTACATTCCAAAGATCTGAGCCTTCAGGATTCAGAGTGGTACCCTGTAAATATTAGCAAAAGAAACTACTTCAGGAGCAAATCTGGCCGGTCCCTGTATGTGGCCATTTGCAATATGCACCAGTTCATTGATCAGGAGCCTGACTGGTTTGAGAAACAACTCATTCCTTTTCCTCAACCTCCTTTACATTACCAAGAATCTGTGATGGAAAAATTTGACTCCGGCTTGGTTTTAAATGACTTAGTGAGTAAACAGGTGACTGATGGGGATTTCTACCTGAAAACAGATGTAAATATTATCTCTGCTATAAATTCAGACTCTCACTGTATAATTCAGCACTTTAACTTTGGAGAAGATGCAGAGACTCAGGACATTCAAGTTGGTAGCTCTGTTCTTCAGCCATTGTTGCATGTTGTAAAAGCTGCCAATCTTCCAGATATGCCCCGGGATTCAGGAATCTATGATTCTTCTGTTCCTTCATCTGAGTTATCTCTACCTCTAATGGAAGGACTTTTGGCGGACCAAACTGAAACCTCTTCCATTACAGAGAGTGTCTCTTCATCTTCAGGTTTAGGTAAGATGCAGTAATTTTTCTAAATTGAATTAATACAAAATATTCACACATTGTTATAATACCTTTAGCAACATAAAACTAAACATTGAGTATATAAGATACCATGGAATATGGGACCATATAAGAAACTGGACTAGTCAAAAAAGGCAAACTTTTTAATTTTTTTAGTTGGTGGTAAAAAATATTCATCAAAGTTTTAAATTTTGGCTATTCTCTAAGATTATTGAAATTTTTTTAAGAAGTCATGAAACTTTTTTTTAAAATGTTCAATTTGCATGTAGCTCTAATACAGGGATGGGCAAACTTTTTGGCACAAGGGCCAATATTGGGGTTCAAAATTGTAGGGAGGGCCAGGTAGGGAAGGCTGTGCCTCCCCAAACTGCATGACCTCAACCCCTATCTTACCCCCACCTACTTCCCGCCCCCTGACTGCCCCCGTCAGAACCCCTGACACATCCAACCACCCCACCCCCCCGCTCCTTGTCCCCTGACCACCCCTTCCAAAGACCTCCCCCACCTCAATCACCCCCCCAGGACCCGACCCCCTAGCCAAACCCCACTGTTCCCTGACTGCCTCAACCCTTAGCCACATCCCCGCCCCCTGACAGGCCCCCTGGGACTCCCATGCTCTATCCAACCCCACCACTTCCTGGCCCCCTTACCACACCACCAGACTCACTGCCACGCTGATCTGCCAGAGCAGGCAGCCCTGCTCCCCAGAGTGCTGCTTGCGTGGCGTGCTGATCTTCCAGAGCACTGCTCGCACAGCACACTGAGACTGGGAGGGGGAGGGGAGCGGAGGAGGGGCTGGGAGCAGCCTCCCCAGCCGGGAGCTCAGGGGCCGGATGGGAAGAGCCGGATGTGGCCCACAGGCCGTAGTCTGCCCACCCGTGCTCTAATTGAATATAAAATGGTGTCTTCCCCTAGCTGATCCAGAGTCATTACTGTACTACAGTTAACTAAAAGCTCAGACACGCACAAGATATTAGGCTTTTTATAACATATGCTACATAAACACTACCTGGTGCTGTTGTCTTATTGAACATGATGTATTGAATGCAATTAAAGAACTGGGGCAAAACAGTATTCAGCAATTGTATTTATTATAATTAAAATGTGATCTACTAACATTCCAGCTCTTCCCTCAGAAAATTGAACAGGCAAATTTTCTGTTTAGAGGTTCATAAGCTTGAATGATTCACTGTTTGTTCAATGTATGCTGAGTCTTTTAAGAAACTGAATTTACCTTGGTGGATATTAAAGTTCAGATTCTTAGTCATAGGTACTGTTTGCTACAAGGTGGATGTGGAGATAACAGTAGACATGGAAGAACTCAGTAGCTGGCCTGTTGGAGAAAACATAAAATCTGAAATGCCAAACATGGTGAAAATACAGATTCACAAGTTTTATTGAGTAAGCCATGAAGACCACCTCACTCAGTCATTCATTCAGAATTCACACATACAGTTCTCTTTAACTCCTTCAACACTGCTAATCCATCCCTTCCTCAAAGGCCTGGGAAAACTTTGCATTCCGCTAGACTTCAGGCTGTCAGACCAAGCCGGGATGCCAGTTTGAGTTAAGGGCCCCACTAGGGGAATTCTTGTCCAGCAGTCCCCCTCCACTTTGAACCACTGGGCTGTCAGCTGAAGCATCACTGCTGCCCAGGAATTACTAGAGGAGAGAGCCAGTCTCTCCAAAAATTAGTTCTGAAGTCATGTAGTTAATACGTTTTAACTAACACATGTTAAAGCTCTAGTGTGAGGCAAATTGTATCTTTAACATATGTGAGCTGTTAGAGGTGAACCCTACAGAAGAGGTTCCAAGACTCCATTACAAACAGTGAGCGTACTCACCCAATCAAACGACCCCAAATAACCCTTGCTATTTTTTTCAATTACTTCTCGTAACCCACGTTGGTCATCTATGGCTCGGGTCTCAGCCACCTCCCCTCTTCTAAGGCACAATCTCCAGTAGGCCCCAGGGAAGTTGAAAGAGAGAGAAATCTAGAGTTGAGGATTATGTATCTACTAAATACACTGCAACCTGTACTTTCTCCACATACGCATGATATTTATACATGCATTGTAAGCCAACATCATGTACTGAATATGGGATTTAGGAACAGTTATAACAACATCTATGTTTTGAATCAATAAACACCTAGGTTCATAGATTCTAAGGCCAGAAGGACCATTACGATCGTTGCCTGACCTCCTGTGTAACACAGGCCATAGAATTTTCGCAAAATAATACTCGGAGCATATCTTTTAGAAAAAGATCCAATCTTGATTTTAAAATTGTCAGTGACGGAGAATCCGCTATGACCCTTGGCGAACTGTTCCAATGGTTAATTTACTCTCACAGTTAAAAATGTACACATTATTTTGAATCTTAATTTGTCTAGCTTCATGTTCCAGCCATTGGAACGTGTTATACCTTTCTCTGCTAGATTGAAGAGCCCTTTATTAAATGTTTGTTCACTTTGCAGGTATTTATAGATATGGGGTGGGCAAACTTTTCGGCCTGAGGGCCACATCGGGTTGTAAAACGGTATGGAGAGTGGGTGGGGAAGGCTGTACATCCCCAAATAGCATGGCCCCTGCCCCATCCATCCCCTCCCACTTCCCGCCCCCAACTGCCCCCCTCAGAATCCCTGACCCATCCAACCCCACTTGCCACTCCTTGTCCCCTGACAACCCCCTTCAGAAACCCCACCCCTAACCGCCCCCTGGGATTCCGCCGTCCCATCTAAGCCCCCCTGCTCCCTGTCTCCTTTTACAGACTAAACTTCCACCTAGTCTGGGTCCAGCAATCACTCACACCCCTGCAGTTACTGTCCTTTGTTCCAGTTTCTTTCAGGCATCCTTTGGGATAGAGAGGCTGTCTCTTGAGCCAGCTGAAGACAAATTGGAGGGGTTTCGCAGGGCCTTGTATAGTGTTTCTCTCCTGGAGAATTACAGTTGCAAGATGGAGTTTTGGAGTCACATGAGCAAGTCACATGTCCATGCATGACTCACTTCTTTTCAGGCCAATACCATTGTTTACATGTTAGTTTGAACATTCGCAGGAAAGCTCAGATTTGGATTGGCATCTCTCAAGGCCCATTGTTAGCTAAGTACTCCAAATTAGTTGAATAATCCCTTCACACTATTGACCAAATCTGCTTTATGTGCTTCCTATACCAAACACTAAATACCAGCACAGAGCCAAAGCTCATAATTTCAGATATAAAAATGATACGTACATACAAATAAGATGAATACATTCAGAAGAACATAACCTTTGCAAAGATACGTTACATGGCATATGTAGCATAAAACATATTCCAGTTATTTCGTATTTACATTCATAAGCATATTTCTATAAAGCATAATGGGGTGCAGCATCACAGTTGCATTTACTTTTAGCTGTATTAAGATGCATATTGTTTGCTTATGCCCAGTTTACCAAGAGACACAGATCATCGTGTATCAGTGATCTGTCCTCTTCATTACTTTCTACTCCACCAATTTTTGTGTCATCTGCAAACTTTATCAGTGATGATTTTATGTTTTCTTCCAGGTCATTGATAAAAATGTTAACTTGGGTAGGGCCAAAAACTAATCTCTGCAGGATTCAAAGGAAACAGACCCGTATAATGATTCCTCGTTAACAGCCACATTTTGAGACCTCTCAGTTAGCCAGTTCTTAGTCTATTTAATGTTAATTTATATCACTCTGTTTTTTTCATCTAAAATGTTGTGCAGAACCAAGTCAAATGCCTTACAGAAGTCTAAATATATTATGTCAACACTATTACCTTTATCAATCAAACTTGTAATGTCATCAAAAAAAGATATCAAGTTAGTTTGATAGGACATATTTTCTATAAACACATTAGTTTGCATTACTTACATTATCCTCCTTTAGTTCTTTATTAATCGAGACCCGTAAGAACCACTCTGTTATCTTGACCAGGATCAATGTCAGGCTGTCAGGTTTGTTATTACCCAGGTTATCCTGTTCACCCTTTTTAAAAATTGGCACAACGTTAGCTTTCATCAAGTCTTCTAGAACTTCCCCAGGGCTCCAAGACTTCCTGAAGATCATCACTGATAATCCAGTGAGCTTCTCTCCCCCAAGCTCATTTAAAACTCTTAGATGCAAGTTATCTGGATCTGCTGATTTTAAAATGTCTAAATTTAGTAGCTTTTGTTTAACAGAATAGTTTAGTAGAATGGAAAGAATGTTATCATCCTCATGTGAGGAGACTACATAATCTGTATAAGGTTTCTGTCCTGGATACCTAGATTTTTAAGTCACATAAATTGAGACTAATGGTAAATCTTCATGCAGTTATCAAATGTCTGTGCAAATTTCAGGACAAACCTTTCCTTTCTCCTTTTAAAGTAGTGTCCACTTTAATCTCATAGTAGTTTGATCTGATAACATTTTTCATCCTGACAGAATACTGTTCCACGAGAGAAGCCTCTCAAACAGGCCATTGAATTAGGGTTGATGCACCAAGTTTCAAACTCATTTAGCCCTCTAACCTCCTTCATTGGGTATGACATAATGTTAACCCATTCATCTGAGAACTTCTCTGAGTAAACCACCATGAGGAAAGGTTTGCAATAGTTCTTTATTTCTGATCATAATGATATGGCTTGAGAATAATTCATTATGGTATCAGCTGGTTGAGTTCTTTTCAACATACAGTTGACGATTGTACAAATAAAACAATCACTGTTCAAAAAATAAAATGCCCTTTTTTTTCTTTCCCAGGAGAAGAAGAAGCCCCTGTGCTTACTGCTACAAAATGCCTAGTCCCTGGAATCTGTAAAGCAGAACTTCATTGCCACATCCATACTGATGAACTGCAAACAGTTGCACCTTTATAATATGTTACAAGATTGTTAAGCATTGCCACTTTATCAATAGGCTCTGTTTGTGTGTTAACCATCACATCAACCCAACTGCTAAAACTTCTTGAAGGAACAAATGCTTCCTTGAAGGATATCTCCTATTCCTAAGGGAATTTATGGCCAGTAAACATTTACCTGTAGGTCTCTTTAAGGAGTCTTTTCTGATCTGAAAATGTAGCATTGAAAAAGATGAAGATACACTTTGATATTACCAGCTTAAATTGCATGTTGAAATTATACTCTTTACAGATATCACAATCAAAAATCACTTGTGATGTTTTTATTAGAAATATTTTTGACTAGTCACTTTTGGCTTGGACCATTAACCATCTCTATGGTACAACCTGTTTTGCAGCAGAAATTCTGGTTTTAAATACTGAAATATTTGATAGTATGAGTATTTTAGTGATGATCAGTGGGATTTTTGTGACAGGAGTCATGGTCATAAAATGCCAAAGGCCAGACGTGGTAAATCTCCATTAGACAAATATTCTTTTAGCAAACATTTAAGCATTTTTTTCAGCCCTGTCCCTCCAAAAAGTTTATCTAATGAGTGCATTCCAGTGGAAGGTAAAAGCATGTATCCTGTCCCCCACAGCTCCATCTCTATCCAGATTTTGACACACATGTAAGGAATACATGTTGTGCAATTCTGTCATTTCAACTCCAGGATGGCATAATGCAAGGCTATAGGACACATATGTTTGTTGCATTTCCAGATGTCCGTTTCAAGGTTAATTGTTTTTCATGGAATCTGTCTTCTGATTTAGTTTCTTTTAAATGGTCTTAGTTCTGTCTGATTTTGTGGAAGATAAAATTCCTTTTCCTTTTATGTTTCCCACATTGAGCTCATTGCTCAATCAGGAACTTGATTTAGGAATACTCTGTTTTAGAATGCTGCAGTTTGTGAGGGATGAACGTTGCAATAGATGCAGTAAGTGAAGCTTCTTGCTAGCCTGTCCAGAGCTAGGATAATTATTTCTATTTTTTTTAAATTCCATTCCTGACAAGCTGGCTACGATGTCTCACAAATAAGGCAATGGTGAACCATATCACTTATATAATTTTAAAAAATCCTATATACCTCTATAGAATTATGCAGTGGACAGTGAATCTCTTACCATCTTCCTGGATGGGTTGGTGGGAGAAAGGATGTGGAGAGTGATGGAGAAAGGGTCACCAAATCTTGTCTTTGTGTAGGTTGTTATTGGGCCTGAGGACAGCCTAAGAGAGTTTGTGCTTGTTGTAGAAAGTATATAAACTTCAAGTTACCCCATAAAAATGTGCTACTTCACATCCATTTGGAGTATAGGAAGTTACGATAGGCAGTCAGTGACTGGCCATCTGCATATCTTTGTACTGGGCAGCCACAAGATAAATGTGAATTGAGTATTTTGAAGTTCCCAGTATTTAAAATGAATTTCCCATTCACTAGGAAATTTTCAACTCATGTTCTATTAAGCAGAAATATATAATGCATCTGGCCCCATTTGTCTGAAGATAAACAGCATGAAGTTCCTTCTGTTCAGTGATAATTTAGGTATATCATGTGAGACCCCTACTGCTTTTAGAGCAGTTTCTCATAAGCAAAATAAAATTTGAATACCTCAAATCTTGCCACTGTAAATAACAACAAAGGATACCTGTGCCAAATTTGGCAACTTGTGCCAAATTTACTAATCTGGCATATATACTGCACCCTGTCCAATCCCATTGATTTGGGATTGCATTGTGTATTAATCAGGGTGTAACAATAGTTCTAGCTGTCCATAACTGTCAAAAAAAAAAAAAAAAACCCCAAAAAACACCTTTCTGTAAGTGGAACTTTCTCAGTTGTGTGTTCGTTCATTTTAATCTTGGCTGCTGGGTTTTGATATGATTCTCAACAGGTAACTGAGTAGTTTAATTATATTTAAATGTAATCATTGGTACTCACTTCATAACAGTGGTACAAAACAATACAATGAGGGAAATACATACACCAGTACTTATGATTTATGATGGAGCTTTGCTTCTACTAATGTAAAACTCCTCAGCTGTTTTTCACTGTAATTTTTCTGCTAACCTCGAAGTGAATGCCACAAGCTTAAAATGTCACAAGGATCTTAGTTAATTCTAAACAGGGTGCGAATGATCTGAAAGCACAGAAACAACTGCAGGTGATTTTTATATTGTGCGCCTTAGGTTGTACTGAAAGCAAAATTCTTACAGTTGCCCCATTCTTTGGAAGTTTAAAAATACTTGGATCAAATTAGATAGCATCATTTAAGAGCAAATCCTGCTCTGCAGGTGTGGAGGATCCTTACTCAGTGCAGTTTGTGCAGTTCCATTGTAGAAAGAAGCAAAGACTGGATGCCAGGCAGGAGGTTTTCACCTGCTGTGTGAGCAAAGCTGAGCTCTACATGGAGGTGACTGGACAGGTCGCCGCCTATCACTTTGTGCAGGACTAAATATTTGGGTGAATTCCTGGCTCCATTGAAATCAATAGCAAAATTACCAATGAATTCAGTGAGACCAGGATTTCACCCTTGACTCTTAACAAACAGTAATTTTCAAATGTGGATTGGTGAATCCATTGCAAACTAACATTAATATTTTCTTACTTATAAATTTGCTGTACAATCCTGCTAATCTTACCTGAGTCTTGAAGTTATAGATTGTGATATCTCCCCAGACTATCAAATTAATTTTAGTCAAATATATTTTTCCTCACCACGTAGTGGGATGGAAGCCTAATTTTGAATGCCTTTGTGGGGGAAAGAACAGAAGTCATTGTAGGCTTTCTGTATAGACTGTAGAAAATAGCAGACCATTTTGGATTTTTATTTTAATTAAATGGAATTATAAAATGGAAGGAAATAATGTTTATTTTACTTTATAGTGATTTTTTGACAAAGTTAGCCACTCTGATTTTTAAATTCAGAAAAATTGCATACATATTTTGGGAGATACAGGAGGGAATTACTACTGAGTTTGCAAGAATTCTGCCTTTTTTTTTCCCTTAAGAGGCCATGAGCACAAGCTCTTGTAAAATAAAATAAAATAAAAAAAATTAAAAACCAAATATGTTGATATACATTTTAGAGATTAGTTTTCTACTATTTTCATGTGTTAGTAAAATCTATACAGAATGTAAATGGTGAAATAATCCCTCTTGTTACTACTAGACTCTATAAATGTGTTGAAATGTGATTTTGATGTGTTTATAAGATATATGTTTTCTCTGAGAATGAAAAAATAGTGGAAAGCTTAGGATGCAAGACGTAGCTATGTGTTCAACATTTACATTGATGATATATAGTTTCTGTATTTTGTCTATGTATATAAACTGTTGACAGTAGACAGCAGCTGATATTTGCAGACTTTTTTTTTTAATGGTACCATAATTTAGAAGTTAAACATCAAAATAAAAAGTCATAAGACATGGTGCTGTTTTTTAATTTGTTATAATTATCATTACTCTACACTATTTGTAGTGTAAGCAAACATACCATTTCACTATGTTTTTATGAGCAGGTTAATAGTACTGAATCTGAGATATCCGCCTAATTATTTTTATTCCTCTTCATATGTCACATTTAGGAGATAAGCTGATATGTAGTGAGGGACATTTTAATATCAAACAGCTGTAAAAAAAAACATAGTTGTCTACACGTTCTGTATAGAAAGATGGATTCTGTTAATTTTTGAAGTATGACTCCTTGAGTGCAATAATTGTAATTATTCTCCCTGTACATTACCAGAAAGTCCCACAAAAATACATGATTCTGTATGTCAAGTGAAGTCTAATCACATCATCCAGAAAATGTGTAATAGTTTGGACTGAAGGAGTTTGAATGAGAAGTGAAAAATGATCTAATTTTTATTTAGCCTCTTTTTCATCCAGATGGATTCCAAGCACTTGTCTAACATACTCTGCAAACTGTTCCCCGTAAATAAAGACTACTCAGGTAAGTCAGGGTTTTTGGAATGGACTCATACACAATGCGACCCTGTCTAGTCTAGAATATTATGTACAAATATATAAGGGATGTGTTATGTATTACTTATCTAGTTAGACAATTGAATTGCTTGTAACTGGACTGGCATAAGCACAAATAGTTAATTGTCCATGCTAGCCAGGCTGAATGGATTTAAGTTTTGCATTCACAGTGATGCCATCTTAAATCTTTTCATTTGCAATGTTTCTAGACATCTGTCCCAAAATTCCTGGGTTGTCTGCCGTAATAGTGCATTCTGGGAGATGTTTAAAAGCCTCTAGTACAGCAGTTCTCAAACTGTGGGTTGGGACCCCAAAGTAGGTCGCGACCCCACGGTAATGCGGTCACCAGGGCTTGCTTAGATTTGCTGGGATCTGGGGCCAAAGCTGAAGCCCGAGCACCACTGCCTGGGGACAAAGCCTGAGGGCTTTAGCCCTGGTTGTTGGGACTCAGATTACAGGCCACTGCCTGGAACTGAAGCCCTTCGGCTTTGGCCTCCTCTGACATGGGGCGTGGGCTGGCTCATGCTTTGGCCCCACTCCTGGGGTCATGTCATAATTTTTCTTGTCGATGCAATGAAGTTTGGGAATCCCTGCTCTAATGCATTGTCATACAGTACTGACAGGACCAGTTGAACCATTTCAGCTTGTCTACCTCGACATTGGCAAAAAAAAAAAAAAAAAAATTTCAAGGAAGTAAGTTAATAAAGAACAGGCTAAATCTTAAATAGCTATTAAACCTGATGAAAGTAGCTTTTTCTAACTGATTATTGGACCACTTGTAATGTATTTTTAGATCCATACCATTTGTGTATGGATACAAAATATTCTATGAACTTTACCTGGTTTAATTTTTCAAAGATAGGCCACCCCCATATGTCATCTGCTCTCTACTGAAGTATTGAGCAACCTCTAAAGACAAAGCAAGGCTAGCGTTCAGCAGCACACACACATTTAAAACATAGGTGGAAGAATCCTGTATCCCACTGAAACTACAAATCTAGAAGATCTCTTTAAAAACACAATTTTGTACTTAAACCATAGACATTTTCTTACCTGTGTATGCTGGCTCCTTAATGATTAATGTGACTTCATAAAATAGTGCATGCTGGTGCTTCAGTTGGAGGGAAAAGTCAGTGGTCAGTTATAGCAAAGGACCAAAAGTCATGTGTTAAACTGATGTACTATTTTGCTTAGCCTGGATTTTTGAGTATATTCAGAATCTAGTTACTGAAGTTGCTGGGGGTTTTCAAGAGAGTTTGCAAGTCTCCTTTAAATAGTCTTAAAGTGTTTTAGTATGAAATCAATTAATTACAAACCTATTTATTCATCAGCTAAAACTAAGATATAAATCTAGGGTGAAATCCTGCAATGAGAATTTTCTCAGTGGGACCAGGATTTTACCTCTGATGTCTAACTAGTGAGCCAAATTCCTCCCGCAGGGTACATTGGTGCAACTTAATTGATTTCAGTGAAGTTTTCATGTGCACTTGATACACTCTATAAGTCTTTAAGACATGAGTCAATGCAGAAATCCTATAAGATTCCATATTTCTCCATTAATATGCAGAGATTTTAGAAGAATTTTAAGAAGGGAACAACTGGTCACAATCACGCAACTTTTCAGGGTTTTCAAATATACTATATTGTTGCAACTAGAGAAAACACTTCCTAAAAACTGGGCGTGGATTGTTTGTTTGTTTTTTAGAATGAAATGATAATGAAAACTTCCCTGATGAGAACGGGCACAAGTCAGAGTTCTTCCACTATATCTTGGTTTTCCTTTCCCTAAAATAAACAAAAACTAGAAGCCTAACTTTCTTTCTTTTGATCTTTGATTTAAATGATGTGGTGACTTGCTACTGAAATTCCCTCACAGAATTATTTGTCTATATGAGTTATATATACATATATAAAATATACATACTACATAAAATGTGGATATTCCGAACATATAAATGACATTAATTATTTTGAAACTGTTGGGAGTCAAAGATTAAATCATATATCAGTCAAAAGATAATTTTCCTTCAATTTGCCAGAAATTATTTGATTTGACCTACAGTAAGACCTCTATATCACAAGCTATTCACATTCTCCATATTTGGACAGGATAATAAATGTTTTAGATCTATTAGAACTCTATGCATTTAAAAGGATAAATTTCATTAGCACTCAGTTGATAAAATGCAACTTACATTGAGTATGTCTCTTCTTTGTAGGGGTAACTACTCTATGGACTGAGATTTTATATTGTTAGCTATCTATGAAATAAAAATGTCATATCACCTTACCCTCCTCCAGAGGGGTGGGGAAGATGGTGTGCTTGCTCATCAATGTCGAGAATATCCACTTGCTCCTGCATGAGGAAAAAGTACACTTCCCTGGTTCCAAAAGCCCCAGTTATCCTCTAGTCACCTGTCAAAACCTCCAGTTTCCCCAGAGCGTCTTTAACTTGTTGTTAAAGTGAAAATCTGCAATACTAAAAAGTTGGGAATAATTTAGTTTATTATAAAAATAAATGGCAAAAGGAATAATGCACTGACTAGCGGTGATTTTCATATTTTATTCACTTAAATGTTTCATTGAAGAGAAACGGGGGCGCTGTCTCATGATTTCCAGGTTGTTGCAATTTCAGTCTTAAAACCTTAGATTATAAATCACAGTCAAATTGCTCACATAAATTTTTATCATTTTCTATAACAACCCACAAAGTGAATGATGGAGCTTTTCTAGATCAAAAACATTTGACCAGTTATGTCACAACATAAATGTCTAGTGAGGACAACAGTCCTGATTGAGAGGGCACATGGGATCATGCAAAGAGATAAGGAGACTAATGCCATATTGATCACTAAATTAGACTAAGTCAAGCTGTATGGATGGGCAAATCCTGCCCCTGCCCAGAGGAGTCCCTGGCAGCAAAATTAAAGATGTGCCAATGTACAGCAATGGGTACTGGGTTTTGAGCAGCAAATATGCATGTCTTCTGGGGCGTGCAACTCAGCTCTTGTGCAACATCCTGACCTCAGCACACATGGGCTTGCAAGGAATAGGGCCAGGTGTGATTTGTGTTAACCCAACCCTGTAAACCTCTGATTGCAAAGTGATCCTTTCACATGTGAAATCAAAGCTGTGGTATCTTCCTGGATTTGTAGACCTACAACCTGTAACAATACCTCTCACAGGTGTAAAGTGTCTCCATCTTTTCCAACTGGGAGTTTACTCTGAAGCATAATGAGGAGGATCTAAATGCTAACAATGCTGGACATCTCATTGTTGATCATTTGAGCAGAAATAGTTAGCTGTTCCTCTCTACTGTAGCTGGATGCAGAAGTGGATACAGCAACCAGCACCCTGCTTTCCTTCTCCCTGCCCCCAACATACATTTCTCACATTTTAAGATACAGTTGTAAACAGTAGAGCTGTTAATTTTTTTTCTCTTTCTGACTCAACTTGAGCTCATCCTCCAAATGAGTTCTTCATCAGCCGGGAGAAAAGAAACAAACCACAGCTGGGCTTCCCTTCATGGTAGTACTAAAGGTGTCCGGTACTACTGCTTCTATTGAGTGATGCTGAGTAGAACAGTGTAATATTGTTAGTTAACATGTTGTTTACGATCTATAGGCTATATTTTACACTTTACCTTTGAAAACAGGTTACTGAATTAATGGTGGACCCTGGGGGTCCACAGACTGTCTAAGATTTCCAAAGGGGTTGGAACCTCCATTTGAAAGTTTTTGGGGATCCACAAATGAAAAGAAAATTGAAAGCTCCTGGCCTAGATCCATAGACCCTAATTGAAAATATAATTCAGTTCTCTCCAGTCTTCAGAGAATGAGTTTGTAATCCATGCTCATTAGGATTAAACCTGTCAAAAGAATAGATGTCCAATGCACCAAAAGAAAAAATTACACACTGGGAACAGATTTGTTCCATTAATTGTAACACGAATACTAAGCTAAACTGTGCTTCAAGAAAAAAAGAGCCCAGCAAGATTATACATCAAAGAGGGTTTTACTCCACCAGTAACATTTGAACTACACAGTTCTAAGAATATTTTTGTTCTGACTGGTTACCACCTGATTTAACAGTAGCATTGTTATGCCAACCTGGCGGGAGTACTTTACACTATACAAATATAATATATCATTGAAGATTTATATAACTTTGCCATTAATTTTCTAAGATCTTTACAATGGCCACATTCTGATACTCATACCTGTGTTGAGTACTACCTTACTCCTCAAATAGTCCTACTAACATCAGTGGCATAAGGTGCTAATCAATATGTTTGTAAAACCTTAGACGTATATAGCACTTTACAGAACCGGGGCCTTGATCCTCAAATGCACTTTCAGGAATATCAATTCTGTAAGTGTTATACCCATTTTACAAATGAGGCATAGATAAGGAGCTTGCTTAGGAGCCACAGATGGAGTTAGTGTCACCAGAATGCAGGAATTTCTGGCTCCCATGCCTGGGCCTTTACTGATAACCAAGACACTCTTAGTTGTTGGTAACCTATCAGTAAGTATTGCTGATTAGTGACATCAGGTCTGATTAATCAGTGCTCAATAGCCCCTTCGAGTATTTTCTACACTTTAAGCTGGAGGTGAAAATTCCAGCTTGAGGAGACATACCCATGTTAGTTCTGAATAGAGGGTAGCCTTGATGGTGTGAGCAGTGGGAAGGACTATCCACTCCTGTACAATCCCATCTGGACCATAGATACATACTCAGGGCAGCTAGCCTTTCCCATGGCTTCACCACCCTTGCTATGCTATTTTTTGCATGTTAGTGTCTGCTCGAGCTGGAATTTGCACCTCCAGCTCAAAGCATAGACACACTTTTTATAATAGCTAGCAGGGCAAACATAGGCCATAGGACGGGCACAAGCCCCCCTCCCACAGTGAATCACCAGTGAGGAGGCTGGTATACTGTGCAAAGAGCAGGCTCTGTGCAACTTCTGCAGCACCCACTCCAGTTGAGGGGGTATTCTAGAACAGGTTGGAATGCCCAAGAGGGCAGCAGAGACATAAATACAGAGCAAGGGTGGATTTGGGGCAGACTGTATCCTGGTAATCTGACCTCTTGATATCTGACAGGAGTTATTGAAGCAGGGATGCAAGTTAGGGCAGCCCACAGAGCTTCTTCCGCCTGACCTTGGTTGGTGTTATACCAATTCCCGGTATTCTCAGAATACATTTCCTCTCAACTGCTCATGCATATGCCTGTGCTAGTGCAGGGATGAATCTAGCCCAGCAGGCCTGATTCTCCTTTCACAGCCTTGCAAATCAGGAATAACTTCAGTGGAGTTACACCAGGGTAAAATCTGTAAGGGAGAGAAGAATTAGCCCATTGTTCTTTAATAATCAACTCTGCTCTTGTGGGTGGTTCCCATAAAAATGGGATCTGAGTCAGCAACGGAGGCAGCTGACTGTTCTTTACTATAGCATTTGCAAACAAGCTAAGGTGTGGGTTAGGTGTTATTTAAAAAGGAAATCACTGTCTCTTCACAGGTTAAGTGTGGGACAATAGATATTTAATGAACATGGTGTTGGAATAAAGTTAGTGAAATCAGAAAGACACAGAATAGCAGGGAATGCATTTCTAAACTTTTAGCCACATGCTTTGACTGCCTTTAGTACCTAACAAGTGCAGGAATATTTGTTTGGAGAATACTGATCCATGTATTGAATGGCATATTTTACTTTTAACAAAACATGTAAAATGTTTGTTTCAAACATAAGTATATTAATTATTGCTGTATTTTGTCAGATTTTAAACTAAAAAAAAAGTGGTTTGAACCCTTGCCATTTGACTTCATAATCAGTTTTAAATTAATATAAATTAAATGCAAATATATATATATTGAAAATACATAATTCATATCACAAGAAGTCAGGAAATACAAAAATCAAGGTTTCACAAGCTTCACTAGTTGCCTGTGCTACAATTTAGTGTAGATTTTACAGGCGTTCTAGGATTTGTTTGGAGTCATTTTGCTTTTTTCCTCATTATTTTTAGTTATTCTTGCATTAAGGCACTCCACACTTTTGACTATGAATGCATAGTAAATAAATGCAGCTGTATTACTGATATTTCTGGACCATACAGACCTAAGGATTTATACTCCTGGTTAGGTTCATGACTTGGAATTGTCCTCAACCAACCAATTTGGTTTCTCTGTTCCATTTTACAAAATATTTCTCAAAACACAAGTTAGTTATGCAATAATCCCCAGAGCAATAATCCTCTGCCTGTCATCTATTTTGCTTGAATAGTTCACAACTACCACACCTTTTTGAAAGACTATATAGTGTATGTCTGTTATTTACTTCTACAATTGTTAGCACAAACCCAGTCTCTAATGGATGGTATTCCTTTTTTAGGATCAATCTCTCCATTGTAAAATGATTTTCAAAAGGGAAATTTTTAGGCATTTTTATTGACACCTCCAATTAAAACAACTTTGTACTCCTTTCTGCTTCTTTTTCCTCTACTAGTATAAACCTCTTGTGTTTCCCCCCCTTTCTGCCCTTTCTCCATGTTCCCTGTTGTTTTTAATTAATTTGGCATTCAGTGAGATTTAAAAGAGACATTAACTTATCCTTGTCTGATTTCACCTCCATATTATAACATCAGCTAATGAACAAACAATGATAAACACATAAATGTAAGTCTATTGCAGACTTTAATGGATGGTAGAATCAATCATCTTTCAATAATCAAAATAATTACAAGTTAGACAAAATATGTTCAATCAACCTGCACAACATCTTTCGTTCAGACAGACCAGCTCCCTATGTATTTACAGTGCTTATATGGTCTGAACATTTGTTTGTTGTACGTATAAAGTAAGTGGGAATTTTGCATGCACAAAAAAAACAGAGCACAGGCTAGAGTCTAGACCAGGGGTGAGCAAACTTTAGGGGTGAAAAAACTTTTTGGCCTCAGGGCCACATCTGGGTATGGAAATTGTATGGCGGGCCATGAACACTAACGAAATTGAGATGAGAGAGGGGGTGAGGGCTCTAGCTGGGGGAGTGGGCTCTGGGGTGGGGCCAGAAATGAGGAGTTCAGGATGTGGGAGGGAGCTCTGGGTTGGGGCAGAGGGTTGGGGTTTGGGTGGGGGTGAGGGCTCTAGCTGGGGATGTGGGCTGTGGGATAAGAGTTCGGGGGGGTGGGGCTCAGGGCTGGGACCAAAGGGTTTGGAGGGCAGGATCAGTGGGATCAGGGAGGGGATCAGGGCTGATGCCAGGGGTTGGGGCATGGCAGGGGGGCAAGCTCAAGGCAGCATTTACCTCAAGCAGCTCCTATGCAGAGGCATGGCCAGGCGGTTCTGTGAGCTGCCCTGTCCACAGGTGCGGCCAATGGGAGCTGTGGGGGGCGGTGCTTCGGGCGGGTCAGTATGTGGAAGCCCATGGCTGCCCCTATGCATAGGAACCGAATGGGGGGACATGCTACTGCTTCCAGAAGCCACACAGAGCCATGACATGCGCAAAGTAGGGCAAGCACCTGACCCTACTCTCCGGCTGGAGAGGGACAAGTCCTGGGCAGTGCTCCCCAGTGGGAGCTCTAGGGCCAGATTAAAAAATCAGAAGGGACAGATGAGGCCCCTGGGATGTAGTTTTCCCACCCTTGGTCCAGACAGAGGGTCTCACCACACTTGGTATATTCAGTACCTAGGTGCTTCTCTACAATTAGGAAGTAACATAACAACAAAAGCTCTAACTTCCTCTGAGTGTGTGGAAGGTCCTGAATGCAGCATAATTAGTGTCCTCTTGCTGCATGATAAGAGACATAGGAAGCAGAGGCCTACACCCCATATATGTTATATAGCAGCACTGCTGGGACTTCCAGAGAAGGAGGTTTTTCAGTGATGGAAAAGAAAGTTCATGATTTCATGCCCTCACCAGATATAGATACTCACACATAGTATTACTGCAACATCCACAAAGATGACTCTTTTCCATTAATTATATTTGGGCTATGCATTGGGGGCATGAATTTGCCCATAATGTGGGACTGAGTAAAAGTAGTTAGCCTTAGTGCGGTTGCAGACGGTCTCAAGTAGGAGCCTTACTCCTGTGTCATCTGCCTAAATTACTGCTCCAGGTGCAGAGGGAACAACAGTCTCCATGGGGCCCTTATTCCCTGCTACAAGCAGGTGGGTGGTGAGGGCTTACAGAATAGCAGGAAATGGGTAGAACTTTGGCTCTGCTTCCCAACATGCCAACCTACAGAACTGAGTCAGTGTCATGGGAAGAAGAGCCTTATAAAGAATTGCAGCAAAGTCCTCCACCATCAGGAACAAGAGGGGAATAAGGAGTTCCTCCTGAATATTCACAGCATTGAGAAAAGGCTCAAAATGTAGTCTATAGTTTTAAGAAATGAGTAATAAAGCAAAATAAATTACAAAAGTACTATTAATTTTTTTAGGAATAATAACATACGCCTTCTTAATAGCTGTTTTTCCAGTTTCACTATCCCTGATGTTTAAAAGGAAATGTTTTAGAGTACTTTGAGGATTCCTTGCCTTTAAAATTGACTGTTTCCATTTTTATCCTTATACTAGAACTTCCCTACATGTCTAAAGCTGAGTCCAAACTTTATTTTTAAGATCCTAAACTGAAGAATAAATCATGGAGTTAAAATATATCTTCTAAAAATTGGGCCTGGCTATCCATGTCTATATCACATTTCTGGCCAGAGTGCTTTTGAAATATCTGAGAAATTAAATCTCATCAGAAAATGTTAGGTTTAAAGTGGAAAATCTAACCATAGACCAGAGGCCGCAACTGATTATTCTGTAATATCTTTTAAATGTTTCTGTTGTCTCTAGGACACACTATGTGGTGAACCACTCTTTTTGACATTTTCTGGTATTTTTGTTTCTCATAGATACACATTTACTTTTTGATATCCCAAGATAATATTGCAAGACTGCATTCACTTTTTAAAGTGGATACGGAATCATTTTTTCCATCAGCTCTTCCACATGGGTCTTTTTCTGCAGTAATACTATCCAGCATTGGCTTCTTATTTTGCATTTGCATTTGTGATTTTTATTTTCTTTGTTCATGTCATTATTTGTGTTGCAGTAGTGCTTAGGAACCTCAATAATAGATCAGGGCACTGTACAAATGTATAATAAAAAGCCTGTGCCTTAGAGCTTTCTGTCTCCTTATACTTATCTTTGTTACATTTTGTTTATCTGTTCTTTCCCCCAGTTCGTCCTGAGCAAGAGACTGTTGTAGCACATTTTCTGTTATTTGATATTCCTTCTTTCCCCAAAATCTGACACATTTGGTGTCAACTGTTTATTTTTTTTCACTCCTTGCTTCAGACTGGATAAATTTATCAAATAGGGCCAAATCCTGCTCATGTTATTCAAGCCCCATTCATTTTAATGGTTCATGATTTTTTGGGGTGCCTGACGTGATTTTTGAATGCTTGTGGTTGGCAACACTGAGCAATTTGTCTTCTCTGCAGATTCTGCTTGTCTTTTATCTGTTTTGAATAATATATCAATGTACATTTATATGCAATGTTTGCTAGATTGTAACATGGAAAATGGGATGGAGTAGGGTGGAGATGTATTGCAGTACAGACAACAGGAACCTCACTCTGTGTATCATAGAAAGATTGTTTTTAGAAATGAGCCCTAAACTGCCAAATTAATTGCTGATCTACTTTCCCAAACTCAGGTGGTGTATTTATAAGTGTTGAGCAATTCAGGCCCATTATAGAATATGACAGAAATTGAGAAGTTCAGATCCAAACTTTGGGAAACTGGGAGGAGAAGGAGAGAGGAGCAGAGCTGGGGTAAGGGATCATGTACATCTTGAGCTGAGATAACTCCCTGGACTTAGGTGGGGACATCTGGAGAGGGATGGTTTGGTGCCTTGCTTCACCCGTCATGACCCAGGGAATCTCTGTATCATAGAATCATAGAATATCAGGGTTGGAAGAGACCTCAGGCGGTCATCTAGTCTAGCTTAAAGCAGAACTAACCCTAACTAAATCATCCCAGCCAGGGTTTTGTAAAGCCTGACCTTAAAAACCTCTAAGGAAGGGCATTCTACCACCTCCCTAGGTAACCCAGTCAAGTGTTTCAGAACCCTCCTAGTGAAAAAGTTTTTCTTAATATCCAAGCTGAACCTTCCCCACTGCAACTTGAGACCATTGCTCCCTGTTCTGTCTGGTACCACTGAGAACAGTCTAGACCCATCTTCCCTGGAACCCCCTTTCAGGTAGTTGAGAGCAGCTATCAAATCCCCCCTCATTCTTCTCTTCTGTAGACTAAATCCCAGTTCCCTCAGCCTCTCTCATAAGTCAAGTGCTCCAGCCCCCTAATCATTTTTGTTGCCATCCTCTGGACTCTTTATGATTTTTCCATATCTTTCTTGTAGTGTGGGCCCCAAAACTGGACACAGTACTCCAGATGAGGAGTAGAGAGAGTGTGAAGCAGACAGGAAGAGAGAATGAGAGACTGGAGGACAAGGAGGAGGAAGAAGAAAGGGGACAGAGAAAAACAGAGAATGAGGAGGGTGTGAGGGGAAAAAGGGGGAGAGACGAAATCTAAAACAAGACGGGGAGGGGGAATGAAAGAGAAAATAGTAGAGGGAGGGTGCACGAACCTGTGTGTGTGAGCCAGAGCGCGGCGTTTGTGTGTGTGAGGGGGTGTTGTTGAACAGAGCAGCCAAGGGGCGGGACTCTGTCCTTGAACTGAGGGTAGAGCTGCGCCGGAGAGCGCCTGGCGTGTGAAGTTCTCGGACTTCCCTGGCGTGTGGGGAATTCTGGTGCCCCGCCGCTTCGCTGCAGCTCCACGTTCGTGGAGCCCAGCACCGCCGGCCGCTGCGCTGTGTCGCCTCCTTCTTCCCCACGGCCTGCGGAGGGAGCGCGGGGAAAGTGGCCCCTGCTCAATCCCGGAGCGCTCTGCGGCCCCTGTCGGGGGCTGCAACCTCTCCTCCGCGGGCTGGAGTTCGGGCCGCCGCCGAACCGAGCCGCCAATGCAGGGAGCCCAGGAGGAGCGGGAAGGTACGAGGTGAGGTGCCAGCGCCTGGTTTCTCCTCAGCTCTGACCAGCTCCATGGGAGTTTCGGGAACCTGACGTGGGAGCGGAGCTTTGCTTGGGGCTGGGGCGGGGATGCCGCTGCCTGCCAAGCGGTAAGGGACAGATCCTGCCGGGGAGATTGTGAGCGGCCATCCCCAAACAGCCGCGAACAACAACAGTCACCGAGTGGGGAACTGGCCACATCTGCTTCAGAATCGGAGAAAGGCCCCTGGAGGGACCTCCAGCAGCGCCGCCCCTCACATGACACGGAGCGAAGGTTGAGTCATCTAGGGGTTAACGAGAGGATTCACACTAGCCTAGCCGAGCCTGCGCTACAGGGTGGGTTGGGTTTCCCCATACACACACACCCACCCACAGCTCTTTCCCAGCCTGCTGACTGACAGGGGGCTTTGTACGGCTTTAACTACATCTCTAGACCTAAAGCGGTACAAGCACACTGCAGAGGGTTTGGAGGAAAACCACAACAGATTTTGCAGGATTCACATATCAGGCAGGGTTTGCAGGGTCAGGTTTACTAAACATACATAAGGATAATAGGCGGAGTAGGACTCTAAATTTTCTAAGCATTATACAAACACCAACTTATTTATGCCTATATTACACTTGAGAAAGGCAGAGAGGTGAAGTGACTTGCTCAAGGCTACAAAGTGAGTCAGTGGCAAATCCAGGATTACCTTGTAGTGGCCTGATTCTTCTGGCACATGTGTTACTCCATTAACTGCTCATTTCACAGTCCTGCAACAGCCTGGGATTTTCAAGAGTTCAAGGGAGTTAGGTGCCCAACTTCCAGGGTGCCTCATTCTCTTAGGCTGCTTTGAAAATGTCACTCTCTACAACATGAGTGATTTTACTCACTCAAGTAGTCCCATTGCATATATCTGCACTGCAGCTCAGAGCCAGCCTCCCCGCCTGTGTAAACAGACTTGGGCTAGTACACTGAAAGTAACAGGGCTGCAAGGTCCACCCTAGCCGAGGACTGGGCTAGCCACCCAAACCCTTGGTCTGTGTTTGTGTGATTAGCTTGGGCTTCCCAGATACAAAAACGTCCATGCTGCTATTTTTAGCATGCTAGTTTGAGCCCTGCCAGTGCCAGTGTACCTATTTGGGCTGTGAGGCTTGCACCCAACTGCAGTGTAGAAGAGTCAAGCCCAGGGAACTTGTGATCCTCCGTCACTGCACAAGGCTGCCTCAAGTTTTGTAAAACTGACATTCCAAGGAGATGAAAGAGCACACCCTGTTTGTGTAATTACATAGGATTCTGAAATTAAACACAACAGAGTATATATAGTCTTTAAAACAGAGCTAGTGTTAATTAACCTGTAATAGATAGTTGTGGGAATTAACTAATGTTTGTGAATTTCTTTGAAGAGAAAACCATTATGCACAGTAAGTGTGAAATATTGCTAAATTCTTACTCTCTGCCAGTGAATGCTGGCACTTCAGTGAGGACACCTTTGTGATGTGGGAATGGCTATGGATCTAATTTAATGTGTGTGAGGGGCTATTTTACCCCAAATAATTTGGTTTTATGAGGTGATATGTTAATTTTTCTCCATACTACTAAAAATTTGTGAACATGTATAAGCATGCTTTTATATTTGTATGTAGATACTTTCTCATCTATACATAAGGCCGTAAAAAGGTAGAGAAAGTTCTTTGATCTTCAAACATTGGTTACAGAATTGAGCTACTTAGGACCTCAATTCTGCAGCTTGTGTAGGAGTCTACTTGCATGAAACTGTAGTAACTGTTAATGGCTATGGGTAACAAACTCATTGTAGAGATCATAAAAGTAGATACTGTGTGGGGAAGTATGGAGCAGAGAGCTGCTTCACACATGGTAGAATCTGCAGTAAAGACCTAGGTGTGTGGAAATGTATAGAAAACTTTCAGGTTTCTTATAATCTGAGGTGAAGACAGCCACCACTGCTTAGCTAGCTGTACTGTATAAATGTTTTATTGTTTTCTATAGTTTGTTACTTCAGGTCTTGAGCAGAAATCCCTATTCATTTCCACGGGGCATTGTGCTTTAAAAATCAGTGATACAAGAAGAGGTTGTGACTTGCAGGGTAGCACATGTAACTGTAGTATTTTGGCCTCACTCCCCACAGACTTCCTCAAACCTCAGTTTTGTTTTTGATTTTGCAGTTCTTCTCCCTGGGATCATTGTTGTGCTGTTAGTTGGTCTGGTAGTATTTGTGCATAGAATCTGGAGTGAGGTGTTTTGTAGAGATTTTCTTGCTTTTTCAGCAGGTGAGCTATGAAAATGCATGGACCATAATTAGGATTTACAGTAGAACCTCACAGTACAAACACAAAAGTTATGAACTGACCAGTCAACCACACACCTCATCTGGAACCAGAAGTTCACAATCGGCAGCAGAGACCACTTCCCCACCCTCCAAAGTACAGTACTGTACTATATGAAAACTACTAAAAAAAAGGAAAAGCAGCATTTTTCTTCTGCATATAAAGTTTCAAAGCTGTATTAAGTCAATGTGGAGTTGTAAACTTTTGAAACAGCAACCATAACATTTTGTTCAGAGTTATGAACATTTCAGAGTTACAGACAAACTCCATCCCCAGGGTGTTCATAATTCTGAGGTTCTACTATATTTTATTTTGCCATTTATGAGTTGAAGTGAATGAAAACTGCAGAGGCGCAGCACCTTTTTGCCTAAATTTAGATTTAGAAGCTAATTTTTGTCTTCCACATAGGAATATTTAGCTTTTATCAGTGTTTTTGCATAAAGATGGGTTCAAACCCAAGTGCTGGACCTCAATACTTAAAACTATTTGATAGTTTGCACCTAAACTTTGAAACTCCAATTCTCATCTTGATTTTTGTTAACTGGTTTATTTAGTAAGTGACTAAAGGTAAAACAGTACCATCATATGCTATAAATCTCTCAAACAAGATATTTTAAGTATGTTTTGTATCTACTTTTCTGAGGCTGTTGTGAACCTAATAGTGTGATAAATGTGCCTTCTTTGAAGCAATGCTTAGTGCAACACCAGTCAATTTATTCAGATCTTTGAAAATATGCTTTTTGGGAAGATATAATGTGTATGTTGTTATATATATGTGCGTATGTTATTATACACACACACACACTCCCTAAACAATTTCATCAACAATGTAGATGTTAACCTATTTGCTGTGAACCAGCTATTCCTTTCCTATGTTGTACTGGTATTCCATCAAATGTAGTTGCTTTTAAGGAGACTTACCAAGTATACTACACAGCACTGCCTGAAATATGGTTCATACACCTAATTCCTGATGTAACAAGATAAATTCTTAGTGAGTTTAAAGTGTTGGGACCACATTCTCTTCTTAATTTGCCCCACTGATCCCAGGTACTTCTAGGTCTGAGATTTGTGTGAGTGTTGTTTTGTATAAGCTCTCTCACTCTCTACACACACCTACTAATAAATAGTGTGAATGAGAAGTTTTAACTGGTTGTTGGGGCTTATTCCAAGTCTTCAGCTTATCCAACTTGATATTCAATAATACAAAACCTACTGTTTGTGTTTTAAGTTCCTAAAAGTTTCTATGAGGTTCAAGAAGCTTGTAATTATTTTGAGTACTACATGTGATAACCTCTGCCCCATTAGTACAAACACGATAATAAATACACTTAGAATCCTTTTGAAGTTTTCAGTGTGCACTGAGTTATATTGCAAGCAGCTTAAATTCAGTTAAATCTCACATTTCTTCCCAACAATAATTCCATATGAATTGCCATTTTTTCACTTATAATACTTAAGGATGATTGGCAGGGGATCCTCTTAATAGTAGACTTCAAAGAATTTTGTGGGTTTAAGTCAATTCCTTTAATGTTATTTTAAACTAGCTTTTTTGTGTTTAATTTTCTAGGTCTCTTTATTTAAATTTTAACCAGAATCTATCTTGGAGAAAGTGAGGCTGTGCAATTGCTTCCTTGCAGTCATTTTTATCCACAGCAAGGAACTGGATTGAAAGAAGGTTAGTTCCTGCGAACCTCTGTGTTTTTTCCCCCTCATGAAATCATGTTCCTCAAGATTTGAATATTGTTTTGGAGTTTTAATTGCTTGACTCCTATGAAAATCTGTAGCAAGCAAGCTAAAACACTGCACAGGACTAAAAGTTTGAACTGCGATAGTACATAGAATTATTACATTTTACTATGTTAGTCATCAAATAAAGGACTTTATAAATATGCTCTAATAATCTGTGACTAACAAATATCTCATACACATTTGTTGAGGTAGCCATAGCTCCAAAGTAGCTATTATGAAATAAATATCTCTATACAAAATGTGTATTAACAGGGGGTGGAGTTAAAGCAGTACACAGGAGCTTCATGTAAGTGGTGTGCTCAAACCATGAAATGTAAACAGTGTACTTGAATTTCCAGAGGTGCTTTTATTAGGTCCCGGTCAAATTTCAGGTGCTCAACACTGTTCAGGATCAAGCGTAAGAGTTGAGATGCTTGACATCTGAGTATCAGGCCCTTAATTCCTGCAGAAAGACATGTTTTAGTTGTTTTTATTACTTCTCCCTAATCACCTAACTAAGGCTTGGCTACACATAGGTTTTGTACTGTTTATAACTATTTCAGATGGGGAGTGACTTTTTTTTTGACCGAAATAGCTATTCTGATACAGCTTATTCCCTGTATATTTATACTATAATTATACTAGTATAACTGCACCCATGCTGGACTTTGTACTGCTTTAACTATTCCATAGTATAACTAAAATGGAACGATTTTTTTGTTAAAAATTCTGTTGGCTTCCATGACACTGAAGATTGTGCAAATTCTGAAAAGTTGGGTGGTGAGAAATCTGGACTTGAGTGGCTCTCTATCATGCCAAAGCCTCTGTTGGAAGGAAATTCTACTGAATTTCACTCTACAACAGTGGAACAGTTAGCTCCTCCCTTTGCTAACAAACTAATGATACTTAATTGCAACTATAGTTTGTTTTGGTCCAGGGGCAGTGTTCTCTTTAGCCCTAATTGGGTTTAAACTTGCTGTGGTAGCTAAATAAATGGTACAATTTATTTATTTTAAACACTTAATTCCATGTTTCCTCCCCTGAGAAATTGTAGGAATTGTAAGTAAGAAAACAGTATGTCCTTAATGGCTAGGCATGTTGGATATGGTCTATTATATTTCAGCAATTATGTTTTATTCCTTTGATACATTTTTACTCCAGAAATAATGATAAACTGTATTTTATATAATCATGAACATAAGAAAGGCCGTACTGGGTCAGACCAAAGGTCCATCTAGCCCAGCATCTTGTCTACCAACAGTGGCCAATGCCAGGTGCCCCAGAGTGAGTGAGGTTTAAAGTGTTCTGCTTCAGCAATATAGGTTGTCAAAATCAATATTATATTACTGTATCACAGATACGTAATAACCATGAGAAGTAAGTTCTCCTGAATGAGTCATGTCAGGCTTCAATACTGGAAGCTGCTCTCCATAGGTTTGCTGTTCTCTTTCTCTTCCCACCTCCTGTCCCCTATGTGTGGAGCACCTTCAGGATTGGGGTGTCTGAAAGGCTACAGATTGAAGATAATTCTAGGATCATGCATTTTCCTTTTACCTTTTATATGTAAATCTGTTAAATACCCTATCAGGAAACTAAACCTGCAAAAAGACTTGGCAAGATGTATTTGAACCATGTGCCCTAATACACCCTGCTCTAGCATGGGGAGTTTGAAATAATAGCCCTAATTTTTTTTGAGGAAGTAGGCCAGAGGAATCATAATTTAAAGTTAAGGTGAAAATTTCATTTTTATTTTTAAAGACAGGTGAAACTCAGCATTATGTAGGTGTCTGTTTATTTTGTCTTTTTTTTCTTAGCTTTCGTTTTCATTCTTGTGCAGTGTATTTCTGCTGAGTGTAAACCATTTTGGCATTTGAGGGAAGGAGATGGTGGAAGCAAGACATAAAGAGGTAGCGTGGATAGCAGCAGTTTTTTGGATGTTGTGACAAAGCTCCAAGTCTGTACTTGTGGGTCCTGCACTTCCTGGCAGATTTAGGGGCCTCAGAAACTCATCTAGGCCCCAGAATGACCTCCCTTTCTCAGTATAATTGGCAAGAGTCATGGCCTAGTGAGTTACCTTCATCACAGGCCAGTATGGAAGATGGAAAAGGCGGGGAGCCCAGGCCCGCTCTCTACTCCAGCCTCCAGCCCAGGGACCCTAATAGTATCAGCTAAGATGGCTGACCTTTTAGGCACAAAACACAATACAATTCCCTGGGCTACTTCCCCACAGCAGTCCCCGCTTCTTCAGACTCCACTTCACCCTTACCTCAGGGCCTCCTTCCTTCAGTATGATATGTTGTCCACCACTCAGTCTCACCAACAGCACAACTTCCTTCCACAGCTCCTGACACCCACAGCCCACCTGAGTAACTGGGAGGTTTTTATCTGGTTTCAGCCAGTCCCTGATTGGCTTCAGGTGTCCCAATCAGGCTAGCTGTTTCTACTCCTTTCTAGAAGGTTCTTGATTGGCCTGGAATAGCCTTTGTTTGGCTATCCAGGGAACAGGGACCTGCACATCCTGAGACTAATATACCTGCCTTCCAGCACTCTCCTATATCCTTCTGGTCTGACTCCGTCACAATGTGCACCGTTTTGTGATTAGGCATACTGGTGGTTGTGTGTATGTCTGCCTTTACTACTTTTCTAAAATAGTATTCTTAAATGTTGCCTGTAGTAAGACATATAATTCACTTGATCAAAACATAATTGTGCTTTGTTTGGAAGTTTCTCTAGTGTTCCAGAAGGATGCTTATTTTTTGCACCTTCATAGTTTTTCCTTTTTTAAAATGACTTGAAACCACCAATAGCCCTTTTTACTTAATATACTCCTCAGAAGTGAGTCTGGTATTCTTTCCAAGGCAAATTTGCAGGATTTGTCTCTATTACCGTCTTAGAACCAAGGCTGGCTCCAGACACCAGTGCAGTAAGCGCGTGCTTGGGGCGGCAAATGACAGGGGGCGGCAGTCCATTTGCTATCAGGGCGGCAGTCAGGCGGTCTTTGGCGGCACACCTGCAGCAGGTCCGCTGGTCCCACAATTTCAGGGGCTTGCCTGTAGCGGGTCTGCCGAAGCCGCAGGACCTGCAGACTTCCTGCAGGTGTACCGCTGAAGGATGCCTGACAGCGCTTGGGGTGGCAAAAAACATAGAGCTGCCCCTGCTTAGAAAAATATTTTTGAATAACACCTCAAATACTTTGCTTTCAAGTTTGGTGATTTGAGGAGGATAGAGTTAAATTCCTCTCACATTTTACTAACTGTATGAGTCACTAGAATTAGTAACAGAAATACTTCTCTTAATCTTTGGAAAGAACCTTTCAGCATTGTTTTGCTGCGTAGTATCGACGTAGAAGACACAAAGGCAGTGTCTTAATATAAAAGTAGAACTGTTTGTACTTGAGATCATCAACAAGCACATATTAACTTGAACCAGATGAACAAACCAGCAGAGCTTCTAACACCCATATAACTTATAAGATTTCAGCCAAAATCAAGACAGAAACAGGTCAGCACTAAGGGCCAGATTGTGCCATTTAAGTTTTGGTGGTTTGGAGGTGGGGAGAGGCAGCATCAACAGTTTAAATTACTGGGCAAGTGTTAGTGTGTATCGGTGGTACTATATGACCCATTTATTTTGCCTTACTTCTAACATTAGAGAAAATAAAAACAGACTTGTTGAATCATTCCACCTGCCACAAAATGACAGGTAAGACGTAATGGGAACAAATTCAGTGGAATTAAATATCTTTGATTTCTATTAAACGTCATAAATTATAACAACAAAAGTGTTCTGTGCTTAAGAGTGTATTAACTCTTATTCACATATTCATAGATTATAAAGACAGATGTGGCCACTCTGATCATATAGTCTGACTTCCAGTATAACACACATCCTCCATAGAATTTCCCTGAATTAATTCCTGGATGAACTAGAGGATACATATTGCATGATAAAAGGTTTCAATTAATTCAACTCAGAGCTTCTTAAGTTGGGGCTTAATAAAGATTGTTTGGATTTGTTTTCTAACACACGTGTGTGGATGAGATTACTGAGAAGGACACAGAGTACTGAAATACTTCGTTAGTTTATTTTTTTATGGGATAAACTATTAAAGCTACTTTTCTCTAGAAACAGGACCTCCCTTCTTCCCCACCCACCAACTGAAATCACTTAGATTTTTTGCTTTGCTTTGCTTTTTCAAAAAACAAACAAAAGTAGGAGTTTGCCAGTAGTAGCTTGTCAATGTAGTAATGTCATACCCTTCTGCCCTCTATTTCACCAATGTATATTACTGCAAAACTGACTACTAGCTCCTTCCAGGAGACAGGATTGCAGATTAGATGAACCAGTGGTATGAGCCATTCTGTAATTCCTATTTTCATAAAGCTACCCCTTTTTTGGAAATACAGCTGTCTGGAAAACATATGCATTTACATTTTTTGTGGTGGTGCATGAGAATACTCACCTCTGCTTTCATTGAAATGAGTGAGTACGAGATTGGACCCTTCAAGGATATATAGTAACTGAAAGTTGACTCCAGTCCTTAGACCAGGTGCATCACCGGCATCAGCACTGCAATTTTCCCCATCAACTTGCTTTAATATGTTTTTCTAGGATGTTTTGTAATGTACTTGGTTGGCTTCGTTCCTTTGTGGCTTCTGGTCCCCGGGGGGAAAAGGTAGGTGCTCAGAACTAAAGGCTTAAGCCCACTCACAACTATATTGCAAACTAGTGATTTTTTTTCTACGTTAAAGAATACAATGTTAGTGGTTTTGGATTCAGTATGGTACAAATTTGCGTTGTTCCCTATTGCCTCCTGCTTTAAGTTCCTTTGTGCAGAGACTAACAGCAGCATTCATGGTCTTCCAAGGGTGTCTAGTTTCCAGGCATTTTTTCCCCCTGACCTGCTCAGTGGTTCTCAGCCAGGGATACACAGAGTCCTGGGGGTATGCAGAGGTCTTCCGGGGGTACTCAGCTCATCTAGATCAGTTTGTCAATGTGGAGGTTGCGATCTTTGGGGGGGTTGCAGGACAGATTTAGGGAGATTGCAAATTCAGGGCTAGTATTTGTGGGTGACAAACAGGGAAATTAGCTGGGTCCCCACGCCATAAGGGGGCCCCACAAAGCTAAGTTACATGCTTCAGTTCCGAGCAGTGGAGCTCAGGCTTCAGCTGTGCCTCCAAGAGCTCCGTCATCAGACAAGGCTCAACTATCTCACTGAAATGTAAGTACAATATTTATATCTCAGTTAATCTATTTTATAATTATATGGTAAAAATGAGGAAGTAAGCAATTTTTAAGTAACTGTGTGCTGTGACCCCTTTCTTTTCATTTTTATGT
Organism: Dermatemys mawii; assembly: GCA_007922305.1. NCBI lineage: Eukaryota > Metazoa > Chordata > Testudines > Dermatemydidae > Dermatemys > Dermatemys mawii. The sequence goes on along the minus strand of ML677372.1, from coordinate 6,041,182 downwards.
CTGATTTTGTAAGCAAGTAGTCTGTAAGTGAGGTGAAACGTGGGGTACGCAAGACAAATCAGACTCCTGAAAGGGATACAATAGTTTGGAAAGATTAAGAACTACTGTGATAAACATCCTAACTACCGTTAGCCATAGGATGGGGTTCTATAGTCCTTAGGACCATTATAATTTTAGAGTCCTGCCCCTTTTAAAATCTGGACTGTTTTGATGCAATTGCCAGTAACAGAGCCTTGCACATAGTATTTTTTTATAAAATGGACATTGGTTCATAAGGAGCTGGATTGAAACATGAACTCATTTCACATGCAGGTGTCAGATAGTGACTGACATTGTTACCACCAACTTGGAATGGATCTGAAGTGATGCTGACAACCTAGAAGTGAAAGGCTCTATATGCCGTATATAATCTCCTGAGCTACCTACTTCCATCTACTTGTTTACATTTTCAGTACATTATGATTATCTTGCCTTCTGAGTGTACCTTCGTATGTACATTTGTACTAAGTGTCTATATAACATATTTGTTCCTCTAAATCAGGAGTGGGCAAACTACAGCCCGCCCACGGAGTCCTCCTAACCGGTCCCTGAGCTCTGGCTGGGGAGGCTGCTCCGGACCCTCCCCCACTGTCTCCCTCCCCTGCAGCCTCAGCGCGCTGCGTGAGCAGTGCTCCTGGGGCGAGGCTGCGCGACAGCGCATCTGGCTCCAGGCCACACACATGCTGTTCTGAGTGGCAGCATGGTAAGGGGACTGGGGGTCTCGGGGGGGGGGGGGGTCAGGGACCAGGACTGGGAGTGTTGGATTGGGTGTGGGAGTCCCAGGGGGCCTGTCATGGGCAGGGGTGTAGCTAGGGGTCGGGGCAGTCAGGGAGCAGGGGAGTTGAATAGGGAGTGGGGTCTTGGGGGATGATTAGGGGTTGGGGGGGTCTCTGGAA